>CM065728.1:5726717-5744217 GCA_033310375.1 Conus canariensis | reverse complement strand
GTCTTCTGTGGCGTCACAACGGTCTTCAAGACTCTGGGATAGGTGATAGGTGAATATGAAATGATAACATGGCTTTTAATATTCTAAGAATGGTATGTCATAGAGGTGGTGTGACAGCCGCACAAATGATGGTGTTGATGCTAAGAATCAACGGATCGTGACGTTTCAGTGGGCAATGGAGACTGCCTGGTGGTGCCTCGCCTACCCAGTATTTTTGTTTCCATGAACCACCCACCAACGTGTGTGCTGTGTTCTTTCCTTGAAGTGCAAAAACACGAGTAAGGTTTAGCACTGGCATGTTTGCACAAATGTTCAAAACAGACATCAGACGAAATCAGCTCCACACATTAATCTTTCTCCCGCTCCCCTTAAAAACATGCTCCTTTAACCCTCCTCTCCCCTCAACCCATCGCTCTGATCTCCCCCCCCCCCCCCTCCACCCCACTTTCTCTCCGTATTTCCTCAGCCTTCATCTGGGTGTGAGCAAGGCTGGAACTGTGACATTCAGGAGAGCCAGGATCTTAGAGGCATGGGTTGGGGGTTGATTAATAGGCTGATAGATCGTACACATTGGGAAGGACGACGGCTGACAAGATATTGAAGCCTCAGGAACTAGCTGCCAAAAACATTCCAGACAGCTCACACATTTGTTTCAGGTTCCATTCAGACGAACGATGGTTGGCAAAGATGTAACATGAAACTCGTTTGCGAATGCTGGGTGCCTTTTTATGTGATAATGATACAAAAAATATCCGATTTCAAAATCCTTTGTTAATGACTGTCTGCGACATTTTATTCATAAGAAACTCGGGGGAAAAGAAATGAACAGTCCAATGAAATTTCTTGATGTGTGTACATCATGTTGTCTGCCTGTATAAATTTATACTGCCTTTTTATGTCTGATACCCGATCAATATCACGAAAGCAGAAAATGCTGAACTGGAGACATACGTAGGCTGAAAGAAAGAAGGAAAGGAAGAAAAAAGGAGACTGGAACAGAGTGAGGTGCTACTGACAACAAGAATACAAGTAAACTTCAATAACAAGGCTCAAAGTAATGCTTATTTAACACGCAATACAACCAGACATGTCGAAATAATTTTGACAGATATGTCTTCTTCAGACGCTACAAACACCACACATTAAAAATGCACAAAACAAGACTCCCAGATCAGCATTGGACCTTCCATAATGTCTCCTGTGTTTATTTGTATTTTGGCTTCAAAGACATAGGCAGAGGGAAAGAAAAACAAAAAGGAAATAAGAACAGGAACAAAGAAAGACGAAAAACTCTGAGAGAGAGAGAGAGAGAGAGAGAGAGAGAGAGAGAGAGAGAGAGAGAGAGAGAGAGAGAGAGAGGCGCATGTTATCTTGGTTATTAAATGATATTTGATTTTTGTGTGTATAAATTCATCTGTCAAAGTTTGACAACAACCGGACGCCATATAAAATATACACATGACTACAGCTTAGAGGGGAAAAAAAAGACACGAGTACACCACCTAGTTTCCCCTGGGAGCTTAACAGCGTGAAGACGACAAAGCGAAGATCGGTCGAATCACCGTAGATAAGAAACAGATTAAACAGGGTGCACTGGACAACCTTGACGGATGCCCCATGTTCATGAAGGCAATTCAAACAGTTCACATATATAGACACTAACGAGAAATTCTATTTAAAAAAAAAAAAAGAAAGAAAAAAAAGACTGAAATCTGATGATGTGCACCACAGCATTTTCCATAATTATTTCGTTTAAAAAAAAAAATTAAAAAAAAAATCTAGTAACCTTAAATAAAGGAAGAGGTCATTCAAACGAATAAAGGGCTGGGAATGAAGTAAAACAACAAGCGGAAATTCGATGATCACCAGAAATTAGGGTTATCTTTTGATGAAAAAATAATGTATATGTAAAAGGCATTCCATATTATGGACTGATTTTTTTCTGTAGTGGAAGACTAAAAAAAAAAATAATAATAAAGTGATAAGGAAGATGACGAAAAAGAAATTAATGAAGAAGAGGATGATAAAGTGCAAGGAGGTAAAACACACACACACACACACACACACACACACACCACACACACACACACACACACACACACACACACACAAATAATGTGAAGCTGAAGGCCCAGACAACGATGAATAAGAAAACGACGAACACGACGAACGTATCGGAATACGGCAGTATTCTTACAACTGTCAGCGATCAATCGCCTTTCTGGCACAATAACATGTAGACCTCCTTGCCCTGCTTGGGATAAACCTCCTGTGGTTCATTTTTTTTCATTTGGGAACCATTTCTCTCTCTCTCTCTCTCTCTCTCTCTCTCTCTCTCTCTCTCTCTCTCTCTCTCTCTCTCTCTCTCTCTCTCTCTCTCTCTCTCTTAGTCCCTTAACGGGGCAAGGGCCGGATGAAAAAAAGCATGTGTTTGCTTATCTGTTACCCTTGGAAATAAAGATTATCATCATCATCATCATCTCTCTCTCCCTCTCTCTCTCTCTCTCTCTCTCTCTCTCTCTCTCTCCTCTCTCAAGTATTTTCTTTTTGTTAGTTTGTTTGTTTGTTTAAAGCCTCATTGTGCATTGCGGGTTTCTGTGGTCTTCGCAGTTCTGGTAAAACTTGGCACGAAGTGCCCAGAACCTTGCATGTTTTGAGAGCAGACAGACATTTCGAGCTGAGTGAACTTTTATTTAGTTGCTGGTGGGCTGGGTGTCTTCCTCTGCACTGGAAGGAAAAAAGACGTACGTCTCTCTCTCTCTCTCTCTCTCTCTCTCTCTCTCTCTCTCTCTCTCTCTTCTCTCTCTCTCTCTCTCTCTCTCTCTCTCTCTCTCTCTCTCTCTCTCGCTCTCTCTCTCTCTGTAGTCAGCCAGTTAGTCAGTCTGTCTGTCTGTCTGACTGTCTGTCTGTCTGTCTCTCTCTCTCTCTCTCTCTCTCTCTCTCTCTCTCTCTCTCTCTCTCTCTCTGTAGTCAGCCAGGTAGTCAGTCTGTCTGTCTGCCTGTCTGTCTGTCTGTCTGTCTGTCTCTTCTCTCTCTCTCTCTCTCTCTCTCTCTCTCTCTCTCTCTCTCTCTCTCTCTCTCTCTTGTGAGTGTGCTTGTGCGTGTGCGTTATGTAGCGTATATGGACTAGTCCGCTCGCAGTGACGCCTCCTTGATGAAACTGAAACTGAAACAGTTGCGTGTGAGCGCGTGTGTGTGTGCGTACGTGCGCGCGCGCGCATGTGTGTGTTTGTGTGTGTGTGTGCGCGCGCGCGCGCGCATGTATATCTGTGTGTGTGTGTTTGCGAGCACGCGCGTGCGCACGTGAGCGCGTATTGTGGCAGCACGTTTCAGATCGAAAGGGTAGTTCTGGTGAGGTCTATATGGTTCGTGTCTGCACATCACTCCCGCTGTGGTCATTGTGCCTCTGTGTGAAATTAACAGCAAACAAAGAGACTGGGGGGGGGGTGGAGAGGGTGCTGGGAGGGGAAGGAGGGGACGGGAGAATAGCAGGAGGAGCGGGTGGTGGTGGTGTCTTTTCTTGTGGAAGTTTACTGCTGTTGTTTGACTTTATTTTGTTTGTTCCGTTTGTTTGTTTTCCCGTTCCCCGGTGCCTCTTATTTATATGTTCGAACTGGTGGGTCGAGGCAAGTAGTACTTGCTTGAAAGCCAAATTGCTGGATGGGAGGGGGGGGGAAGGGAGGGGGGGGGAAAGGGAGGGGTAAGCATCTTTCAATGTTTTCATCGAGTGTGTGTGTGTGTGCGTGTGCGTGCGTCTGTGTGTGTGTGTGTGTGTGTGTGTGTGTGTGTGTGTGTGTGTGTGTGTGTGTGTGTCCTTTCGCAGCCCTGAGACCGACAGTGCACAGAGAGCAATTAGCCTACCATGAGGCAGCCCACCAGACCAGACTCTGTCCTGAAGCTAAAACGCTTCAAGGGTGATCTGTGAGGTTACTGTAGCAAATGACGAACGCACAGACTACGTCATAACTCCAGAGGTCTCTGTTGAGTCCCAAAATCCTGCTGAAAGTGTGAGAAGCCTCCGGGCAAGGTTTTGCTGAATGTAAGGAGCGTTTTGATTGGCTGTTATTCGTCATTGTTCCCCACATTTTTTTTAATGCAAAGTTCCATGCGTTTGATTGGCTATCACGATTCTTCAACATCCAAGAGTATTGTCTTGTTGGGTGTGTTTGCTTATCAAACTTAAATTAAGATAACTCTTGCTGGAATGATGAAATAAGTAGATGAAGATACTCTCATTACTCCCACTGAGTGCTCCTCAGAAATTACATCACAGGGCACACCGAATAAACAAGGAGACATCCCCTCATTTCCTTTTGAATAAGAGACGTCAAACAAGGATGCGAAGGAGAAAAGGGAACGGGGGGGGGGGGGGAAGATGAAAAGAGGAGGAAAGGAAGGGGGAGAAGGGCGGGGGGGGGGGGGGCAGAGCGAAAAAGAAGACAGTGAAGGAGGAGTCGAGAGGAACAGAGGAGAGGAAAAGGAGAAGGGAAAAAAAGGAAAAATACGAGACGAAGTAGAGACTAGGAAAACAATGGTAAATAAAAGAACAGTTACAAGCACAACAACAACAACAACAACAACACTAACAACGGCAGTCAACAAAGAAAGGAAAAAAAAAGGGATGAAGAAGCTTGCGCTTCCACTCGGCCATGCATCATTGTCTCCACTGGCGTGTCTGAGCGCATTACCGCAGGAGGGGGGGGGGGGGAGGGGTAAGATGCGGGAGGGTGTGACGGGGCAGAAAATGTGTTTAAAATAGGCAAAAATGTGGCCAGACCATGCATTATTAAAGATCCTCTTGCCTTGTGTAGTTCAGATGTATGTTTGCTCTTTTACATTTCTATACAGGGACCGCACATGCTACGTCAAGCCCTATGTAGGTTATCAATAGTAGATTGAAGTGAACAAGGGGGATCATCAAATGTCAGGTGCCTCAGACACGTATTAGTTCAAATGACCACTAGAGTGGAGACAAACACACATTGCAAGTTTATGCTTAATGTGTGGTTGAACAGAAAACCAGAGCAACTATTTCAGAAAAAAGAGAGGTGCAACCTGTGATCATGTTGACAACAAGCCTGACTGCTGTGCTCTAAATTCCCTGGAGGTGTGCAGTGTCGATGCTACGAGACTGGCCAAAGTGGCTTTGCAGTAATCACGTTTGAACATGATGAAAGAGCACACCAGCCAAGGAGCCGAAGTACCGGTGATGCAGGCATGAACGGATGTCATCGGTCTCAGATTCTGGGAGACTGGCCAAAGTGGTGTTTCAGTCATCGAGTCTGGACATAATGAAAGAGCACACCAGCCTGGCAGCGGCAGTGGTGTTAAGTAAGGCACGAACGGAACCGATCACACTCAAGAGAAGGATAAATCTAGAGGCACGAGTGATATGAGTGTTACTGCTAGGGTGCTGTTTAAGTACGGAAGTGCATCTTTCACGCAATGTTTGAAAGTAGATTGATTTAGTTTGCCTCCCCGAATGGAGCCTTTTGAGGTCTTGGTCAGCAACACAGCATACACTCACCAACAGGTCTTCTGTTTTCTCGGCATTTAGCTCATGCTTGGAGTAACGAACTGGACGTCAGATTCCAAATCTGAGACAATACGTTGAACATTGGTTGGCTGAAATGCATTATGACATTGTGTGTGGTCCACACCGTCATAGACTTTAATACTATGCCGACTGGTTATGTAAAAAAGAGGGTTGTGTATAGGAGATATACAAGATAGGTCCGAAGACAAAACCTTGGGGAATACATTACTTCAAAGAAAATAGACAGGAGGTCCTATCTGCCGGTCAGGTAGATGTGAGCTATTTAAAGACAGTGCCAGAGTGATAAAACGAAAGCGACCGCTGCTGTAGGAGATTTCTTTCAACAGCTGGATTGAAGGCAGCACTGAGATCCAACACAGAGAGTGGCGACTTGACTTTGTTGCCATAAGAGAATAGAAGACTGTCAGTAAATCTCTGCAATCATGTATCCATGCTGCAAATTGTGCGAAGAGATGCCAGATGTATACCCCCATGCGTGACAATCAAAGAAATTTACGTGGTGAAGCAAAGCAAAGGCATATTTGTCAATTAAAAAAATATATTAATTTACATCCTGTGGGATGCTGTTACAGCTGCCGATTGTCCGCTAGGTCATGCTGGTTTCGAATATTTTTTTCCAATTGTAGTTGGAAGAATAATGATCTGCGCTTCTGTCTATAAACACACACACACACACACACACACACACACACACACACACACACACACACACATCGCGCGCGTGCACAAACACGCAAACACGCACACACATATGCACATACACACACGCACGCACACCACACACACACACACACACACACACACACACACACACACACATACACACACGCACAAACGCACGCACGCACGCACACATGCACACATACACACACACACACACACACACACACACACACACACACACACACACACACACACGCACACACACGCACACACACACACACACACACACACACACACACACACACACACACGCGCGACACACCACACATACACACACACACACGCAGCGCCCCACACATGCCGCACATACATGCACAGCGCACACACGCACATACACACACAACACACCGCACACACACACACACACACACACACACACACACACACCCCACACACACGTGCAGAGAGAGAGAGAGGGGGGGGGAGAGAGAGAGAGATTTGTTCTGTACACAGAACATCCTTCTAGACCAAGCGTTCTGCAAACATGCCCTGTAAAGCTGATCATGTTTTTGTTGTTGTCGTTGTTGTTGTCTTTCAATTCAAACATGAACGCACCTAGTGACACGTTTAACATTGTTTCAACATAAGCAACAAACTATACAAGAAAACAAAGAGCAAACGAACGCGGGCGAGGACTAAGGCGACAGCTTTGGATCCTGAGGGAGTTCAGAGAACACAGTCTGGCCAGAAGGCAAATCTGTGGGATCAGGAAAAATGGGAGAGACGATTTGGCGCTTAGTGACCCAAACCCTAGAGAACGTCCATCAGTTGTGAAACCTTTTGAACAGGTCACAAACTCCACCCCACCCCCTCCCCCCACCCCCTTCTTTCCCCATCCCTGCCTCCACCTTTTCCTTCCAGTTCAACAGCCCAACTACAGCCTCTCCCTCCTCCCCCCCACCCCCCTTTCGCCGACACAAGCCTTCTGTTACTTTCACATCCCGCGCTCTGATATAAGTGACAAAAGACCATTTGGTACTAGATAAGATGGAATTATAACGTTATTTCTGTGTCTGCAAATTTGACAGTGTAGAGGCGCTTCTGACAGCCACATGAAAAGCCGTGCTGATGCATCGTATTTATGGTGATGGGCGTTTTACTGGGCAATGGAGAATGCTTGATGGTGGTTATCAAGTCTGCACTTAAAACGCAACTGTTCAAACACCAGCTGCAGGATACCACCCGAAATATTACTAAATTTCTACATGTCACTTGCACACTTTGCTCGTATACAAATGAGCTGATCACCGTGTGATATAGTGTGTTTATGTATGCAAAATTGTGTTCCAGTGTGTGTGTGCGTGTGTGTGTGTGTGTGTGTGCGTGCGTGTGTGTGTGCGTGTGTGTTTGTGTGTGTGTGTGTGTGTGTGTGTGCGCGCGCGAGCGTGCTGTGTGAGTGCGCGCATGCGTGTGTGCGTGTATGTTTATGACTCGTGAACGCAGAATTGTGTGTGTGTGTGTGTGTGTGTGTGTGTGTGTGTGTGTGTGTGTGTGTGTGGTGTGTGTTCTACGTATATTTTTTAGATGTTGAATTGTTAAAACTTGTAAAGCGCCCTGTAGCCTACGTTGTTAGGATGGGCGCTACTGAAATTGTCCTCATTATAATTATCATTATTATTATTATCCTCTTTCCTGGTGTCCTGGTGCCCGATCTTTTCTTTGTGGTTCATGTTGTTGTTGTTGTTGTTGCTAATTTCATAACCATTCAGTGTCAGCATATATGACTTTCCAGGATGGGGGAATTCGTGATGGTATTGCTTCAGTGAACTAAGGTGATGTATTAGGTTACACCAAGGTTATCTCTGCAATCATACACACATTATGTGCACTCATGCGCCCACCAACCATTCACCTCTCTCTGGGAATGGGATGTCACGCATTCGCTTCTCTCCTGACACGACTGAGAACAAGGAGTACAATTTCTACGCGACTTTATGATTACACATGAAAGATCCAAATACACAAAAAGAAATAATCAAAGAATAAAAGATCATTACTTCCTAATCCCGGGTTTGAAACTCAAGAAGGCTTCTTACCTGGCCAGGTTTCCACACACACACACATTCACACCACACCTCAGTTCTCGAACAAGTCACTTCGAACCTTCTTGGATGATGGTGACGCCTTTGGTTATCTGGCACCAGGTTCCATAACTGGGTCTCCGTGATAGTCTCTGGGGACTCGATGTGGAAATCTGCTTCTTTGTCTCTGTCACACACCTCTGGGTTTCGAACTCGGTCTTTCTTTCTCAGCTTGTCTTTTACGCCTAAGACCTTGCTGCCTCTTCTGTGGCGCAGACCACGTTTCTCTCGACCCTACCTGTCCTGTTTATTCTCTCTCTCTCTCTCTCTCTCTCTCCCCTCTCTCTCTCTCCTCTCTCTCTCTCTCTCTCTCTCTCTCTTCTCTGCTCTCTTGTTCTCTCTCTCGAGGTGTTGTTCTCTCTCTCGTGGTATTCTTCTCCCTTTTCTCTTGTTCTCCATTCAGTTTATATAGGGATGGAAACAAAGGATATCCCTTTGGGCCATGCCTTTTGTCCATGCTGCTTCTCTACAACCTTGTTCACAAGCACACTGAATTCCCCTCGAGCTACATTTTTTTTCTACACATCAGCATTGACACACATCCTTACAAACAAGCTTCGCAAACAGCCACCTCACACCAAATGGACATCGAAAATTCCCGACGACGTCGGTGGCCGCTTTCACACAGTATTTATCCTATAGAAGCTACGACGACGACGTCCACGCGCATTTAACTAGCCTGACAAAGCATTAACACAGTGCGCCTACAGCAATACCGACTGAACCAGCACAAGACTCCTGTTGTTCAAGGTCTGGTTACTAAGCAGCTTCAGCTGACTGAGCCTTTAGTGCTCACTTGATACTCTGAGGTCCTGGTGGATAAGTTTGTCTCTTGATACTCTGAGGTCCTGGTGGATAAGTTTGTCTCCCTTTTGGTATCGGGAAGGTTCGACCTCAGGACAATCTTCCACGTCTTGGATTCCAACGTGACAGTTACCTGACCACTTTCACCTCCTTGACCCAGTTTGAACGTATGCGCTATGTGAGGGCGCTACTGCTAATCGGCAGATTACCTGTTTCTCCACTACACGCAGAATTCTTTTCCTCTAAAGCGCTTAAGGCCCTTTATGAGAGGTTTCGCTCCCTTGACCGTGACAGATCATCTTTGATATGCATTTTTTTTTTCTTTTGTTAGCTTTTCTGCATGGCATGCAGACGGTCGAATGAGTTAATGCACTGGTACAACTGCACAAATGTTGAACTGGATGGTCAGACAAACTCTGTATGTTACCTTACCCTTACCCCCCCCCCCCTCCCCTCCTACACACCTCTTCTCCAGCCCGACCCTTCCTTCCCTTCTTCATCTCAACTCACTCGCCCCTCCCCCTCCCTTTCACTTGCAGTTCCACCTTCGTCTAAGAAAGGCTGGAAGTGGTGAACGTCAGACTGGGAACCAGGACTTTAGAGACAGGAGTCAGGGTGGATGAGAACACTGACGGATCACACGCACAGGGAAAGACGACAGCTCGCTCGATGCTGAAGACTTAGGGAATGCCCAAGAGTCCTGGAGACATTCCAGACAACGCACACATTTTTCTTCCAGGATCAATTCAGACAGAGGAATGGCTTTCTTTGAATAACACGGAACCTGTGTGCCAATACTAAGAGGCCTTTGGTGATGTGGAAAATGCAAGAATTAAATTCAGACTGTCTGCAACATTTTAATCACAAGAAACCTGACCAAAAAAAATGAACAGTTGAATGACATTTGTTGATGTGTTTACGTAATACTATCTGCCTGTAAATGAATGCTACCATTTCTATGTCTAATACCATGAAAGTATCCAATGCTCCATTGGAGACATACATAGGTAGAAAGAAAGGAGAAATGAAGGAAATGGGAAGGAAAAGGAAGAAAGGAAGGAGACTGGAACAGATTGCAAACAAATCAAAATACAAACAAGCACACAAACCAAGGTGCAAAGTAACATTTATTTAATGCACAATACAAACAGACATATACATTTTCGACAACTATGTCTGCTTCAGACATTGCAGGCAGCAATCATAAGATGTGCACAAAGTATACTCCAAAGTAAGTGAATTCATATACGTCTCGTGTGTTCGTGTAGATTATGACAGAGAAAGAGAGTTGGGGGGGGGGGAGAGAAAACACTACAAAAATCGAAGAAAATAAAATACAAAAGAAAGAAGAAGAAGGAAACAACCTGCTCAAAAATCAATCGTGCAGACACATATTGTGGGCCACAATGTTGGTTTATAAGATGTTTAAGTTTGACTAAAACATGACGCCAGAGCTTGAGCACAGGGAAAGGGTTGAGGGGTTGATAAAGACACGAGTGCATGCCCTAGTTCCTCAGGAACTCAACAGACAGATTATCTGTTGAATCACCGTAATTGAGAAATACTCTTAAGCAGGGTATGCTGGAAAGCTTTGACTGATGGTCAGCAAGGACGAAGGAATTTCAAACAGATCACATTTCAGCACTGGTGGAAGATTAAGAAAAAAAACGACTGAAATCTTATGACGTTGACCCCAACATTCACCCCTGTTTATTGGAAAAGAAGACGAGGAACAGCAATAAGCATCACATAAAAAAATGAGCTTACTGGAGCGAAGGAGGGGGGGGGGGGGGGGGGGGTGGGGTGAGTACAACACGTAGTCGAAAATGCACGATCACAAAAAAAAAAAAAAAAAATCGAGGCTGTCATTTGAAGAAAAAATGTTAAATCAAGTTTTGGGGGAAAAAAATGCTCAGACAAAAAGCGTTTTACGTTATAAACTGAATTCCTGTTTTTTTTTTTTTTTGTTGTTTTTTTGTTTGTTTTTTTTGTTTGTTTTTTTTTTGTTTCTTGTTGTTTTTGGTTTGTTTGTTTGTTTTTGTTTGTTTCAGGGGAAAAATAAGAGAAAAGAGGAAAAGTGAAGACAGAAAGGCAAAGAGAAAGAAAGCAAGAAAAGAAAAACGAAAAACAAGAAGATAAATTAAAAAGAAACAAAAGCTGAATTGGAACTGGAAGATGGACTCAACTCCGAGCTTAATGACACAACTATTTTTAACAATGAATAAGTAAGGTAACTCTTGCTCCCATGGCGAAATACATGCACGCCCATAACTCTAAACGAATGTTGCCTACGACACCGAATCGCTGTGCAGAACATTAAAAAAAACACACACACACAGAACAAACAAGGAGACATCCCCAAAACAAGGTTCTTCCAAGTCTGTCCATATACCCCTGTGCCTGACATATCGACACAGCAACAACAACTGGAGATATGAACCAACGCAAATTAACATTTATTCAAGACTGGTACAGCCCTGTTTGTCTTGAATGTAGTTAAGTAAACAGAACAGTAACAAATGCTGGTAACCACGGTTTGACTGGTATGAAAGGGAATCTTAAGTGAGGCAGGGAACAGTAAACGATAAACAAGCAGGGTAACTCTTGCTCCCATAAATTACTTTTTTTTACTTAAAAAGGCACGGACAAGACTGTGCCCCTAGTGACAGTATGGCTGTTGTGCAAACGACAGTGGGGTCTTAAGAAATCTTTCAACAGCATGCATACATGACCATGTATCAGTTCTCTATCAGATTCAAACAGCAAAGATCAGATCCTGACCCCTTCCTTTCGATTGAGACAGAAGAGACGGCGAACAGGGGTACAAAGGAGAAGATAGGGATGAGAAACAGAAGGGAACAGGGGGGGGGGGGGAGGGACAAAAAGGCATTAAGGTAGGAAGCGAAGGAGATGTTGAAAGAGAAAAGGGAAAGGAAGAAAAGAGAAAGATTGCAGGGAAAAAAAACGTATAAGCAAAAAAAAAAAAAGGGCAGAAAAAATAAATATAGGTAAAAAAAAAAAAAAAACAAAGGCAGGAAGAAGAAGAAAGGATTAAGAAGAAGCATGCACTTCCACTCAACCATGCATCATTGTCTCAACTAGCGTGCCTGAGCGCATTACTGCAGGACGGGGGAGGAGGGGGGGGGGCGGGCGGGGAGAGGGTAGGGTGCAGGGGGCGAGGGGGTTGTGAGTGCCAGGGAATGTGTTTACAATAGGCAAACAAATGTGGCCAGACCATGCATTAGTAAGGATCTTTTTGCGTTGTGTAGTTCAGATGTATGCTTGCTCCTTTCCTTTCTATCTAGAGGCCGCACATCCCCAAACCCCCATCCTCACGCCCTCCCTCCCCTTCCACCCCTAAGAAAGTTTGATTTAAAAAAAAAGGATTGTACTTGGCAACATCTGAATACGTGCTTTATGTTTCTTAAGCAAACAGTGTCCATAGTGGCATGAAAGCGATTGTAAGAATTTCGTGGTTCGATGTCTGAAAAGTACATTTGATTCTGGCCGACCAGCTTTGAGTACACTATGTTTGTCCGCTCGCATTCTCTTCTGTCTCATTCTCCGTCTACCTGTCTGTCTGTCTGTCTGTCTGTCTCTCTCTCTCTCTCTCTCTCTCTCTCTCTCTCTCTCTCTCTCTCTCTCTCTCTCTCTCTCGATGTAAAACCCTGTCTGTAGCCCACTGTGGCGGGTTTGGTATTATACAACATGGAAACCTCACTGCAAAACCAACACTGTCTTTGTTGGTTTTAGATCATGGCTGGCCGCACAGTTTATGGGAAAACTTCATCAGTAAAACATTCGCCCACCTTGCGTTGTCATTCTTCCTCCTCCATCCCCATGTTCTCTCTCTCTCTCTCTCTCTCTCTCTCTCTCTCTCTCTCTCTCTCTCTCTCTCTCTCTCTCTCTCTGTCCTTCTCAACCCCCTTTCTCTCTCTCTCTCTCTCTCTCTCTCTCTCTCTCTCTCTCTCCCCTCTCTCACTCCTTCCCACCCACCCCCTTTCTTTCCATCTCTCTCTCTCTCTCTCTCTCTCTCTCTCTCTCTCTCTCTCTCTCCCCTTCCCACCCCCTTTCTCTCTCTTTCACTCCTTCCCACCCCCTTTCTCTCTCTCCCTCTCTCTCTCTCTCTTTTTCTCTCTCTCTCCCTCCCTATCACTCTCTCTCTCTCTCCCTCCCTATCACTCTATCCCCCTCTCTCTCTCCCTCTGTCTCTGTCTCTCTCCCTCTCTCTCTCTCTCTCTCTCTCTCTCTCTCTCCTTCCCACCCCCTCTCTCTCTTTCTTTCTCTCTCTCCCTCTCTGTCACTCTCTCTCTCTCGCTCTCACTCCCGCTCTCCCCCCTTTCTCTCTCTGTGGCGATGTAAAAGCCTTTCAAAAGTGCAAGGTGGTGGAAACTTCTCTGAAACACCAACACATTCTGTGTACATGGAATCTTCTCTGAAACACCAACACATTCTGTGTGCATGGAAACGTCTCTGAAAACACCAACACATTCTGTGTACATGGAATCTTCTCTGAAACACCAACACATTCTGTGTGCATGGAAACTTCTCTGAAACACCAACACATTCTGTGTACATGGAAACTTCTCTGAAAACACCAACACATTCTGTGTACATGGAATCTTCTCTGAAACACCAACACATTCTGTGTGCATGGAAACTTCTCTGAAAACACCAACACATTCTGTGTACATGGAATCTTCTCTGAAACACCAACACATTCTGTGTGCATGGAAACTTCTCTGAAACACCACACTTTCTGTGTACATGGACACTTCTCTGAAACACCAACACATTCTGTGTACATGGTAACTTCTCTAAAAAGACCAATACATTCTGTGTACATGGAAACTTCTCTGAAACACCAACACATTCTGTGTACATGGTAACTTCTCTGAAACACCAACACATTCTGTGCACATGGACACTTCTCTGAAACACCAACACATTCTGTGCTATTCAGTAATGTATTGGGTCGCCCTCAAATTTATCAAAAGAAAAAGAAAAAAAAAAAACTTAAGTAGTAAAACATTCGTATTCGCATTCCCTCTTTCTCCGCCCACCCTACATTCTCTTTCTTTCTCCGACATTCCCAGCTCTCTCTCTCTCTCTCTCTCTCTCTCTCTCTCTCTCTCTCTCTCTCTCTCTCTCTCTCTCTCAGTTCACTAACTTCTCAACAGAACAACATGAACCTTTCAAAATCTCGATGTCCTGAGAATGTACTCTGTAATCGTTTTGATCTCTCACACCCCAGACTAATCACTGGCACAGCTATTTCCAAGAAACTCTTCCAGTTGTTTGACACTGAACATTAAGCCACCCGAGACGGTACTGTGATGCTGCGAAAATGCCTCGGGTTTTTTTTTAAAACTTGGTCCATTAGTGATGCATATTAGGCTGGATTCGTCTGTCGGTACCAGGAATGCAGTGACTGGATCCTCTTGTTGGAACTTCTTCAGAAATTACTTTCATCCTTCCTTGCCGCGTGGTATTGGCCATTTAAATGGAAGCATCGTGTCTAGTTTTCCGCAATCAGTGTAGATGGGATTGAAGAGGTTCAAGATTGCCTCCTGACTTCAAAGAGGATTCGATGTCAATGCGTTGAAAAGAAAACCTGGATTTATTTGGCTGTGTGTGTGTGGGGGGGGGGGGGGGGGTTTGGTGGGTGGGGGTGTGTGTGTGGTGTGTGGGTGTGTGTGTGTGTGGTGTGTAAGTGTATGGGGCAGGGGGGTGGGGGCGGGGGGGGGGTGAGCGCGTGCACGGTGCGTGTGCAACTTCAATAGCTTTCAGTATGCGGAGAGTTCAGGAACATTTTTGAATGTCAGCCTCAGAGTTAGCATCTCTCTCTCTCTCTCTCTCTCTCTCTCTCTCTCTCTCTCTCTCTCTCTCTCTCTCTCTCTCTCTCTTTCAGTGATAGGCTTCCCTTGCGTGGCTGCTGGCAAGAAATGATTTCTAAGACAGGACAAAAATTGACAAGACAATATTCAACCTGTATCCTGTAGGCCAGTGAACGGTCTGTCTTCAACTTCAGAAAGTGTCCCCAGTACTCTGTCGACAGAACTGTTCCCTGTCTTTCTCCAAAATCGAAGGTAAAGGGAATCAAACGGTGGTTGTTCTTCGCCTGACTCCAGCGCGTCGAACGGTCACGACCCGGTCACCGTGACACAGCTGTGTAATGACGGAAGCGTCCCGTCCCAGGTGATCAGAGAAGAGGGGGGGGGGGGGGGGGGAGCCGATGCACACAGAAACTCTACAGTCAAGAGGAAAAGGGAAGCTGTTGTTCCTCCCCCTTCGCTCTCTTCCTCCCAACTCCACCGAGTCTATTTCACAGCAACGAAAACGCAACTGCAGTATACACTTTTTTTGGAAGCAACAGCGTGAGTGATTTGTTTCTGTGGCAGAATGTGCGCAATTGTTTTCGGAAAGAAAGTCAATCTGCAAACACACAATCTGGCACACGTCCACGATATTTGACACGACATCCCGACGATAAGCTGGTGGTTGAAAATACCTGTGCGATTGACGGTGGTGGTGATCGTAATGCTGTTGAAAGAAGAGAACCTGCCCATAGTGTTGACTCAACACCTTGGCTATGAACCATCCCGGGGGCCGGAATAGCTCAGTGGTAGAGCGCCGGACTCGCAATCTTGGTGATCCTGGGGTTGCGGGTTCGAATCTCCGCCGGGCCGTTTCGGTACAGGGGGATTTTTTCCCTCGGAGTTAACATTGGTTCTGACTCCATTTCCCATACAGTCCTTCGAATGAGACTATAAACCGAGGTTCCGTGTGTGTGAACGCACGCATAACATCTTGCACACACGTAAAATCCCATCACCCACTTTCGGAAGAGAAGGCCAGTTTGGCCGTTGGTATGGATGACACGTTACACATAGCATGCACCCTGCGTGAGAAATGGAAAGAATGAAGGAAGTAAGGAAATTGAGTGAACGATATTGAATGATATTGACAGGATGACACGGGAAACGACTGAATGAAGCGCCAGCTGGCAGCTCTTCAGTCGGCACTACCCAGGCAGGCAGCCCGTTGTGTAAACGAGTGTGGTTTGTAAAGCGCTTAGAGCTTGGTCTCTTGCCGAGGATAGGCGCTATATAAGTATTCATAATAACATTCCGCTCAGCCCTCGATCAGACGGTGTACAAACAAGGTGAGAAACAAACACTACATTTAATGAAAATAATGATATGTTTTGCAATGAAGGTAAAAAAAAAATGCTGGTCAATATCCGGAGCAGTTTTAAGACAGAAGCCCATCTTCACAGAGCTGGTGAGGACGGAAATCCTCCTCTGGCTACGACCTGACATTAACCGGGTGATAAACATCTCTCCACACAGTGACTGTACAACGCTTGCTGTGATGTTGAGCTGTTTTACGACATCATACGTTGTTGATATGCTTTCCTTGTCGTGAAGAAGTTAACGATCTTATTTCATATTCATGTTCATTTTAGTCGATTATTTGGGTTACCTTTTCTTCTCCCCTAATCCGTATTGTGTGTGTGTGTGTGGGGGGGGGGGGGGGGGGAGAAGCTGAAAATAATAAATCGTTTGTATTCGAATTTTCTCCTTCTCGCTGTCTGTCTGTCTGTTTCTCTCTCTCTCTCTCTCTCTCTCTCTTTCTCTCTCCCTCTCTCTCTCTCTCTCTCTCTCTCTCTCTATTGGGAGTGACGTGAAGAGCTCGGGTCAGTGTTTGCAGTGTCTCGTTGTTTTTGTCAATTGTGAGGGACTGACGTAGAGTTGTGACTTGTGCTTCTGCCAGCGAGTCGTTGTGGTGCCATGCCTTCAGCCCCTCTTGTCTTTAGGGCGTCTTGTGGCTCGCTTTCGCCACAGTTTATCGCCTTTATGTTGAGGAGGGCCTCGAAAAAGACTGCCATGATGAATTTCGCCACTCTGACACTGCGAAACAAAGTTGCCGGTGTCACAGTAGGCTTGCTCCTCTCGCTGCTGTTCTGGGACAGTCTGCTTTTACGTTGCGGAGACCTCGAACAGAACCCTGGACCCAACAGCCTTCGGCAGCTGAGAGTGACCAGCCTGACTGCCACTGCAGGATGCAGGACCAGCACGGACCGGACTGGCGCTTCCCCGGACAACAGGCAGACGACTTCGCCCCCTCTTCAGCAGCCAACGATCGCTGACGTCATGAACAAGTTGGACTGTAAGGTTGGTGAATTGGACGAAAGCTTAAAGGACCTTCGGGACCGGTTTGTTGCACTACATAATGGGTTCAATGATCTGCGTGAGGAGGTGGGGTCTTTGAGAAAGGAAAATACGGAACTATCAAAGAAAAATTCTGATCTCTTAGCTAAGGTGGAGCAACT
>CM065728.1:5689217-5714217 GCA_033310375.1 Conus canariensis | reverse complement strand
AAGCACTGATTTCTTTTTCTTCCTTCTTCTTTGTCCAATACCGTCTGCGTTGACAATGGAGGTCATCTTGAAGACAGCAGTGAGCAGAATAAGGTCAGCAAATTTCGAATACAAATACGAAAAGGCCACTTTAAACTTTTTTGGGATGACGTAAAAGACGTCTGCACCAGTGACAATGAAACAAGATACAAGAAGGCTCTGTTACTTCAGTTCTGAGAAACACGTAAAATGAAAAAAAAAAGTAAAAAGTTGGGTTAGCTGCCTACTTCAAACTGAGTTTCAAAGCAAGGAAATCACGAAGCCTCTCACTGCGGAAAGGAAATGTTAAATGGAACAGTTACGTGACCTGCAACAACACAAGCCATTCCAACAGTGACAAAAGACAGCAGTCAAGAACCATGGAAGGTAGAAGAATGAGTCCTTGAAAGATAGACTGAGGGGCAACAGAACCAAGCCAATGGCGGAGAAACATCCTGCAGGTATCGGACCAGGTCGGTCTCGTTTGCAAACACAAAATCTGGTGCCGATTCCAAAGGTCCTCGGTGAAGAGCTATGGGGGCCAAAACCATCAGCTGTACAACCCAATGGCTGGGTGTTCCTCTTGGCCTCACAGATGCTGCATTCGTTTTAGAACCAAAGTTCAGTTCAGTGGTTTTATTTAACGTCTTTTCATCCCGAGATGATATTAGACATCAAAATTAATCATCATAATTGGAACAACAACAACAAAAAAGTTACACACGCAGGTTATCACCCATTTTTAGCACATTCAATTCCCAGTGTAAGAAAGGAAGGAAACAGAGATTTGCTGGATGGAATGGATGACTGAGAGTGCACAGTAGGTCTTCCAGTATGGAGAAGAAAAAAAAAAGCGCCCACAAATCATCAGAAAGAACAGTATGAGACAGAACATTGCCCAGCTTATATTCAACAAGATGCAAAGCATATAAATGTACTCCCAGTACAGTCACAGACAGGGGAGACAATTTCCAGTTAGTGGAAGAAAAAACTCGACAGTGCGGTGGTTATTTCCCTTATCAGACTTGATTTTTTTAATTATCATTTATAGCCGTTAGTAACGGTTATTCTGGTAGAAGAAAACATCGGGCATCATCTGTGACCCATAATGAACATACCTACAAATTTTCAGAAAGTTCGGCCCAGAAGTTTTGTCTGGAGCGAGTGGAACACTTTTTGATCACGGACCGACACACAGACAGACACACAGACAGCATATCTTCGTTCCCATTGTAAAGTACTCCCTGTTCTATAAGAACTGGGAGTACAATAAAACGAACGGTTGTGGCTGAACTCGCTGTGCCATATGAAAGTAGAACAGAGAAGTATGTCGCCCTCAGCCTGGGGAATCTGACTTACAAGACACAAGTCATCGCCATAGCTGTTGGTGCGAAAGAGATATAAGGCACATCTGCCTACGATCTTATGACACAGCGCTTGATTTCTGGGATGAAGAAGACCGGAGCCCTAAGGGCAATAACAGCTGCAGGTGAAAAAGAGTTCCAGTTGAATCTGGTCGAGACGGGACAGAAGAGACTTCGATTCGATTTGAATTTACAAACTTTCCAGAGGTTTCCTATGCCGTCTGTGGGTGTATTATCCGTCACAAGTCGTCTTCGCCTCGGGGCTCCCGACTATCCTGGGGGTGCAGGTTCGAAACCTGCGGCAGCAAAAAAAAACAAACAAACAAACAAAAACAAAGTGACACCGAATGATATCTGGGAGTCATGATCTGGATGCAGCCGGCGTCTTCGGTGTATACAAATTTAAAGACCGTAACAGGTTGCCGTCCAGCTCTCAGAGTTTCCTCCCTTCGGCTTTCACAGTGTTTGTGTGACATTGCTCAACTGTTAACTCATTCTTTTCTTTATTTTTGAAACTTTTTACATTTCTGATGCGCGGCAATTCTCTCTCAGGAAAAAAAAGCGTTCAGTGAAGGCAACCACAAGATTAGTTCTGGCTCCTGCAAATTTTTCGAGCTCCAACGTTAATTCACGAAACCGAATGCACCTGACATGACAGATGTGCAGGTGAATAGAATTTAGATTTTTTTTTCCAGACTCACAGTTTTCTTTGATTGAGAACTTTCTTGAAAATGTGTTGCTGGTTTCGGATCTTAATTTAGTTTGGGGGAAACTATCTTTCCTAATCTTCCGCTCTGAACTGACCGGTCACGTTTCGCAAACTCCAGTCCACCGTTATCCCCCCTTCCCCCTCTCCCCCATCCCCCGTCACTTCATTCTCTTCTCTCTCTCTCTCTCTCTCTCTCTCTCTCTCACACACACACACACACACACACACACACACACAAATGCATGCACACACATACGCATGTCACACACACACACCACACACACACACACACACACACACACACACACACACACCACAACACACACACACACACACACGCCCGCGCGCACCTACGCACGCACACGCACTCACGTACGCGCGCACGTGCCAACATGGACGCAAGCACGCACACACACACACACACACACACACACACACACACACACACACACACACACACACACATCTCTCTCTCTCTCTCTCTCCCTCTCTCTCTCTCTCTCTCTCTCTCTCTCTCACACACACACACACACACATACACACACACACACACACACACACACACACACACACACACACACATACACTAGCGCGCACGCCCACCTACGAACATTAACATGGTAATGATACCAAGACTTATCGACCGTCGCACCTGCTAGAGAAGTGGCACTGTTCTATCCTTGATCTCTGATGGAGAAAAAAAAATCATGGAAATAAAAAAATGATCCAGACTTTCATCAGTGAGAAGAGTGCCTGGCATTCCTGGAGTTCATCTTGTAGGGTCAGTACGTGGCCGTGCCAAGTTCCATTACACAACACACAGCACACCTGGTATGTTTCAGCGCTAATCCATTCTGATCGCAGGTGCTGTGTAGTATGTAGGCCTCTCTCTCTCTCTCTCTCTCTCTCTCTCTCTCTCTCTCTCTCTCTCTCTCTCTCTCTCGCTCTCTCTCTCGCTCTCTCTCTCTGGTCAACCGAGGTACATAAAGGCACATACACACATAGATACATACATACATACATACATACATACATACATACATACATACACACTCATACATACCTACACACATACATGCAAGCATACATATATACATACATACATACATGCATACATGCATACATACATACATACATACAAACATACATACATACAAACATACATACATACATGCATGCATGCATACATGTGTGTACGTACGTACGTACATACTGATTAAAAAAAACACACACACAGAAACACACGCACTCACGCAACGCTGGCAAACCCACGCATATGTTCCAAACTGCCGTAGAACCTCTCCAAACTTTCAATCCAGAGCTTAACAAACAAAACACACACACACACACACACAACACACACACACACACACACACACACACACATGGAAACAGACAAAACAAAAGCAAAAGACTCTCCCAGCCTCACGCAGCTCAACCCTTAACACCACCAAACCTTCATTAAGACCGAGGGCGACAAGGAGTGCGATTGGGGGGGGGGGGGGGGGGGGGGGGGGGATGGGGAGGGCGGGTGGGGGAGAGGGGGGAGGGGGCTGGGGGCTGGACGCAATTTATTCACAGGACTACAGATGTCCACAAAGGCTTGGCCTGCCGGCTCAATTTATGGTGTTTATAGCCTAGCGACCATGGAGGTCAACCTAGGTGCAGCAGGTAAGCTTTAGATCGAAACTAGGAAATTCAAATTGAAACAGTACAAAATAGCACGGGAAAAAGATGGTATTTAACTTCCCTAAATGTGTTGGCTGTCAGGGACAATGAACTGTCAGAGGGTCAGTGTGTCTAGGGCACGGCACAGTAAAAGGCGGAGCCCATCCTTCTCCTTCCTTCTGCCGCCCTTTTTTTCTTTCCTGAACAGAATCAAGTATCTATGTACTTGCTGGGTGGTGGACAGGTAGGGTGTTCAAACAGCCGAAAATATTCAACGTCATGAAACTAACCATGAGCTTTGAAACTAAGCATGAGCACCTAGCTTTCTTGATCTGTACCACAAAAAATATCGGTGCGTCTGTGTGTGTATGTGTATGTATGTATGTTTGTGCGGGTACATATGCCTTCTTGAAGTTGTATAAATCATGGTACAGGTAACTGATGTCTTCTCTCTCTCTCTCTCTCTCTCTCTCTCTCTCTCTCTCTCTCTCTCTCTCTCTCTCTCTCTCTCTGTCTCTTCTCTCCACCCACCCACCCACACATACAAACATACAAATAAACACACATGCACACACACACACACACACACACACACACACACACACACACACACACACATATATATATATATATATATATATATATATATATATATATATATAAACAGTCAAAGTAGATAAAAATCCAAACAAACAAGATTAAAATATCCCAAATTTTCGGCTTTATTTGCCTTCGTCAGGGGGTACAGACTGTGCCAGTAAAAAGCTCGCATTCTCCACCCTCAGATCCTGAACACGAATCACGAATGTATACAGTAGGGAAAAGGCACCTTAATTAAAATGTTTTAACTTTAAAATAAAACGTTGAGTATAAAAAATGTCATCAACAGAAAACATAAAATTAGGATGGGAGTGAAGGGTGAGGGGGCCAAAGGGTGCGGATTGACAATAGGTTGACCATCATTTTGATTGCCAGCACAGACCACGATCTTGACATATGCAACGTGAGAGAGCGAGAGCGAGAGAGAGAGAGAGAGAGAGAGAGAGAGAGACAGAGCGCGTGCGGGGGGGGGGGGGGGGGGGGATTCCACGTTCAGAGAAGCAGCAAAAGAAAAACTTCCACCAGGTGCCTGTTTCATAGGGGGATGAAGAAAAGGAGACCACGCACGAGAACCATTATTGTCCTGAGCTCACGTCCATGTGTACATGCTCACAAACACCCAAACGCACGAGCGCCTGTGTAGAAACACACACACACACACACACACACACACACACACACACACACACACACACACACGAACACACACACACACACACACACACACACACACACACACACAGGACGGGGCAATGATACGAATATTGTAGTTAAAGGGGCGGGGGGGGGGGAGTGGAAAGAGGGAAGTAGGGGGGGGTGCGAAAGGGGAGTTTGAAGGATGAAGAAAGAGCGAGACAAACAGACAGACATCGAGACAGAGAGGCCGAGAGAGAGGGAGAGAGAGAGAGAGAGAGTGGGGGGGGGAGGGACAGACAGATAGACATCTATACAGACAGACAGGCAGGCAGACAGACAAACAGAAACAGAAATATAGGGATAGGTAGGAAGGTAGGGGAGTTTCTAGGATATATAATTACACCTAGGGGGAGTTTAGAGGGGAAGGAGAGAAAAAATGCAGAAATGTTGAGGGAATGGGGGGGGGGGAAGGAGGGAGAGCACTGGGGTGGGATCGTGGATGGGTACGTGGGAGAAAGAGGGGAGAGGTTTGAAGGAGGACAGGTGAGGGTAGGGGAGTAGGGAGAAGGGGATGGGGAAGGGGTGGGGGGAGCGGGGATCGATTGCGACGATGGAGAAATAGAGGGCGGAAACGTCGAGGAGGAGAAAGGATGGGGAGAAAACGTGCTGATAGACTACGTATTCTCTACATGATTTCCAACTTCGTGTATATAATATACATACTCAAATTCCCCCATCTCGTCAAACATTACTATAATGCATATAAATACACACCAATTACATAAGTATAATACACACTTATGCATGCGCTCACACATAATGACGCACGCACTCACATGCATACCTAGATACACACACACACAATATCTCACACACACACACACACACACACACACACACACACACACACACACACACACACACACACACCCCACACCCTCCCCACACACACAGAGATCTGCGTGACAGCATAAAATATAATGATAGATAGGGAAATATGCAGATAGACTGTAAACCAAAAAAAAAGAGGAATTACTCAAGTGTGTTGAGACCAAAAGGATAAATAGTTTTGAGTTTGCTCATCCAGAATTTTTCCCTTCGAATCCTAATATCATACTCATTTGAAAATACTTTTTCTATAGGTATACATTGCATATCCTGAAGTGTGTGTCCGGCAGTGTTAAAATGGTGAGCGATGTGAGTGCCTGTGTTCTTTAATATGTGTGATCTATGTAAATAAAATCTAGTTTTGAGGGCATTTTTGGTTTCTCCAACATATTGCGCATTCTTACAGGAGCGACAGAACAACAAATAGATTACATTGGCAGTGTGACACGACATATAATGTCTGATTTGAAAAGTCTCTCCTGTAACATCACTCTTAAATCTAGAAGTACTGATTAAATGTTCTCTGCACAAAACACAAGACTTGTTACATTTCCAGCTTCCTGGGTCCAGGTTGCCAGAGGTGCTGAGTGGTAGAGATGATGGCATCAGGATGCTCCTGAGTGTTCTTGGTATCCGCTCCCCCACCAGCGGGACCTCAGGAACTGCCTTCGTCATCCTTGGGCTGGTGTGGAGAAGGCTCTGGTACTCCTGTAGCCACTTGCGCAGGGGAGGATTAGAAGGATTATGGGTCACAACAAAAGGGACTCTACTGGAGGTGGTTTGGGGTCTATATTGAAGTGTTTCTGTCCTGGGTGTAGAATGGACTCGGTTTACAGCAGCTTGGATGATGTCATTAGGATACCCACGTTGTAAGAGAAATATAGTAATTTCTGTGCACCTTTTTAGAAAATCTGAAGGAAGTGAACAAGTACGGCGTGCTCGGAGAAAAAGACTGTAGGGGATGTTTTTCTTGCAGTGTTTGGGATGGCAGGAGTTGAAGTGGAGATAGGCGTGGGAGTCAGTAGGTTTATAAAACATGTCGGTTTCTAGGTATCCATTGCGCAGTTTTATAGTTAAGTCAAGAAAGGATATTTCAGAAGGGGATGACTGAACTGTAAAACTAATAGAGGGATGGACAGAGTTGATGTACTGACAAAAGGTGTCTAAGTGGTCAGCTGAACCTATCCACAATAGAAAAATATATATATACTAATGAGAAAGATTCTTGTACATCACAGACCAACAACAATCCTGCATACCAGCAACAGCAATGACAGCAGCAGCAGTAACAACAGTAGCAGTAACAGCAGCAACATCAGCAGAGGCGAGTGCCACAATGCAACAGGGTGCGAACTAATGACAGAAAATCGATGGAAACACCATTACGGCACAACAGAGATGTCTGGCCACCTTCCCTGTCATTGAATCAAGAGAGAGAGAGACAGAGAGAGAGAGACAGAGAGAGAGAGAGAGAGAGAGAGAGAGAGAAGAGAGAGAGAGAGAGAGAATGAGAAGTAAAGACAATTTAATGAGTGAGAAACGCTGCACTGCTTTCGAGCTGTCTGGAGGGAAAAGGGGTGTGGTGTCGTTGGGGGTACAGGTTGTAAGAGGCGGCGAAAGAGGGGTGGGGGTGAGAGAGAGAGAGAGAGACAGAGACAGAGAGAGACACACAGAGAGAGAATATAAATGAAAACACTTCAAGAGCACCAGCCGCCGTGGCGAAGTGGTTAGCGTCGCGGACTCCCGGCTTGGAGGTCGCGGGTTCGATTCCCATCAGAGTCATGAGGGGTTTTTCTGCCCCGACCGGCTCCTACCCAGAGCTGAGTTTGCTGCAGACTCAGTTGGGAAGACTGGGACCACTCAGTCGAGTTTCATCCACTTAATGGATGCGTTTCTGAGAGTGTTGCTCAAATTTCCTAACCATTATTATTATTATGAATACTTATATAGCGCCTATCCTCGGCTAGAGACCAAGCTCTAAGCGCTTTACAATCCACACCCGTTTACACAACGGCTGCCTACCTGGGTAGTGCCGACTGAAGAGCTGCCAGCTGGCGCTTCATTCAGTCGTTTCCCGTGTCATCCAGTCAAAATCGTTCAATGTCGTTCACTCAGTTTCCTTCCTTCCTTCATTTTTTCCATTTCTCACGCACGGTGCATGCTATGTGTAACGTGTCATCCATACCAACAGCCAAACTGGCCTTCTCTACCGAAAGTTGGTGGTGGGATTTTACATGTGTGCAACTGTTATGCGTGCGTTCACACACGAAAACTCGGTTTACAGTCTTATTCGAAGGACTGTATGGGAAATGGAGTCAGAACCAATGTTAACTCCGAGAGAAAAATCCCCCTGTACCGAAACGGCCCGGCGGAGATTCGAACCCTACCGGTGTCTGTATCTCTCGGGCCTGGTTGACGCCGGGATATATTATGAAAGGAAGCGTAGAGTACAATCCTGTCATGCAGTCTCAGACCGGAATGGAAATCCATGGCATCATATCCATCATCCTCATTCTCATCGATCAGCATAAAAAGTCTCAAATCTGTGGCCCTTCATACCCTGTTCTCATGGTGACCTCAGTTTCGATGTCCTCTCCATGTCTGTGGCCTTGGTTTGGTTCCGTCAGGATGACCGGTATCGGCGAGTCCATGGGGGCTGTCGTTGGACTGACGTGGTGGCGCCCTCCGGAGGGAGAGCTCACTCACGCCGGCTCCACGACTAAGCAATTATTGTCGTCAGTGAGGGGCTTAGTAGGTGGTGTCCTGCGTATGTTAGATCAGAACAGGCGCCACTGAACACCACCGAAGTGACTCGGCAGCAGTGCAGTGTCATCTCCGGTTGGTTGCCTCTTGACGACTTGACATTGACTGCTCCCTGTGGATTGCCGGTGCCGGGGCTGCGGCGGGACCGACCGGGCTGTGGCTGTGGACGGGGTGTCGGAATGAGCGGCGTGGGTGCACTGCCACTGAGATGGCAAAGAAGTTGAGACAGCACAAAAAAAAAAAAAAAAAAAAAAAAACCTTCAAGAGTAAGATAACGTAGATTTTAGAAAAAGGAGACAGAAAGATAAACGAGTATGTGAGAGAGTACACATAGATTAAAGAACAAGAGACAGACAGACAGGGCGAGAGACAGTGACAGACACAGAAACAGAGATAGGGAAACAGAGACAGACAAACAGATAGACAGAGCAAATATATAGAATTGACTCGAGAGCAAGAGAATACAGACAAAGAACTAGACGGAGAGAAATAAACAAAATAGTGTGCAAGACAGTGAACACAGAATAAAAAGTACAAGAGAGAGAGAGGGGTGGGCGGGGGGAACAGACAAACAGACATGGAAAATGAATTACAGAAAGAGAGAGAGAGGAGAGAGAGAGAGAGAGAGAGGGGGAGAGAGAGAGGGCAAACAGACCGACAAGCAGACAGAGAACATATCAGTAGAAACCACCTCTTAGGGAAGACGAGATCGAGCATTCCTATCATTCACTCGGACAAACGGAGGATGACAGTTTGATGGGGTGACAACTTAATGAGGCAGAAACGCTACACTTTCTGTTTCCTGCTTATCTGGAGATAGAAAAAAAAAACAGGAAAAAGACACAGAGAGAGAGAGAGAGAGAAGAGAGGGGGGGGGGGGGGCAGACAGACCTATCCTTTATCAGAAACGTTTTGAGGCATGGAAACCACAATCGCACGTAAGAGAGAGAGAGAGAGAGGAGAGGAGAGAGAGAGAGGTTGAGTCGGTGTATTTCAAAATTCTAATTTAATCTGAATAATAATTAAATCAATGGATGTCAAGAGAGAGAGAGAGAGAGACAAAGAGAGAGAGAGAGATGATGATGATGATGCAGAGGATGAGGGAGAAGGGTGGAAAGGGCATGTCTTGAATGAGAGAGAGAGAGAGAGAGAGAGAGAGAAAGAGAGAGAGAAAGAGAGAGCGAAGTTGGCAACAGCAGTTCATAAGAACAACAGGAGATTACACGATGACTGAGGGTGACAGACAGAAGATAAAAGTGCTGTGGTCTGCATGCGTGCGTGCGTGTGCGTGCGCGTGCGTGCGTGCGTGTGTGTGTGTGTGTTGTGTGTGTGTGTTACATGCGTGCGTGTGTGTGTATGCGTGTGTGTGTGTGTGTGTGTGTGCGCGCGGGCGTGCGTGTGCGTATGTGTGTGTCTGTGTGTAAGTTAGGAAAAATGATAACATCGCTCGTAGTGTAGTACACTTTCCATACTCTAAATCAAGCATCATGCAACCACTGTTATTCATACTCAGTAGTAAATGAACAAAAAGTATGTGTGTGTATGCCTTCTTTTTCGTGCATTTTCCCTCTATACTAATGAACAAAAAGGAAAATACTCACTGGTCGTCAAAAGCGAAAGAAATCATTTTTGAACAATTCCAAAATAGCTTTTCAAAACTGAGAGAGCCTTTGACTGAAATAATTATTGCCTTGTCTTGTGAACACAGTGCTCTCATCCTCCGTCATGCATTTGCCGTACCTCTCAAAAGCGCCCGTGTTTTAAAAAGACGCATGCGCTTTGACTGTCTCTCTCTCTCTCTCTCTTCTCTCTCTCTCTCTCTCTCTCTCTCTCCTCTCCTCTCTCTCCTCCTCTCTCTCCATTACAGGCAATCAGTAGAAGAGAGCAGAGAACGTATGATTTGAACTTTTACATCGTCAGTTTCTGGTACTGTCTGTTTCCTCCCGAGCGTGTCTTTCAAATTTCTGGTTTTTAACTGAAATACTCTGCAACATTGTCTTGTCCACATACGCATGCATGCACAACACACACACACACACACACACACACATACACACACACACACACCGCCGCACGACACACCACGCACACACACACACACACACACACACACACCACGCACGCACGCACACGCACGCACACGCACACACACACACGCACCACACCACCACGACACACACACACGCACGCAGCATACGCGCGCGCACGCACACACACCACACACATACCACACACACACACACGCGCGCGCCGCGCTAAGAACAGAACACTAATCGAACAACGATGCTTATCGCACTTCACAGACCTTATAACAATTCTGCCTCCCAACAACAGCAGTGACAGCAGCAGCAACATCATCAGAGGTGAGTAGAGCTGCAAGGCACCAGGCTGTGAACCAATGGCCAGATAGATCGATGGAAAGCATACAGACAAGGAGAGAAAACGATGGCTGGAGACTTGGTATGAAGAAAGAGAGAGAGAGAGGGGAGAGAGAGAGGGGGAAGAGAGAGAGGGAGAGAGAGAGAGAGAGAGAGGGAGAGAGAGAGAG
This sequence comes from Conus canariensis, assembly GCA_033310375.1. NCBI lineage: Eukaryota > Metazoa > Mollusca > Gastropoda > Neogastropoda > Conidae > Conus > Conus canariensis. The sequence continues at coordinate 5,703,023 of CM065728.1, read as the reverse complement.
AGGTAGAAATATGAAAATAAAAAGTCACAACGGCAATGTTGACAGTCTAGCAAGAAAGAGAGAGGACGGGGGTGAGGAGAGAACATAAATAATACAGTGATGGAGAAGGAAAGAGGGGAAGCGAGACAGACAGAAAGAGAGAGATAGAGAGACAGACATATAGAAATACAGACGGGCAGGCAGGCAGGCAGGCAGACAGACACACAGACAGAGATGAGAGAGGCAAAGACATAGACAGAAAATGAACTAGAGAGAGAAAGAGAGAGAGAGAGAGAGGCAAACAGATACATTTATATATTAAGTATCTTTAACTAAATAATACCCTTCGAGAGTAGAGCCACATCAAACAACATTTGGCGAGTCAAACCCATTTCCATCGTGACACCTACGCCGCCATTTTCTTCATAACTTTTCTCTTCACACACACAATGGGCTGTTCGTTTGCTGAGGCCACGGACACACAAACCCGTTAATCATTCCGAAAAAGCAACGTGGCCTTAAAAGTATTCATTTGAAATGAACGACGCATATTATTTGATTCTGGAAATGACTGATAGCAGGCCTTATTTTTTGTGTATCATGGATAATGACAGTAAATATGTGTAGAATAAGAGGGAATGAGAGAGACAGACAGACAGACAGACGGACAGACAGACAAACAAACAGACAGACATACAGATAAACAGATAGACAGAGAGACAGACAGATACACAGACAAACAGATAGATACACAGACAGATAGACAGACGTACAGACAGACTGACTGATAGTCTGACAGGCAGGCAGATTAGCAAGCCAAGAGAGACAGAACACAGAAACAGACAGACAGACCTAGCAAGAGACAGACAGACAGACAGACAGACAGACAGAGAGGCAGACAGATAGACAGGCAGGTGGACAGGCAGACAGACCGACAGACAGAAAGACAGACCGAGATGCAAACAAGTCAGGAACAAGAGAATGTAGACAAAGAACTAGACAGAAAGATAAGAAAAGAGTGTGTGGGGAATTAAACATAGATTAAAAATAGCAAGAGAGAGTGGGGAAGAGAGAGAGAGAGAGAGAGAGAGAGAGAGAGAGAGAGGAGAGAGAGAGAGAGAGAGAGGAGAGAGAACGCCAATAGAAACCACCTTTTAGAGAACATGAGATCGATACGATGTCTGGCCAGCATTCCTATCATTCACTCGGAGAGACAGAGGATAACAATTTAATGGGGTGACGATTTAATGATGCAGAAACGCTACACTTTCTATTTTCTGCGTATCTGGAGATAGACACAGAAAAAAAAACAGAGAGAGAGAGAGAGAGATCCTTTGTCAGAAACGTTTTGAGGCGTGGAAACCACTATCGCAGGTAAGAGAGAGAGAGAGAGAGAGAGAGAGAGAGAGAGAGAGAGAGAGAGAGAGAGAGAGAGAGAGCTACTGAGTTGGTTACTTCGTTTGCTTAAGTTGAGAAACATTAAAAATAATAGACCCTGAACCAGTCTGAATAATGATCGAATTAATGGATGAGAGAAAAAGAGAGAGAGAGAGAGAGAGGGGGGGGGGAGAGAGAGAGACAGAGATGATGATAGCGATGATAATGATGATGATAATGATGATGATGATAATGATGATGATGATGACGACGACGATATTGATGATGATGATGATGGTGACGAAGACGATATTGATGATAATGATGATGATGATGATGATGATGATGATGCTTCTCGGTCATCAAACGCAAAGACACAACTTTCAACGATTGAAAAATACATTTGGCCAACAAACAGAAGAAAAAAAAACTGATGGAATTTCATAACGGTTGCAAACAACAACAGCTGCAGCAATGTCAACACCATCACCAACAACAACAACGACAGAAACAACAACAACAACAGAAAATGTTATCATTTTGAAGACTAGACAAAGACGATGAAAATAGTTCGATACGACATGTGCTTTTCTGTTCATACGTCAATTTCAAACCTGAGTGAGCCTTGGACCAAAACTCACGCCAACACACTGCTCTTATCCTGTACATTTGCCATAGCTCTCTGAAGCTCCCATGTTTAAAAAGACACTGTGCTCTCTCTCTCTCTCTCTCTCTCTCTCTCTCTCTCTCTCCCCCCCCCCCCCCTCACCCATTACAGACAATTGATAGTATAGAGAAGACAGGGTAATTTTTGTGCTTTTGACTTGTCAGTTTCTAGCAATGCCTATTTTCTTTTCGAGCGCATGTGCCTGAGGCAAATTGCGTTACATTCTACTTTACCACACACACACACACACACACACACACACACACACACACACACACACACACACACAACCACACACACACACACACACACACACACACACACACACACACACCACATACACACACACGCGCGCGCGCAGATTAGAACGATGCTTATCGCACTTCACAGACCTTATAACAATTCTGCCTCCCGACAACAGCAGTGACAACAGCAGCAACATCATCAGAGGTGAGAGCTGCAAGGCACCAGGCTGTGAACCAATGGCAGAAGATCGATGGAAACAGCATTACAGCACAACAGAGATTAACACCATGTCTGGCCACCTTCCCTGTCATTGAATCAATAGAGAGAGAGAGGGGGGGGGGGGGTAATGACAATTTAATGAGATAGAAACGCTACACTGCTTTTGACCTGTCTGCAAGGAAAGAGGTGGGATGAGGGGGGACGGGGGGTACAGGGTGTAAGGGCGTAGGCGGGGAACAGAATCATTGTATGTGGAAGGAAGAGAGACAGACAGACAAACAGATAGACAGTGAGAGCATGAGAGAAAGGGGAGAGGGAGAGAGAGGGGTGGAAGATAGAGAGAGAGAGAAAGAGGGGGTAGAGAGAGAGGGGGAGAGAGAGAGGGGGGAAGAGAGAGAGGGGGAGAGAGAGAGGGGAAGAGAGAGAGGAAGAGAGAGAGGGAGAGAGAGAGAGGGAGAAGAGATGAAAATAACACAAGTCCAAGGCAATGTTGACGAAGGACTAGACAAACAGAAAGAAAAGGTGAGCGAGAGAACATAAATAATACAGTGATGGAGAAGGAAAGAGGGGAAGCGAGACAGACAGAAAGAGAGAGATAGAGAGACAGACATATAGAAATACAGACGGGCAGGCAGGCAGGCAGGCAGACAGACACACAGACAGAGATGAGAGAGGCAAAGACATAGACAGAAAATGAACTAGAGAGAGAAAGAGAGAGAGAGAGAGAGAGAGAGAGAGAGAGAGAGAGAGAGAGGCAAACAGATACATTTATATATTAAGTATCTTTAACTAAATAATACCCTTCGAGAGTAGAGCCACATCAAACAACATTTGGCGAGTCAAACCCATTTCCATCGTGACACCTACGCCGCCATTTTCTTCATAACTTTTCTCTTCACACACACAATGGGCTGTTCGTTTGCTGAGGCCACGGACACACAAACCCGTTAATCATTCCGAAAAAGCAACGTGATCTTAAAGTATTCATTTGAAATGAACGACGCATATTATTTGATTCTGGAAATGACTGATAGCAGGCCTTATTTTTTGTGTATCATGGCATAATAGACGAGGAAATATGTGTAGAATAAGAGGGAATGAGAGAGACAGACAGACAGACAGACGGACAGACAGACAGACTAACAAACAGACAGACAGACAGACAGATAAACAGATAGACAGAGAGACAGACAGATACACAAACAGATAGATACACAGACAGATAGACAGACGTACAGACAGACTGACTGATAGTCTGACAGGCAGGCAGATTAGCAAGCCAAGAGAGACAGAGACACAGAAACAGACAGACAGACCTAGCAAGAGACAGACAGACAGACAGACAGAGAGGCAGACAGATAGACAGGCAGGTGGACAGGCAGACAGACCGACAGACAGACCGAGATGCAAACAAGTCAGGAACAAGAGAATGTAGACAAAGAACTAGACAGAAAGATAAGAAAAGAGTGTGTGGGGAATTAAACATAGATTAAAAATAGCAAGAGAGAGTGGGGAAGAGAGAGAGAGAGAGAGAGAGAGAGAGAGAGAGAGAACGCCAATAGAAACCACCTTTTAGAGAACATGAGATCGATACGATGTCTGGCCAGCATTCCTATCATTCACTCGGAGAGACAGAGGATAACAATTTAATGGGGTGACAATTTAATGATGCAGAAACGCTACACTTTCTATTTTCTGCGTATCTGGAGATAATCACAGAAAAAAAAAACAGAGAGAGAGAGAGAGAGAGATATCCTTTGTCAGAAACGTTTTGAGGCGTGGAAACCACTATCGCAGGTAAGAGAGAGAGAGAGAGAGAGGAGGAGAGAGAGAGAGAGAGAGAGAGAGAGAGAGCTACTGAGTTGGTTACTTCGTTTGCTTAAGTTGAGAAACATTAAAAATAATAGACCCTGAACCAGTCTGAATAATGATCGAATTAATGGATGAGAGAAAAAAAAGAGAGAGGGGTGGGAGGGAGGAGAGAGAGAGAGAGAGAGAGAGAGAGAGAGAGAGGAGGATGATAACGATGATAATGATCATGATAACGATGATGATGATGACGACGACGATATTGATGATGATGATAATGATGACGATGATGACGACGACGATATTGATGATGATGATGATGATGATGATGATGATGATGATGATGATGATGCTTCTCGGTCATCAAACGCAAAGACACAACTTTCAACGATTGAAAAATACATTTGGCCAACAAACAGAAGAAAAAAAAACTGATGGAATTTCATAACGGTTGCAAACAACAACAGCTGCAGCAATGTCAACACCATCACCAACAACAACAACGGCAGAAACAACAACAACAACAGAAAATGTTATCATTTTGAAGACTAGACAAAGACGATGAAAATAGTTCGATACGACATGTGCTTTTCTGTTCATACGTCAATTTCAAACCTGAGTGAGCCTTGGACCAAAACTCACGCCAACACACTGCTCTTATCCTGTACATTTGCCATAGCTCTCTGAAGCTCCCATGTTTAAAAAGACACTGTGCTCTCTCTCTCTCTCTCTCTCTCTCTCTCTCTCTCTCTCTCTCTCTCTCTCTCTCCCCCCCCCCCCCTCACCCATTACAGACAATTGATAGTATAGAGAAGACAGGGTAATTTTTGTGCTTTTGACTTGTCAGTTTCTAGCAATGCCTATTTTCTTTTCGAGCGCATGTGCCTGAGGCAAATTGCGTTACATTCTACTTTACACACACACACACACACACACACACACACACACACACACACACACACACACAAGCACACACACACACACACACACACACACACAGCACACACACACACCACACACACACCACACACACACACACACACATACACACACACGCGCGCGCGCAGATTAGAACGATGCTTATCGCACTTCACAGACCTTATAACAATTCTGCCTCCCGACAACAGCAGTGACAACAGCAGCAACATCATCAGAGGTGAGAGCTGCAAGGCACCAGGCTGTGAACCAATGGCAGAAGATCGATGGAAACAGCATTACAGCACAACAGAGATTAACACCATGTCTGGCCACCTTCCCTGTCATTGAATCAAGAGAGAGACAGAGAGAGAGAGAGAGAGAGAGAGAGAGAGAGAGAGAGAGAGAGAGATGCAACGGCAAATTACTGAGCTAGAAACTCTACACTGCTTTCGACTCATCTGGGAGGGTGAGATGGGTAATGGGGGTGGGGGAAGTAGGGCATAAGTGTTTAGGCACTGAAGGGAAATGTGGTAGGCGGAGGGAAAGAGAGAGAGAGAGAGAGAGAGAGAGAGAGAGAGAGAGAGAGAGAGAGAGAGAATAAGAATGAATACAATTCATAAAGAACTATAGCAGAGAGTAAAAAGTGAGTGTGTGAGAGATTGAACATAAAGAATACAGTTGGGGAGGGGGGGGGGGGGTGAGGAGGAAGGGGGAGAGGAAGAAAGAGAAAGAAAGACAGTGAGAGACAGACAGACAGACAGGAGAGAGACAGACGTAGAGACAGAAAATGAACTACAAAGAGACAGACAGTGAACAAATCAATAGTAACCACGTTTTAAGGAAGATGATATCAATACAACGTCTGGTCAGCATACCTATCTTTCACTCCAGGAGACAAAGGATGACAATTTGATGAGGCAGAAATGCAACACTTTCTACTTTCTTTTTTTTTTTTCTTTTTAATTTTCTACCAGTCTGTACGGCACAACAGAGATGAACACAATGCATGGCACCTTCCTTATCATTGAATCAAGAGAAAGACTGTATAGAGAGAGAGAGAGAGAGAGAGAGAGAGAGAGAGAGAGAGAGAGAGAGAGAGAGAAAGAGAGAGAGAGAGAAAGAGAGAGAGAGAGACAGAGAGAGAGAGAGAGAGACAGAGAGAGAGAGATGTAATGACCATTTAACGAGGTGGAAACGCTACACAGCTTTCGATCTGTCTGAAAGGAAAGAGGGGGGTGGGGATGCTGAGAGTAAGGGCGGAAGCGAGGAAGGGAAACGCGGTAGAGAGAGAGACAGTGAGAGAGAGAGACAGTGAGAGAGAGAGGAGAGAGAGAGAGACAGAGGGAGGGAACATAGCTCAAGAGTAAGCCAATATAGGTAAAGAACAAGAAAAGGGGAGTGTTAGAGAATGAACATAGATGATACTGTGAGGGGGGAAGGAGAGAGAGAGAGAGAGACAGACAGACAGACAGACAGACAAACAGACAGAGAACGTAGCGCAAGGCGAGGCAAAGATGTTTGTAAGTGATTTCTCGGACGCGGGGCTGCATTGCAGACCTGAAGGACTGGATGACAACCAACAAACTACAACTAAACGACGACAAGACGGAACTCATGTTCGTGACAAAACAGCCTAACCATCCTTCTCTGCCTTCAACTGTCACTATCAATGACTGTGCTGTCTCTGTCTCCACCTCTGTCCGCAGTCTAGGGGTCATACTTGACCAATCCCTCTCCTTTGAGAAACAGGTTTCAAATATTTGCAAGATTGCCTATTTAGAACTAAGAAGAATCAGCTCTGTACGTCACCTTCTCTCTACAGATGCTACAAAAACTCTCATTTGTGCATTTGTCTTATCTAGAATAGATTACTGCAACTCACTTTTGGCCGGCCTTCCAAAATACCTGATAGAAAGATTACAGCGAATCCAAAATCATGCAGCCCGAGTCGTCTGTAGAGCAAGAAAACATGCTCACATTTCGCCTCTCCTCCACTCTCTTCACTGGCTATCTGTCTCAAACCGTATCTCGTACAAAATCTCAACTCTCACTTTCTCGCTCTCTTTGAAAATGGACCTTCTTATCTCTCAGATCTCCTTAAAATCTACACCCCCTCTCGACAACTACGCTCCTGTGCTGACGACCGCCTTCTGCGAATGACTCGCTTCAGGACTACTACTGGTGAAAGATCTTTCTCTTTTCAAGCTCCAGCGACGTGGAACAGACTGCCAGACTGTCTCAGACATTCAGATTCTATCTCTTCTTTCAAGTCTAAACTTAAAACCCATCTATTTTCTCATAATTAGTCAATGCTGTGGGGAGGGGGGGGGGGGGTACAACCTAACTCATAGCCGTCTGGGCCTTTTCAAATGTAGCGTATGTGTATGTTCTCTATTATATGTATTTGTTGTATGATTGAACGTTATAGGATTATGTTTTTGTAGTGATATTTGAAGAATAAGTGAATGTCACATTGGTAGGATTAGGATTTGTTAGTTATTGTAGTAATAGTATTTGTAGTTGGATGTAAGGTGTATTATTGTATATTGTTACGGATGGTGTGCGGTGCGTGTTTTGCTGTCTGACTCTCGCTCTCAAAAGTTTGGATGCGTGTAATAATTATTCCCTACGCACACCCACACCAAACGCACATGGATAGCCAGGCAACACACGAGTTAGAATTTTTTTTCTTTATAATTATGCTGCCTGAACCATCAAACATACATTCATGTGAACTGGTACAAATCAATACATGTCACTACATAGCATATAGATCAAGATATCAATACATAGGAACTTCAGTCATCAGGTATAAGCATATCATAGTACATATCTTGATATCACTCACGATCTCGCCGGCGCCGTCCACAGTGTCTCACATATGCAGTCAACACACTCGGTTCTACCCAAGCCACAGTCTACAACACTAAAAGAAGACAAATAAGGATAACCAAGGTCCCCACATGATAAGCACAGCCGTTCACAAACACAAGCGATGAAGAAGAAGAAACAGGGTCTCCACACAACAAGCACAATAAATCACGTCAAACTATCAGAAGAAGAACCGCAAATTCACAAGGCACAGTAATCCATAGCAGAAGAACCGCAGATTCACAAAGCACAGCAATCCACAGAAGTAGAACCGCAGATTCATAAAGCACAGCAATCTATAGAAGAAGAACCGCAGATTCACAAAGCACAGCAATCCACAGAAGAAGAGTCGCAGATTCATAAAGCACAGTAAACCATAGAAGACTTGTAGATTCACAAGGCACAGCAACCAATATTGAATCCCGGAGAACACGATTTCAGCAAAGTCCCATAGAACACAATAAACTTCGACTCCACGTATTGTTGATCTAAAACAAAAATTAATTAGCTTCTCCGTGTATTAATATTACAATGTTCACATCAATAACTTCAGCCCACCGACGCACATGAGGTGGTACAATTAGAGCACATAAATATTCTTGCAGGAAATCTTAAATAAATGTTAGCGAACCGCCCAGAGAACGTGGACAAACGAGTCACAAGACGAAACACAACTAGTTTCGACCTCTTAGGTCTTCATCAGGTGAGACATTAACGAATAAAACAATGAAAATTCACTTAGCTTTGATCGCTTCAGATCACTTGTAGGGTTCAGCGCAAGGAAGAAGGCGTTGAATGAGAACGAGGCTGTTGGAAGGGAAATAGTGAGCGAGTCAAAGTCGTAATGAAGATAATAATATTACTGATAGGAATACTAATAATGGTCAAAATACTGAGAAAAAAGAAAAAAGAAAAAAAAGGGACAAGATTACTACCAATCTGTGTCAATAAGTATGGGTATGGGAGAAAGGAGAGTGGGTTAGAGGATTCTTAAACAGCAGGGTTGCCGTGGCAACAGTCCAGAGGCGAAGGCGATGGTGATGTCAATGCCAGTGGTAGTATCAATACTAGCAATAGTATTACTGAATGATACTGCTAACAACGATAGCTTTCATTACCTTAACCTTCACTATCGTTGTTAGCAGTATCATTCAGTAATACTATTGCTAGTATTGATACTACCACTGGCATTGACATCACCATCGCCTTCGCCTCTGGGACTGTTGCCACGGCAACCCTGCTGTTAGAATCCTCTAACCCACTCTCCTTTCTCCATACCCATACTTATTGACACAGATTGGTAGTAATCTTGTCCCTTTTTTTTCTTTTTTTTTTTTTTTTTTCTTTTTCTCAGTATTTTGACCATTATTAGTATTCCTATCAGTAATATTATTATCTTCATTACGACTTTGACTCGCTCACTATTTCCCTTCCAACAGCCTCGTTCTCATTCAACGCCTTCTTCCTTGCGCTGAACCCTACCAAGTGATCTGAAGCGATCAAAGCTAAGTGAATTTTCATTGTTTTATTCGTTAATGTCTCACCTGATGAAGACCTAAGAGGTCGAAACTAGTTGTGTTTCGTCTTGTGACTCGTTTGTCCACGTTCTCTGGGCGGTTCGCTAACATTTATTTAAGATTTGTTTAGATTTCCGCCTGCAGTCCTCTCGCTTTGCAACTAGATCCATTCTTGCAGGAGTTTTAAGTCACTCTCGGCGACACAGCATTCACAACATTTCTATAACAATTAAATTTCCTGGTACATATTTCGCTGGTACCGTCATCAGAAGTATCGCACATACACAGTGAATATCAACGTACTACTGACTTGAAAGTCAGCCTCTCCACATAGTAACACTACGGAGAAAACGACGATTAAAACAAAATAAATTAGTCTGGACACCAAAGCCTCGGCCGTTAGTTCTTGCTCTCTCTCTCTCGTCTAATACTATTATTTTCGTCATGCAATTACCTATGTCATTTTAAGTTGACGTCATAATTTACGTTGACGTCACATATATGAGAAGGGTGAATGTAGTATGACTTTGTAAAGCGCTTAGAGAAATTCGTTTGATTAAGCGCTATATAAGAAATCATTATTATTATTATTAAGTGGCGCCCATTTCAATTTGATTTTTAATGAAACTGATTCAGAGTATACGGTGATCAATACTTCTTAGGATAAACAAACGAAAAAACCAACGCAACATCTCTCGCCCTCCCTGTTTTATTACTGACGTGCAATAGTAGTTTCCTTGCCTCTAAACACTTCTGACAACCGATCTCTCTCTCTCTCTCTCTCTCTCTCTCTCTCTCTCTCTCTCTCTCTCTCTCTCTCTGTCCGTCTGTCTCACTCTCTCTCTCTCTGTCCGTCTGTCTCACTCTCTGTCTCTCTCTCTCTCTCTCTCTCTCTCTCTCTCTCTCTCTCTCTCTCTCTCTCCGTCTGTCTCTCTCTCTCTCTCTGTCCGTCTGTCTCTCTCTCTCTCTCTCTCTCTCTCTCTCTCTCTCTCTCTCTCTCTCTCTCTCTCTCTCTGTGTCTGTTCGTGTCTGTCTACAGGCATATATAAGATGGAAACCGTTGCATCTCTGCCTCATTAAATTGTCCACCCCATCAAATTACCAGCCTCTGTCTGTTAGAGTCAATGATAAGGATGCTCGCCGGACATAGTATCGATCTGATTTTCCGAAGAAACTGGTTTCAGTTGACTCTCTCTCTCTCTCTCTCTCTCTCTCTCTCTCTCTCTCTCTCTCTCTCTCTCTCTCTCTCTTCTCTCTCTCTCTCTCTCTCTCTCTCTCTCTCTCTCTCTCTCTCTCTCTCTCATAGTGGAATGAACTGATGTGGGATGATGTCATTTGCTTCTGGACATGACAGATAGCCACAGACTTTATTTTTTTTCTGTGAATTATGACATGATCAACAAAAGAGGGGGGGGGGAGGAACAGGAGAGATAGAGACACAGAGGGGGGGGAGTGGGAGGTTGGAGGGAGTGGGAAGGGAGAGAGAGGGGGGCGGAGAGAGGAGGAGGAGACAGACAGACAGACAGACAAACAGAGACAGAGAGGGAAACGGGAGAGACAGAGAGAGGGGGAGTGGGAGGTTGGAGGGAGTGGAGAGGGAGAGAGAGAGAGGGGCGGAGAGAGTGAGGAGAGACAGACAGACAACAGACAGAGATTGAAAGAGAGAATAAGTCAACTGAAACCGCTTTCTTAGGAAAATGAGATGGATACAATGTCTGGTTGGCATCCTTATCATTCACTCCAACAGACAGAGGCTGGTAGTTTCATGGGGTGACAATTCACGATTTACACACACGCGCGTGCGCACGCACGCACGCACGCACGCACGCACGCACGCACGCACGCACACACACAACACACACACACACACACACACACACACACCACACACACACGCACGTAAGGCAGGATGAGGAAAAACGTCGTAAAGCTTATTCTTTAACAATCAATACAAACAATTTGGACTTGACGTTTCTCTTTTGCTTGGGGACAGGGGGAGGGGAATTAAGTGGGGGAGGGGGAGATAAGCCAGGAGAAAGAAACAGACAAAGATACGTACAGACAGAAGCACAGATACATCGAAAAGGAGAAAGGCAGACGAAGAGACAGGAAGAGATTGATAAAGAAAGAGAAAGGAGGGGGGGGGGGGTAAGGGGGGGACGGAGAGACGGCGAGATCATGAAAGAAATCGGACACCCTCCCCAATCGTGTGGCGCGCGGTTTTCCTTTTGATAGCCGCAAAGACAGTGATGTGGAAAGAAGAGAGACAAGGAATACAATTTGAGGAACAGGGCGATGCGTGTGGGTGACTGTTTGGACGGAGATAGAATGGGCTTAAATGTGAGCGTATATGGGTCAAAGACAAATAAGCAAACAGAACGAGAGAGAGAGAGAGAGAGAGGCAGAGAGACAAACAGAAAGACTTATAGACAGAGACCAGAGTGACAGACGGACAGGCAGGCCGACAGACAGACAGACAGACATGAAGACACAAAGACTAAAGACTGAGCGAGGCAGAGAAGCCCAGAGACAAAGACAGGAAGAAGAAGGAGCACACAAAGAGAAAGAAATGAATGTGGGTGACAATGACTGGACAGAGAGACACACAAACACACACAGACAGAGACAGAGAGCAGGGGGGGGGGGAGGGGGCAAGAGACAGACATACAAACAGACAGAGAAACAGAGAGAGGCACAGACAGACAGACAGACAGACGGACGGACAGAGAGACAATTAGACAGAGAAACAGAAAGAGACAGCGAGACACACAGACTGACACAGAGACACAGAGAGAGAGAGAGAGAGAGAAGACCGACATCCCCATGACAAAGCCTGTCGAATCGATTTATCTGTTCATTTGCGACCTTAGAATAACGCTTCAGTTAACCAACGGATCCAACGATGAAAAAAAAGCAGTATTTCAAGAACAAAATGGGGACAGCGAGCAAACGAGCGAGCGAGAACCCGAGCGAGAGAGAGAGAGAGAGAGAGAGAGAGAGAGAGAGAGAAAGAAAGAGAGAGAGAGAGACAGAGAGGTGAGGGTGGGAGGGGGTCGAAGAAGAGGAAAAGAGCGAGAAAAGACTGCTCGCAGCAGCAAAAAGAAAAGTCCTGTCTGAATCATTTGTTCATTCATGTGCTGAACATTCCGCTTCAATTAACTGGCACACTCCATGGTAAAAACGTGTGATGCGAAAAACAAAATAAAGTAAAATAAACAAAGAACAAACAAAAAGACGAACGGGTCGATAGGAAAGATGGAAGACAGCGTGAAACACACGACAGAGAGAGAGGGGGAGAGAGCGAGAGAGAGATAGTGAGAGAGAGAGAGACAGAGACACACAGACAGATACACAGCCATACAGACACACAGAGAGACAGTGAGAGAGAGACAGACAGTCACACACACACACACACACACACACACACACACACACACACACACACACACACACACACTCACACAGAGTGAGTGAGACAAACAGACAGACAGACCGATCGACAGACAGAGACAGACAGACACAGATACAGACAGACAGGGGGGAGGGACAACGAGACAGACAGACAGACAAACGGACGGACAGACAGAGACAGACAGACAGATATAGAAACATTAAGCGAGGCTTACAGAAGGACAAAACAAGACAAAGTTCAACTGGTTTTTTTCTCAGCTTATAACCCAGTCACCCAGACACAGTTGTATTGTGTTTATGCAAAAGTCACACAGTCCTATTGTGGACGAAAAAAAAATAATATACTTATGTTTACAAAGTGTACAGTAATAGTGACTTAAATGTCGATATTCTTGAGGCAAGAGGGTTCCAGTTATGTTACTATGCCACTAACTGAATGAAATAAACAAACGACAGTACCAAAACGACGCGTTTCGACCATTTAAGGTCTTCTACAGGCAAGGCAAAAAAGCTTGACAAAACCACACACACACACACACACACACACACACACACACACACACACACACACACAGCATACACACACACTCTATCTCTCTCGAGCCCTCTCTCTCTCTCTCACTCTCTCTCTCTCTCTCTCTCTCTCTCTCTCTCACTCACTCACTCACTCACTCCTCTCTCTCTCTCTCTTTCTCTCACATACACAAACACACGCATGCACGCAGGCATGCACACACACACACACACACACGCACGCACGCACGCACGCACGCACGCACACACACACACACA
>CM065728.1:5649217-5684217 GCA_033310375.1 Conus canariensis | reverse complement strand
AAAATAGCTTCACTGGCTTCCTGTGAAATGTTAGTGCCAGTGCCAGATTAGTGTTATCTACCCTTTAAAGATCACTGAATAACGTCGTGAAAGTACTTGCCACGATCACTGAATTTTTATGAGAATTGGCTGCCCGAATTGGGGTACTGAGTTTAAAAAAAAATAAAATAAAAAAAAAAAAAACAAGAAAGAGAACTGATTATTAGAAAGACTTCAAATCTTCAGCCAAATATCTATGGATAGCTGAACGTAAGTATGCAGTAGTTATTTTAGGTGTATGTCAAAATATGTTCGTGCCTCAACCCCACACACCTGAGTTTACCTGCCGTTAGTGAAATATATGATAGACAGGCAATGCAACACACACACTCTCTCTCTCTCTCTCTCTCTCTCTCTCTCTCTCTCTCTCTCTCTCTCTCATACGCACAACACGCGCGTGCGCATGCGCGCACAGACACACATGCATATACACCCACACATCCACGCATCGCTTGCTCTCCTTCTCACTTTCAAATAAGGACATTTTCCATGGCGAGGATCAAGCAGTTCAAGAAGGTATGCTTGTTGGAGAAAAATTATCATGATGATAACGACAAAAACAGCAGCATTTATACTAATGAAAACAACAACCACGACAACAACAATAATATGATTATATTTTAAAAAAAAAAAGGACAAACGAATCAAAACACGACGCGTTTCGACCTCTTAGGTCTTCAGGCAAGATACAAAACAATTAGGACAACGAAAATGAACGAGCAATCACTTATCTTCAATCACTTCAGCGCAAGACAGGCGTTGAATGAAAATGAGGCTGTCAGAAGGGAGATAATGTGTGAGTCAAGGTAGTAATTATGATAATTATATTACTGATCGGAATTCTGATAATGGAAATGATGATGATCAAAATATTGAAAAAATAAATAAAAACAGGATTACTACCACTTTTGGTGATAACATGGCAACAGCAGTATGGGAGAAAGGAGAGTGGGTTAGAGGATTCTTAAAACAGCATGGCTGCCCTGGCAACTGTCTCAGTGGCGATGGCGATGGTGATGTTAATGGATTTAAGATCTGTTTAGATTTCCGCCTGCAGTCGTCTCACTTTGCAACTATGATAAAAAAAAAAAATTCATAATAATAGTAATAACAACAACAATGATAATAATAACAACAAGAATAATAATGATAATATAATAATGATAATAATGAAATGAATAAATAAATAGAAATAAAGCAGAGTATCTTGCATGGGTAATATAGTGCGCTATGTACTGACTCATCCAAACCACCTCTCTACCACAACCCCCCCATCCCCCAGTGCACAACCCTCTTTCCCTCCCTCCTCCCGCCCTCCCTGTCCATCCTGCCGACCCAGAACACAAGCTTGCAACATACCTAGCTCGTAGAAAGCTTTGTTGAAACAATTATCTTTTTAGGATATTTTACAACCTGGGCCGAGTTGATATCGTGGTAGAGAGGAACTAAAAACTGTGCTTTCCCCCACGTGTTTTTGCGTGTTGCAAGTCTCCAGAGCTTTTTAATCAGAAAAACCGGATACAACGGGAAGATTCGCGAGAACTTTAACCGTGTGTGTGTGTGTGTGTGTGTGTGTGTGTGTGTGTGTGTGTGTGTGTGTGTGTGTGTGTGTGTGTTTGAGAGAGAGAGAGAGAAAAAAAAAGTTATCAGCGCCACAAAAATCAGATGAAAATGCTGAAACAGAGATGGACATTTACTTGACATAATTATGGAAATGGGATCAGAAAAAGAAGAGACGTGAAAGAAAGAAAGAAAGAAAGATAGAGAGAAAGAGAAAAACTAGTAAATAAATAAAAAAAAATCCCATACAAAAAAAAAAAAAAAAAAACGTGAAACGTGAGTTGATTAAGAGAAGAAAAAGAGATCAAAACAAAAATACACCAAAGATGAAGAGGAATGAAATGCGGAAGTCAAGAAAGCAAACACACAAACAAATAAACACACATAAACAAAACAAAATGACATGGAAATTGTTACCTAATCCAGTCCATCACATTTCATGCATTTTTTTTTCTCTCGTATTTGGTCTCAAATGTCCTTTCTGTCAGGGGACAAAGCTTGCTACTCTTCCCCCCCAAACAATATCAGTCATTTCCCTCATATCTTTTCCCATTTCCTTCCCGCGGTTTTCCCTACATAACGCATCCCTTATCGGGTATTTATTGCGTTTTCAAATCGTCGCGGAGCGCTGGAGTCTTGAGTTTCTGTTCCACAACAAGGAGCAACACGCAGTTTTCTTCATTGGCGAAGAGAGGGGGAGGGGGGGGGGGGGGGGGTGGGGGGGGCTAAGAACAAATCTCTTGATCTCTTTCAAATGTCGGCACAGAGTTCAGGTGTATACCCTGCCATGGTTTTCCATTGGGTTGTGCGCAGTCTTCTTCCAGAAGACGTCTTCCCCGGCGTTTCGGCAGCTTACTTTTGGCCTTATCCTTCGTTCTCTTCATGTCCGTTGGGAGTTCATGACTGTCTTCTTCGCACGTTCTCTTCTCCGTCTCCTGTGTGTTTTTGTATGGTGTGGTGTGAGGGTCAAAACAGGATATCTTCAACACGATGTCCGCTTGCAAATGTCTTGGAATGTCTCTTAAAAACTTGTACTCAAATGTGTCTTAAAATTATCATAGACTGTAAAGTGCTGAGATAGCATCAGTGATTAAAAAAAAAAGACACTTGGGGTGTGGGTCTTTTTTTTTCATAGTTTACAAAGATTTTGGTTTCAACCAGCCGCCGTAGCGATGTGGTTAGCGTCACAGACTCCCGGTTTGGAGGTTGTGGGTTTGATTCCCATCAGAGCCATGTGGGATTTTTTTTTTTTTTTTTGCCTCGACCCAAAGTTTGCTACGGGCTCAGTTGCAAAGACTAGGATCACACAGTTGAGTTTCATACACTTCATGGATGCGTCCCTGAGAGTGTTGCTCAAATTTCCTCAACAACACTGCAGGTGTCTGTATCTCTCGGGCCTGGATGAGGCCGGGATACATTATGAAAGTAAGCGTAGAGTACAGCCCCGCCATGCAGTGTCAGACCGGAATGGAAATCCTTCATCATCCTCATTTGCATCGATCAGCATTAAATAAAAGATTCACATTGTGTGTCCCTTCATGCCCTTCTCTCACGGTGACCTAAGATTCGATGTCCTCTCCACGTCAACGGCCTTGGTTTGATTCCGTCGGGGTCACCGGTATCGGCGAATTCATGGGGGCTGTCGTCGGACGGACGTGGTGGCGCCCTCCGGAGCGACTTAGCAATTATTGTCGTTAGTAGGGGGGCTTAGTAGGTGGTGTCCTGCGTATGTTGGATCAGAACAGGCGCCACTGAACACCACCGAAGTGACTCGGCAGCAGTGCAGTGTCTCCTCCGGTGGGTTGCCTCTTGACGGCTTGACGTTGACTGCTCCCTATGGATTGCCGGTGCCGGGCTGTCACTGTGGACAGAGGGTCGGAATGAGCGCCATGGGCGCAGTGCCGCTGAGATGGCACAGAAGATGGGACAGCAATACACACAGAGAGAAACATTTGTTTGAATTGGTTTCAGGGTGAAGTGACTGCAGGCAGAACTGAAATATAAGAGCAAGACAGAACTACTGGGCCACCAAACGAAGTAACAAACAAATCAAAAAAGAAGCAACGCGTTTCGATCCATTGGTTTTCCTCAGGCAGGTCAAATAACATTGAAAACAACGGAAACAAAGGACGAATAGTCACTAATCTCATCGATTTGTTAACATGTTGGATGAGTTCTGGGTAACACTAAAATAAAGATGTGAATGACATTGTTCAATGTAATTCATTTCATCGTTTAGCGCGGATTATTTTATCATTCAATACTGATCACTCGACTGTTTAGCGCTGTTTATTAGATATATTTTATTGCTGGTCTTTTGGTCAGTCTGTGCTGACTAATTGGTCATTTAATGCTGCCAGTTTTATTTGTTAGTGGTAGCCACTTGGTCCCTCAGTGCTGGCCATTTCTTCTTTTTTTGAATTGTTCAGGGTTGGCCATTTTGATTATTCAGTACTGGTCTTTGGTCTGTTTGGTGTTGAAGTTGTTTTTTTTATTTAATACATCAGAGTCTCCTCCGTGATTTGTTTCTTATTTCTGGAGGTATTCGATGGTTTCTCTTGGGCGGGGGTCAAGGAGGAACTCTGGGTTTGAACGTCACTCAGGAGGCAGATCATCAACAGTCTCAACAAAAAGGCTGCGACTTGAGCGAAAATGAGATTGTTGTTGTTGTTGTAGTTGTTGTTGTTACATTCAACTTCATTGGTCAACACCCAGTGTAGATCATATGGTGGTATGACACGTCCAAGGACACTGGAGGAAGGATCTGGATCTGTCTGATACTACAGTGATGGCCATCACAACACGGACACGGCTCAGATGGGCAGTGGACATGCGTTTTTCAGTTTTTGTTTGTGTGTCTTTTTTTTCCATTGAAGGGTCTCTTTAAAAAAAAAAAAAAAGAACATGGACACTTAATATACTGGTATAACAAAATAAAAAAAGTACCACAGTTTACCATCACACTCTACAAAGCAAGCCTGATCACATTCCTTCTTAGGTAATTACGGTTAGTTTAAATCTTTTTTTTTAATTGCTTAGTTCCAGGTTTTGTATCTTGATCGCCTACGTGACATTGCTGTAACAACGAACGAGCTGAACATCCTGCACTCGGGGTCTCCAGAAACCTCAATCGTTGGTCCCCAAGCCAGAACAACCCACTGACAAAACCGCTACAGCCTTCCTTTGCATGTCTTTTCTACCACCTTTTTATTGCGCAGAAGAAAGAGGAGCGGACAAACTGAGCAATAGCTGGTCAATAATCCAGAGGGGCCGCAGCCTATTTGTTTGTTTGTTTGCCTCAAACATATTGCTCCGGCGTCTTGGCGCCAGTCGACTGACAACGACTTCGGCGAAAGGAACGCAAAACAGCAACAAAGCAGAATATGATAGTGTTCTTCCTTATTGCTTCGTCGTCTGATCTTACTTTCTTGTTCTTTGTTTCCTGGTTTTGTTCCTGTTCTCTGAAAAAGTTAGGGTTTTGTGTGTGTGTGTGTGTGGCCTTAGGGCCATGATTACTTGATCGAAGCCATTTCCGAAGGCAGGGAGAAAATGACATGAGTCATGCATTGTGTTCAGCGAGATAATCAGGTTATTGTCAGCCGGAACAAATCCTCGTCGATTTCATCATAAGGAGGCGTTCGTCTTTTGCTTGGGCTGGATTTCTCTGGTTCCTGCCATTTTGAGCAGTTCCATCCTGGTTGCTGTGACTTTGATTAATGAAAACGACGACAGTTAATGACGTAATCTCTCTCTCTCTCTCTCTCTCTCTCTCTCTCTCTCTCTCTCTCTCTCTCTCTCTTTTCTCTCTCTCTTTCTGTGTGTGTGTGTGTGGTACGTGTGTGTGTGTGTGCCTCTGCGTGTCTGCCTGTCTCTGTCTCTGTCTGTCTGTCTGTCTCACTTTCTCTCTCCTCTCTCTCTCTCTCTCTCTCTCTCTCTCTCTCTCTCTCTCTCTCTCTCTCTCATATTGTCTACCTACTATTCTCTGTATCTATGTATCTATATCATATCTGTATCTCCGTCCATCTATCTAACTGTCTGTCTGTCTGGCTATTTATCTCATTATCTGTCTCCAATTGTCTATCTGTCTGTCTGTTTGTCTGTCTATCTTTCTGTCTGTCTGGCAGTCTATTTATCCATCTAGCGATCTGTCTGTTTATTAGTCCGTCTCTGTTTTTATCTTTACCTCTATCCTCGTCAGCGTATCTTCTCTGCCCTATATTTTGTCTTCGTATTCCGGTTTCCAATATTGTAGAATTTAATATGTTTGCAAATCTTACAACATGCGAAAGAAATAAAGACAGACAGAAAGAGGCGTCTGTAACACCAAAAAAAGATAAAAGACCATCTTCCCCCTTGAGCCCATACCAAACTCAACCATGGGTAGGCAGGAGCCGGTCAGGAATCCCACAAACAAATGCCTCTGACGGGAATCGAGCCCACGACCTGCCAGTCCGATATCCGCAACGCAAACCACCGCGCCACAGCGGCCGGTGCGCAGACATGAGTTTCCCTTTGTGGAGTGCTTTCACAACGACTGCAGCTTTGTTTGCTGAGAGTACAAGTGCACGCGTTCAGAGATGCGAAACGACATACATGGCTGGTAAACCTATCTTGTTGTCAGACGCGATGTGTGTCATCTGAGCGATAATGAAGCAGATAGAGGAGGAGAATGATCATACACGCCATGCTAGGTCCAGCAAACTTAGTGTGATATCGATTTTTATTTTCATCCCATTTCATTAGATAGGACTGGGGTGACAGTTGGGTCGGGCGGGCGATGGGGTTTGGGGAGATGGCTATTGAAACGAAATGCAAGGAAGGAAGAGAAGTTCTCCTTGTGGGTGGGTTGCAAGATCAGGTGACAGCAATAGTGAGTTCGCCATTCGTTCTGCTCCTCCTCCATTCTCTTCATGCTCTTCGCCCTTATCGTCTTCCTCCTCCCGCTCCTATTCTTCTTCTTACTTCTTCTTCTTCGTCGTCTTCTTCTTCTTTTCTTCTTCTTCTTCTTCTTCTTCTTCTTCTTCTTCTTCTTCTTTTTCTTCTTTTTCTTCTTTCTTCTTCTCTTCTTCTTCTTCTTCTTCTTCTTCTTCTTCTTCTTCTTCTTCTTCTTCTTCTTCTTCTTCTTCTTCTTCTTCTTCTTCTTCTTCTTCTTCTTCTTCTTCTTCTTCTTCTTCTTCTTCTTTCTTCTTCTTTCTTCTTCCTTCTTCTTCTTCTTTCTTCTTCTTCTTTTCTTCTTCTTCTTCTTCTTCTTCTTCTTCTTCTTCTTCTTCTTCTTCTTCTTCTTCTTCTTCTTCTTCTTCTTCTTCTTCTTCTTCTTCTTCTTTTCTTCTTCTTCTTCTTCTTCTTCTTTTTCTTTCTTCTTTCTTCTTCTTCTTCTTCTTCTTCTTCTTCTTTCTTCTTCTTCTTCTTCTTCTTCTTCTTTTCTTCTTCTTCTCTTCTTCTTCTTCTTCTTTCTTCTTCTTTCTTCTTCTTCTTCTTCTTCTTCTTCTTCTTCTCTTCTTCTTTCTTCTTCTTCTTCTTCTTCTTCTTCTTCTTCTTCTTCTTTCTTCTTCTTCTTCTTCTTCTCTTCTTCTCTTCTTCTTCTTCTTCTTCTTCTTCTTCTTCTTCTTCTTCTTCTTCTCTTCTTCTTCTCTTCTCTACTTTTCAGTCCCCTCCTCATCCTCCTTCTATGCAGTTCGAGTGATTTCTAGCTGTTAAAGGGCCTCGTTCTTTCCAGCAGAGCAGTCATCTTCACTAAACAGACCGTATTAGCATTTCGGTAAGAACTGTAAAGTGCATAGGAGAGAGAAGAGGGGGGAGTGAGGGAGAGAGGAAGAAAGAGAAGGGAGATTGGGAGAGAGTGAGAGAGAGAGGGGAGTGAGAGAGAGGGGGAGAGTGAGAGAGAGAGGGGAGAGAGAGGGAGAGTGAGAGAGAGAGGGAGGGGAGTAGGGAGAGAGAAAAGGGAAAGAGGAAGACAGAAAGAGAGGAGGGGGAGGGAGAGAGAGAAAGACAGACAGACAGACAGACAGAGATAGAGAGAGCGATATTGCGTAAGTGACGGAGACTGGGAGCCTGTATCTGTGTGGTATCAGCTCTTTGATGGAGAGAGCAAGATAGAGTGTGGGTGATTAGCGTCAAGTGTGAGAACTGAGTGAGAGGTGGGGGAGGGGGGCGAGGAGGGAGGGCTTTTGTTGTCAGGACATTATCCAGATGGAGGAGAGAATGGAGAATGGAACGTGAAGAAAGGAGGAGGAAAATTAACCGAAGTAAGAAAGAAACAAACAAAAAATATATATTAAATGAATAAAAGTAAGAGAGGAAGAAAGATTAAAAAAAAAGGTGCTTTGTCAAGAAATTGAGATAAAACTTAGAGAGTGAGGAAAACGATAAAATGAAGGAAATGATGATGATGATGATGATGCCGATGCCGATGCTGATGATGGCGATAACGAAATTGATCTTGAAACAGTAGTAGTAGTAGTAGTAGAAATAGTAGTAGTAGTGGTTATAGTAGTAGTAGTGGTGGTGGTGGTGGTGGAGGTGGTGGTAGTGCTGCCGCTGCTGCTGCTGCTGCTGGTATGATGTCACAGAAACCTAACCGCAGACCGCAACAGAAATACAGCCCGTCGTATATATCATCACGTCACTTGTTCTCCCTTGTACATTTTATACAATTTCTTCAGAGACAAAACACCCAGCTTGTCCAGGCTGACGACGCTTCTTCATACAGCGAAACGAAAGCGAAAGTAATGATACTGACCGCCAAACGAATGAGGAAAAAAAAAAACGAGTTACAAAACAAAGGCAATGCACTGTGATGTAACTCTTTTGTTTTTCATTGCTGCCAGCTGTAGTCGCTCTGCTTGGAAATACAGCTATACACCATAGGGTTTTTCCCTGCCTTCTTCCCACTGCGCGCTGTCCCTATTTGATGTTTATTGTGCATTCAAATCGTCAGAAAGAATTCGTTTTTCCACTAGAATGGTTGCTGTTTTCTTCATTTCCCGAAGGGTGTTCGGACTTTAATGTCTGTCCTTCTTGGGCTCTCTGAGGCAAATTTGAGTCCCCCCCCCCCCACCCCCACCCCCACCCCCACCCTCGTCCCTCACCATTACATCCTCTCCACCTTTAACGGAAAACTCCCCACCCTCATCCCTTTCTCCCAGCATGCAGACACGCGCCAAGGCTTTTAGATCATGTCTGAATCCACCTCTCACATCTTGGGCATTCCAGCAATTATTCTGTTGTCCATCTTCCTCACCAAACCTACACCCTTTTGAAGAGTAAAAGAACCGAAAATAAAAGGAGACTCCATCAATCCTAGGGAGAAAGAAACCACAGAGGGTTTTTTTTCCCCTGAGTTTCCATGTTGTTGTTGATCTTTACGTTGTTGTTCTTAAGTTTTTGTTGTTGTTGTTGTTCTTCTTCTTCTTCTTCTTCTGCTGCCGCTGCTGCTGCTGCTACTGCTGCTGCTGCTGCTGCTGTCGTCGATACTGTTGCTGCTTCTTCTTCTTCTTCTTCCGAGTCTTCTTCTT
This sequence comes from Conus canariensis, assembly GCA_033310375.1. Classification (NCBI taxonomy): domain Eukaryota; kingdom Metazoa; phylum Mollusca; class Gastropoda; order Neogastropoda; family Conidae; genus Conus; species Conus canariensis. The sequence continues at coordinate 5,675,104 of CM065728.1, read as the reverse complement.
CTTCCGAGTCTTCTTCTTCTTCTTCGAGTCTTCTTCTTCTTCTTTCCGAGTCTTCTTCTGAGTCTTCTTCCGAGTCTTCTTCTGAGTCTTCTGAGTCTTCTTCTTCTGAGTCTTCTGAGTCTTCTTCGCCTTCTGAGTGGCTGTTGAGCTAGTTAAGAGGAACAGGAAAGAGGTGTTTTCTTTGAACAATTACTATTCAATTCAGTGCACTGCTGCGCTGTATCTGGAATCAGTGCATCCATCAATGTTTAAGAATCTGTTTTTGTGACAAACTCCTGGAATTTCCTCAACCTCCTTCTGGTCAATCTCCTTTTTTTTCAAAAGAACAGCAGGTATAGTATGACACCCTAGTAGTTTTCTTTCTCTCATGAAAATATACGAACACATGATATTTTTCTGTAAGGCATTTGACAGACTGGCTTGCTTTTTTTTTATTTGATTTTTCGATCATCATTCAGTATTTTTCGCATGATATGGAAATCTGCCTGGTTCACCATGAACCATTCCTTTGCGGGATTTATAGTTATATAGAAAAACATCAGAGAGAAAGAGAAGCAAACAGAAATGATATCACTATTAGCATCTGAAAAGAAGTCAGCTGACATCGATTAGACAGAGACAGGGGGGTGGGGGGGGGGAGACTGGTGAAGTCAGGGAGAGAATGAAATCGAGCAGATGGCTCAATTCAGCAAAGAAGGAAAGAAACATTTAATAAGAATACTAACAATAATGATTATTTATGGCGCTTAATCTTAAATCATAAGCCCTAAGCGCTTACAACTACCGAAAAGGTTTAAAGAAAACAGAAATGAAACCAATACGAAGATGAATATTACAGTGAGTACTATGTGCATACAAACAAGGGTGCATATTGACGCACACCCACGCGCGCGCGCGCACACAACACACACACACACACACACACACACACACACACACACACACACACACACACACACACACACACACACACACACACAACACATCCATTTGATGGGCTAGGGACAGGTCGTTGCTGAAACATCCTGGGGAAATGGACGGACAGTGAGAACGGAGGAGAAAGGACGAGAAGGGGTCATTAGAAGCTTTCGTGAGACGGCAGGGAGAATGAGGAGAAAGGACAGAAGAAGAGGTCATTAGAAGCTTTCTGTGAGACGGACAGGGAGAAATGGAGGAGAAGGACAGAAGAAGACAGGTCATTAGAAGCTTTCTGTGAGACGACATGGAGAATGGAGGAGAGACAGAAGAGTCATTAGAACTTCTGTAGAGGACAGGAGATGGAGAGAGACAGAGAAGAGTTATTAGAAGCTTTCTGTGAGACGGACAGGAGAATGGAGGAGAGACAGAAGAAGATGGTCATTAGAAGCTTTCTGTGAGATGGTCAGGGAGAATGGAGGGGAAAATTAATGACAGAAGAAGGTGGTCATTAGAAGCTTTCTGTGAGACGGACAGGGAGAATGGAGGGGAAAATTAATGACAGAAGAAGGTGGTCATTAGAAGCTTTCTGTGAGATGGTCAGGGAGAATGGAGGGGAAAATTAATGACAGAAGAAGGTGGTCATTAGAAGCTTTCTTATCTGGTCCTTCTGTTCATTGGGCGTCTGCTCACACCGACGTTACACACCAAAGAAATGCGTGTTGTCCGGTAGTTATTACTCAAAAGGGTATGTGGGGGGGGGGGGGGGGGGGGAAAAAAAGAAGAAGAAGAAGAAGAACAGGAGGAGGAGGAAGAAGGAGGAGGAGGAAGAGGAGAAGAAGAAGAAGAAGCAGAAGAAGAAGGAGAAGGAGAAGAAGAGGAAAAAGAAGAAGAAGGAGGAGGGGGAGGAGAAGAAGAAGAAGCAGATGAAAAGAATACGACGAAATAGAAGAAGAAGAAGAGGAGGAGGAGGTAGAAGAAGAAGATGAAGAAGAAGAAGAAGGAGGAGGAGGAGGAGAAGGAGGAGAAGAAGAAGAAGAGGTAGAAGAAGAAGAAATAAGAAGAAACAACAACAACAATAACAACAGCAACAACAACAACAACAACAACAAAATGATGGAGTGGGAAGAAAAGGAGAAGAAACAAAAAAAGAATAGCGGTACGAACAGATCTTATCGTGCGAGGGCTTTAGTTTTACCTCACATTTTCCATCAAAAAATCCAGTTTGCCCTTCCTCGAGTTGATCATTTATCCCGTTTTTGTTGTCCTTCCTTCCTTCCTTCCTTCCTTCCTTCCTTCCTTCCTTCCTTCCTTCCTTCCTTCCTTCCTTCCTTCCTTCCTTCCTTCCTTCCCCTCTCTCCCATAACGCCTCTCTGGTCTTCCGGCGCTTACTGTGGTTTTGAAACGTGACGGGGGATTTGTGTTTCGGCTTCACGTCCAAAATGCCTTCCTTGATTTCTTAATGTCTTGACAGCGGCTGAAAAATGATGTTCACCTCCCTAAAACCTTGCGTCAGGTCTCACAGAGTCGGCTTTCCCTTGATACTGGTTTTCCTTGGGTTATTTTGACCCATACCCCCCTACACACAGACAGACACACGCACACACACATACATACATGCATACACACACATGCATACACACGCATGCACGCGCGCACAGATGTGTGCACACACATACGCACACGCACGCACAAACATATGCACGTACGCACACGCACGCGCACACACACACACACACACGCGCGCGCGCGCGCGCGCCACACACACACACACACACATACCACATGTTCTCCACAATCCTCTCTCTCTCTCTACACACACACACACACACACACACACACACACACACACACACATCCGTCTTTTCTATCTCTCTTTGAAATTAATAGTAGGTGCGGTACTCGCTACTTCTTCTTCATTCCTTATTATCTTTAGGGGTCTTTTGTTTGTTTTGTTTTGGTTTGGTTTGGGTTTTGTTTTTGTTTTGTTTTGTTTTTGTATGACATATTGTTTCTCAAACATGGTCACTTTTTTGGAGAATGGAAATTGCTACGGTAAGTACCACCATTTCACCTGTACGCTGCGGCCAAATTCATCTAAATTCAAGCTTGATGTTATGTTCTTAGTTAGAATGTATCAGTGTAGCTTTTTTTTTTCTATTTTTCTTAATTTTTATTTTCTTTTTCTTTTTCTTTTTTTTTTTTTTTCTTTTTGCATATGTTGTCTGATTTAATCGTGTGCCGACTTGAAGATGATTTTAGGATAGGATGAAGAGTGAACTTGCTATCAAAGTCAACTGAACTAACGGAAACATCATTCGAATGTTCACTGATATTTGAAACTGATCCATTGTTTCAGCTTTGGCTGTGAGTCGACGGACCAAGGATTTCTGTTTATCTGTCACTGTGAGAGAGAAAAAAAAAACTAGCTTTGAGAAACAGAGCTAGCATGACGTGTAGTTCTCCTAACCCATCAATCCCAGAGATATCACAGGGTGACCTCAAGTAAAGGTGAAGGTCGCAAGGTCACAGAGGGCATGTACCGCACGGCCTGCAAAGAAAGCATAATTCTGACAGATTGTTTAGATAATGTTGACAAGGTTGCTGTGGAAGATTAGAGTATAATAAAAAAAAAAATTAAAAAAAAAGGACTGTCTTCATCATTGCCACAGTTCAATTTCACGAGGTTTTACAGTTAAACTAGTAATTATAGCTTCGCCGAGAAGTTAATTTCAAAGTCAGGTGACTGCCGGCGGAAACTGAAACATTTTCAAAAGGAATTGAATTCGCCAGATAACAGGGACAAACACATCACAAGACAAAGCACGACGTGTTTCGACCTCTCAGGTCTAATCCAGGCAAGATAAACAACCTTCAGGACGATGAAAACAAAAGACGAGAAATCATTATGTGTTTAAATTTTGGGTGTTGTTGAAACATTTCCAAAATCAGTGCGCATGTGAAGAAGAAAAAAGAGATTCTAACCGAATGTACTTATGCTAGTTATTTATGAGTATGTAAGATTTAAAAGAAACATGACAAACAGATTTGCAGCAGATGTCACTTCTTTGCATTTGATAAAAAAAAAATGCAAACTGTTATTTTAACGAACTGATATCTGTCTTGAATCATTTATAGTGCTATAGATATTGACATTCGCCTGACATAAACCTTTCAGTCGCACCCCTCAGTGTATCTCCAAGAAGAAATGAATGTTTTCTATTTCAAACTAATTTGCTCACAGGCATAGAAGAAATGAATGAAACAGACACATACCTATCGACCCATTTTCTCTCTCTCTCTCTCTCCTCTCTCTCTCTCTCTCTCTCTCTCTCTCTCTCTCTCTCTCTCTCTCTCTCCTCTCTCACGTTACACTTAACAGACCTTTTTTTCTTTTGGAGATAGGGGTGTGGGGGAGGGCTTACATCGTGGCACGAATCCGGATATCGGGGCGGATCCATGATCTGTCAAACCTTAGCAAAGGTCTGTGCTCTCCCTACTGCCCTTCGAGTTTTTCTTTGCATCGGTCGTGATCAGTCTGATCAGGTTCTTCTTGACTCGAAACATATTGCTGCAATTCTCAGTCTCGAGGAAGATTCATCCCTGCAGTTGGCTGAGTGATCAACAACATGATCGGGGTGCAATTCTAAGGCCCCTAAAATTTAAAAAAAGAGTAAACTTTGAAGAATGAACAAAACAAAAAAAATCACACTATGAACACTTGAGTCTCTTCAGAGTGAGAGAGAAGATGTATTTTAAAGAGATGTGTGAAAGGGTTTTTTTTCTTTTTTTCTTTTTTTTTTTTTTTTTTTTTTTGATGGCTTGTGAGTTGATTTTAAGGTGTTGACAGCCCTAATATGGCCATTTGCGGTCGGCTGGGCTATAAGCAACATTACCTTAACTCACCATACTGACACTGAAAGAGTCAACACGCGTTAAACTTGGACACACTTTTGCCAGAGTAACAAATAATGGAAAACAATACTTCCTTTGATCTCTTTCGTCAATTATTGACAGAATGAAGGAGCCATAGTGTTTGGACGTGTGACATCCTTAACACTGAACTCTGGAATGGAATGTTATCCGGTTCATTAATTAATCATCCCCTCTGAGATCCGATCTGCGGGGAATGACCGTCTTTCTCAGAGCTGGCCGTATGCTTAGAGTGACTAATAACACTCCCGTGTCTCGTGCACACACGCCCACAAGCTCTCGCTCTCTCTCTCTCTGAATTTGTGTGTGTGTGTTTTCTGTGTGTGTGCGTGTGTCTGTGCATGCGTGTGTGTGTGTGTGCACGCGCGCGTGTGTACATGTGTGTGTGTTTGAATGTGCGTGCCCGTGTATGCACATATGTGCGTTTGCAGTTGCGTGTGTGTGCGTATGTGCATGCGCCCTTTTGTGTGTGTGTGTGTGTGTTTGCGTGCGTGCGCCCGCGCGTGTGTGTCTCTGTGTGTGTTTCTGCATTTTCCCACTTCTTTTTGCCATTGTCCTTGTACGAAACAGGCCAAGGTCAAGGTTTCTGATTTTGTGACAGGCAGCTCTGGCAATGTAATTGAGACAGTGTCCAAGAGCGAAGAGGAAATAACTCGAGGGATTCATTTTGTTCCACAGGGAACCATACTGTTGTTGCAAACAGGATTCGTTCCTTCACAGTTTCGAAGGAATAATCTATTGGTCTTTGTGTCAGTTATTGTGTTTGATACGATCTTCAGCGGCCATTTCATTTCTTTGAATAAATGGTGGAGAATGAACGGCTTAGGTCGTATGAATTAGGCCTGCTCCTTTCTGTTCTTGTCTATTCCTTCTTCTCCCTCCCGCTATCCCCCTCTGTCTCTCTCTCTCTTTGGCTGTCAACTCTCTCGCTCTCTACTCACCTGTTCTCTCTCTCATATATATATATATATATATATATATATATATATATATACACTGCTGAACAATTAAGTAGTGGGGGAAAAACAAGTGCAGGCTAACAATTCTTCAGTCGTTATAGTAATGACTTGGCAAAGATTTGATCTTTAAAAAAAAAAAAAAAATTTTGAAGATGAAGAAAATGGGGGGAATATATTAGAAATATGAGAAGCCCTTCACTGGCTACCTGAAGGAACTATCGTAATCCCTCTCGAAGGCACATTTATTTGTATTGCCTGCTCCTAGGCCTTTCGTCCGCTGAATCGGACTCATCAGAGAGACACGGCTGATTGTGTCTGTGCTCTTGGTGTCAAATAGAGACACACCACAGTCCATAACTCTGTGGTGTTCTCACCACCAAGGGTTCAAAAAAGAATCCAACAGCACCCTCAAAGCAGCCAGAGAAGGGTAGTAATTGGAACAAAACAAAAGTGTGGAGAGGAAAAAAGTTGCTGAAAAACTACAAGCATTATTCAAACAGTATAAAATGTAGGGGACAATCTTAGAGCCTATGCTTGAGGATCCATTCAAGGATGCAAGGGAGATCAAAAGATATGGAACAGTCTGAGTGGTCAGCTCTGCTGTTCAATTACCCAAGCATTGTGAGTGGCTAAGAATTGGACAGAACAACCTTTACTTGGATCTCCTAAAAGATGCAATCTCCCACTGATTGACCAAACAATATAATGCTGAACAATTAAGTAGTGGGGGAAAACAAGTGCAGGCTAACAATTCTTCAGTCGTTATAGTAATGACTTGGCAAAGATTTGAACTTTAAAAAAAAAATTATATATATATATATATATATAAAACCACTCAACACTTGCTAGGGATCAGCAATTAAAAACAGTGTATGAAAAAAATCATTTTGAACTGACTTCAATAAACACGTGATCCAGCAACACAAAACAATGTGAAAGACAATCACACTGTTGCCTGCACCTTCACGCTGGAACATGCAGCATGGTGAGCACGTGAATTGCGTGACCCCTCATTCTGGGGTAAACAGGGGAGAGGTCAGCGTCACATTTGCTGTTTTGGGACCGGCAAACAGTGGTTCAGTGTGATTCGGGCAGTGTTTATCGCACCACAATGGAACAGCAAGCACAAAGACGACGCCTTTCCGCAGAAGATATGGCGAGAGGAGTTGGGATGCTGCTAGGAGGGTCATCGCAACGAGAGGTTGCTGGAGCCTTGGGCGTATCCCAGAGCGTTGTTTCCCGTATGTGGAATCGATATCAAACAACAGGGACAGTCACTCCACGACATTCTGGAGGTCACCCACGTGTCACAACCTAGCGAGAGGACCGATATCTCCTTGTCCAGGCACGAAGAAATCCTTTCCACAATGCCACACAGCTGCAACATGACCTCCAGAACGCATCAGGGAACCGGGTGTCAACCCAGACAGTCAGGAGAAGGCTTCACGACGGTGGTCTTCATTCAAGGGCCCCAGCAATTCGGGTTCCATTGACCAGACAACACAAACAAGCAAGGTTGCTGTGGGTACTGGAGCACCAAGGCTGGACTGCTGCAAACTGGACTCCAGTTTTGTTCTGTGATGAGTCCAGGTTTTGTTTGGACGTGACTGACCGGAGGAGGGTGTGGCGAAGGCAGAATGAACGCTTCCACCCCAACTTCATTGCTCAGCATGACCGCTATGGTGGGGGCTCAGTAATGGTGTGGGGAGGCATTTCAATGCAAGGCAAAACCGATCTGCTGGTGATGGAGAATGGCACCATGAATGCAGCCCGATACCGTGACGAGGTTCTTCACCCCATTGTCCGACCCTACGCTGGTGCCATTGGTCCCGACTTCATCCTTGTGGATGACAATGCCCGTCCTCACCGTGCCCGCATTGTCAACCAGTACCTTTAGAATGAGGGAATTGCACGCTTGGAGTGGCCTGCACGCTCACCAGACCTCAATCCGATTGAGCATGTCTGGGATATCATTGGGCGAGCTGTCCAAGCACGTGAGCAGCTGCCTCAGAACATCCATGACCTTGGAGTTGCCCTCCAGGAAGAATGGGCCAGAATCCCCCAGCAGCAGATCAGGAACCTCATCTGCAGCATGAGGAGGCGTTGTAGAGCTGTGATCGCAGCCCGTGGTGGTCACACACATTACTGAGAGTCCATTCATTCTCAATTCCACACAGACAGCGATGGATTGTTCAGGTTGACTCTTCCCTTCCATGCCCTGTTTCAGGTGGCTTTTAGGGGTTGTGTCATTTGTCCATTCTGTTTCTTGATTTATCTTATGGAATTTCCCTCAGTTTTGTTTGGTTTGGACGAAATAATGACTAATTAACAGTATTTGACCGTTTGAGTTTTGATTGACAAATATTCTGGACCATTACAGTGTGTTGAATATCTGATCCCTAGCAAGTGTTGAGTAGTATGTATATATATATATATATATATATATATATATATATATATATACATGTAAAAGGAGTCATAAGACCCAGGCCACTGCTTTTCCGAACATTTATTTTCTTGTGAATTTTCGCCCGACTTGGGCTTCTTCAAACAAGCTTCTGATTGTAACGCGAGCAGGGCAAAGCAACAATATCCACACCAAGAGAACAACTCACAGGCAAAAAAAACGCACTCACCACCTCCACACCCCATCTAACATACATTCCTCTCTCTCTCCTCTCTCTCTCTCTCTCCTCCTCTCTCTCTCTCTCCTCTCTCTCTCTCTCTCTCTCAAAACACTCACACTCACACACACACACACACACACACACACACACACACACACACACACACACACACACACACACACACAGAGGCACTTTATACCCCTCAATCAACATACATGTTCCCCCTCTGCCTAAATCAGAATAAGCAGCTAAACTTACACAGAAAGGAATCCTATCAATTGGTCACACATCTCAAGAAGTGAAAAAATGAATAAATGGGAAAAAGGGCCACCCCCGTAGACCGGACGTCCATCAAAACAAGACTGCGGCTATGCACACGCCCCACACGCCCACAACAGACCAACCACCATGCCTCCCAGAAACCACAAGATGCATACCCAAAATCCAAACAGGCATATAAGCACCTGAAGATATGTAGAGAATGTTACACACATAATCTTATACATACTCTCTATAAGGGGGTGGGGGGGGAGGAAGAGAGCCTTTCTTTTGTGGAGCGGTGCCCAAACTGCATGGAGACCTGAATCAACCTGTAACTATATATATATATATATATATATATATATATATATATATAATACTCGCTTAATTCAAATCTCAAAGGAACGAATAAGTTTTCATGTCTACTGTGTCTTAATGAAAACCTGACTGCTCAGGTTAGAGAACCGACATACGTGTCAGCAGTTCCATTCTAACCATTCATTTTTACCCACGGGAGATGAAGCAGAGATAAAGGAGAAAAGAAGAACAACACCCATATGTTGTTGTGACCTGGTTATGGCGAAGATGAAGAAGAAGCCATTTTAAAGACAAAACAGCAACGCTAGCTGAAACATAAATCTTTTGTCTTTCGCAGACGTTTTTTCCTCTTTCTCAGGCGTTGTATCAAATTCCCTTTCTCTCTGGGGACGAGGGCTTCCAGATTCTGCATTCACATGTAGTCGTTCCCTTACCTTAAACCTTTCCAGCAGAGTTCATCCGTTATCTGATGTTTATTGTGTTTGCAAATTGGTACACGTAACAAAAGAAAAAAAATGTCCTGTTTCCAATGTCTGCATGAAATTTGAACATCCCCCCCCCCCCCCCCCCCCCCCCCCCAAGGCTATGAATCAGGTCTGAGCACTCGTCTTTTCGAGGGCACTTTTGGCATGCCAACAACTGTTTTTATCGTTACTCCCTCCCACCCCCCCCCCCCCCCCCCCCCCCCCCCCCTAGCCCTAAACTGCCTCTTGGAGTCAGTGGAATTGTTTCAAACGCTATTCTTCACTGCCATCATCTCATCCCATCCCACAACCCTCTCTCTCTCTCTCATCAGCAGTACCCCCTCGTATCTTTGACCTGTATTTCTCCTTGTCTTTTCAAAAGAACAACAGGTATAGGACACCCTAGTAGTTTTCTTTCTCTCATGAAAATATATGAACACATGATATTTTTCTGTAAGGCATTCGACAGACTGGCTTGCTTTTTTTTATTTGATTTTTCGATCATCATTCAGTATTTTTCACATGGTATGGAAATCTGCCTGGTTCACCATGAACCATTCCTTTGCGGGATTTATAGTTATATAGAAAAACATCAGAGAGAAAGAGAAGCAAACAGAAATGTTATCACTATTAGCATCTGAAAAGAAGTCAACCGATATCGAATGGACAGAGACAGGAGGGGGGACTGGTGAAGTCTGGGAGAGAATCTAATCGAGCAGATGGCTCAATTTAGCAAAGAAGGAAAAGAAACATTTAACAAGAAGAATAATAATAGTGATTATTCATGGCGATTAAGCGCTTACAAACACCGAAAAGGTTAAAGAAAACATAAATGAAACCAATACGAAAATGAATGTTACAATACGTACCATGCACCTACAAACAAGGGTGCATATTGACACACACACCTACGCACGCACACACACACACACACACACACACACACACACACACACACACACACACACACACACACACACACACACACAACACACGATCCTACACACACTGTCTCACAACAACGAACACAACAGCATGCGTGCGCACACACACATACGCGCGTGCGCACACACACAAACAAATACACACACACACACACACACACACACACACACACATACACAAAACACACACACACACACACACACACACACACACACACACACACACACACACACACACACACATACACACACACACACACACACACACACACACACACACACACACACACACTAGTCGCAGAATCCATTTGATGGGCTAGGGACAGGTCGTGCTGTAAACATCCTGGGGAAATGAGACGGACAGGGAGAATGGAGGAGAAAGGACAGAAGAAGATGGTCATTAGAAGCTTTCTGTGAGATGGTCAGGGAGAATGGAGGAGAAAGGACAGAAGAAGATGGTCATTAGAAGCTTTCTGTGAGATGGTCAGGGAGAATGGAGAAGAGACAGAAGAAGATGGTCATTAGAAGCTTTCTGTGAGACGGACATGGAGAATGGAGGAGAGACAGAAGAAGATGGTCATTAGAAGCTTTCTGTGAGACGGACAGGGAGAATGGAGGAGAGACAGAAGAAGACAGTCATTAGAAACTTTCTGTGAGACGGACAGGGAGAATGGAGGAGAGACAGAAGAAGATGGTCATTAGAAACTTTCTGTGAGACGGACAGGGAGAATGGAGGAGAGACAGAAGAAGACAGTCATCAGAAGCTTTCTGTGAGACGGACAGGGAGAATGGAGGAGAGACAGAAGAAGACAGTCATTAGAAGCTTTCTGTGAGACGGACAGGGAGAATGGAGGAGAAAGGACAGAATAAGATGGTCATTAGAAGCTTTCTGTGAGACGGACAGGGAGAATGGAGGGGAAAATTAATGACAGAAGAAGGTGGTCATTAGAAGCTTTCTTATCTGGTCCTTCTGTTCATTGGGCGTCTGCTCACACCGACGTCAAACATCAAAGAAATGCGTGTTGTCCGGTAGTTATCACTCAAAAGGGTATGTGTAGGGGGGGGGGGGTGAGAAAAAGAAGAAGAAAGAAGAAGAAGAGGAAGAAGGAGAAGAAGAGGAGGAGGAGGATGAAGAGGAGAAGAAGAGGAAGAAGAAGAAGGAGAAGAAGAGGAAAAAGAAGAAGAAGGAGGAGGGGGAGAAGAAGAAGCAGATGAAAAGAATACGACGAAATAGAAGAAGAAGAAGAAGAAGAGGTAGAAGAAGAAGAAGAAGAAGAAGAAGAAATAAGAAGAAACAACAACAATAACAACAGCAGCAGCAACAACAACAACAACAACAACAACAACAACAAAATGATGGAGTGGGAAGAAAAAGAGAAGAAAAAAAAAGAAAAGCGGTACGAAAAGATCTTATCGTGCGAGGGCTTTAGTTTTACCTCACATTTTCCATCAAAAAATCCAGTTTGCCCTTCCTCGAGTTGATCATTCATCCCGTTTTTGTTGTCCTTCCTTCCTTCCTTCCTTCCTTCCTTCCTTCCTTCCTTCCTTCCTTTTCCTTCCTTCCTTCCTTCCTTCCTTCCTTCCTTCCTTCCTTCCTTCCTTCCTTCCTTCCTTCCTTCCTTCCTTCCTTCCTTCCCCTCTCTCCCATAACGCCTCTCTGGTCTTCCGGCGCTTACTGTGGTTTTGAAACGTGACGGGGGATTTGTGTTTCGGCTTCACGTCCAAAATGCCTTCCTTGATTTCTTAATGTCTTGACAGCGGCTAAAAAATGATGTTCACCTCCCTAAAACCTTGCGTCAGGTCTCACAGAGTCGGCTTTCCCTTGATACTGGTTTTCCTTGGGTTATTTTGTCCCACCCACCCCCACCCCCCACCCCCCTACACACAGACAGACACACGCGCGCACACACACATACATACACACGCATGCACGCGCGCACAGATGTGTGCACACACATACGCACACGCACGCAAAACATATGCACGTACGCACACGCACGCGCACACACACACACACACACGCGCGCGCGCGCGCGCGCGCGCGCGCGCGCGCGCACGCACACACGCATACCACATGTTCTCCACAATCCTCTCTCTCTCTCTCTCTCACACACACACACACACACACACACACACACACACACACATCCGTCTTTTCTATCTCTCTTTGAAATTAATAGCAGGTGCGGTACTCGCTACTACTTCTTCATTCCTTATTATCTTTAGGGGTCTTTTGTTTGTTTTGTTTTGGTTTGGTTTGGTTTTTGTTTTTGTTTTGTTTTGTTTTTGTATGACGTATTGTTTCTCAAACATGGTCACTTTTTTGGAGAATGGAAATTGCTACGGTAAGTACCACCATTTCACCTGTACGCTGCGGCCAAATTCATCTAAATTCAAGCTTGATGTTATGTTCTTAGTTAGAATGTATCAGTGTAGTTTTTTTTTTCTATTTTTCTTAATTTTTATTTTCTTTTTCTTTTTCTTTTTTTTTTTTTTCTTTTTGCATATGTTGTCTGATTTAATCGTGTGCCGACTTGAAGATGATTTTAGGATAGGATGAAGAGTGAACTTGCTATCAAAGTCAACTGAACTAACGGAAACATCATTCGAATGTTCACTGATATTTGAAACTGATCCATTGTTTCAGCTTTGGCTGTGAGTCGACGGACCAAGGATTTCTGTTTATCTGTCACTGTGAGAGAAAAAAAAAAAACTAGCTTTGAGAAACAGAGCTAGCATGACGTGTAGTTCTCCTAACCCATCAATCCCAGAGATATCACAGGGTGACCTCAAGTAAAGGTGAAGGTCGCAAGGTCACAGAGGGCATGTACCGCACGGCCTGCAAAGAAAGCATAATTCTGACAGATTGTTTAGATAATGTTGACAAGGTTGCTGTGGAAGATTAGAGTATAATTAAAAAAAAAAAAAAAAAAAAAAAAAAAAAAGGACTGTCTTCATCATTGCCTCAGTTCAATTTCACGAGGTTTTACAGTTAAACTAGTAATTATAGCTTCGCCGAGAAGTTAATTTCAAAGTCAGGTGACTGCCGGCGGAAACTGAAACATTTTCAAAAGGAATTGAATTCGCCAGATAACAGGGACAAACACATCACAAGACAAAGCACGACGTGTTTCGACCTCTCAGGTCTAATCCAGGCAAGATAAACAACCTTCAGGACGATGAAAACAAAAGACGAGAAATCATTATGTGTTTAAATTTTGGGTGTTGTTGAAACATTTCCAAAATCAGTGCGCATGTGAAGAAGAAAAAAGAGATTCTAACCGAATGTACTTATGCTAGTTATTTATGAGTATGTAAGATTTAAAAGAAACATGACAAACAGATTTGCAGAGTGTCACTTCTTTGCATTTGATAAAAAAAAAATGCAAACTGTTATTTTAACGAACTGATATCTGTCTTTGAAGTAATTTATAGTGCGATAGATATTGACATTCGCCTGGGCAGTAAACCTTTCAGTCTGCACCCCACTCTCATATCTCCAAAAAGAAATGAATGTTTTCTATTTCAAACTAATTAGCTTTCAGTCTGCACCCCACTCTCATATCTCCAAGAAGAAATGAATGTTTTCTATTTCAAACTAATTAGCTTTCAGTCTGCACCCCACTCTCATATCTCCAAAAAGAAATGAATGTTTTCTATTTCAAACTAATTAGCTCACAGGCATAGAAGAAATGAATGAAACACACACATACCTATCGACCCATTTTTTTTCTCTCTCTCTCTCTCTCTCTCTCTCTCTCTCTCTCTCTCTCTCTCTCTCTCACGTTACACTTAACAGACCTTTTTTCTTTTGGGGATAGGGGGTGTGGGGAGGCTTATATCGTGGCACGAATCCGGATATCGGGGCGGATCCATGATCTGTCAAACCTTAGCAAAGGTCTGTGCTCTCCCTACTGCCCTTCGAGTTTTTCTTTGCATCGGTCGTGATCAGTCTGATCAGCACTTCTTGACTCGAAACATATTGCTGCAATTCTCAGTCTCGAGGAAGATTCATCCCTGCAGTTGGCTGAGTGATCAACAACATGATCGGGGTGCAATTCTAAGGCCCCTAAATTTTTTTTTTTTTAAGAGTAAACTTTGAAGAATGAACAAAACAAAAAAAATCACACTATGAACACTTGAGTCTCTTCAGAGTGAGAGAGAAGATGTATTTTAAAGAGATGTGTGAAAGGGTTTTTTTTTTTTTTTTTTTTCTTTTTTTTTTTTTGATGGCTTGTGAGTTGATTTTAAGGTGTTGACAGCCCTAATATGGCCCTTTGCGGTCGGCTGGGCTATAAGCAACATTACCTTAACTCACCTTACTGACACTGAAAGAGTCAACACGCGTTAAACTTGGACACACTTTTGCCAGAGTAACAAAGAATGGAAAACAATACTTCCTTTGATCTCTTTCGTCAATTATTGACAGAATGAAGGAGCCATAGTGTTTGGACGTGTGACATCCTTAACACTGAACTCTGGAATGGAATGTTATCCGGTTCATTAATTAATCATCCCCTCTGAGATCCGATCTGCGGGGGAATGACCGTCTTTCTCAGAGCTGGCCGTATGCTTAGAGTGACTAATAACACTCCCGTGTCTCGTGCACACACGCCCACAAGCTCTCGCTCTCTCTCTCTCTGAATTTGTGTGTGTGTGTTTCTGTGTGTTTGCGTGCGTGCGTGTGTCTGTGCATGCGTGTGTGTGTGTGTGTGCGCGCGCGCGTGTACATGTGTGTGTGTTTGAATGTGCGTGCCCGTGTATGCACATATGTGCGTTTGCAGTTGCGTGTGTGTGCGTATGTGCATGCGCCCTTTTGTGTGTGTGTGTGTGTTTGCGTGCGTGCGCCCGCGCGTGTGTGTCTCTGTGTGTGTTTCTGCATTTTCCCACTTCTTTTTGCCATTGTCCTTGTACGAAACAGGCCAAGGTCAAGGTTTCTGATTTTGTGACAGGCAGCTCTGGCAATGTAATTGAGACAGTGTCCAAGAGCGAAGAGGAAATAACTCGAGGGATTCATTTTGTTCCACAGGGATAAACCATACTGTTGTTGCAAACAGGATTCGTTCCTTCACAGTTTCGAAGGAATAATCTATTGGTCTTTGTGTCAGTTATTGTGTTTGATACGATCTTCAGCGGCCATTTCATTTCTTTGAATAAATGGTGGAGAATAAACGGCTTAGGTCGTATGAATTAGGCCTGCTCCTTTCTGTTCTTGTCTATTCCTTCTTCTCCCTCCCGCTATCCCCCTCTGTCTCTCTCTCTCTCTTTGGCTGTCTACTCTCTCGCTCTCTGCTCATCTGTTCTCTCTCTCTCTCATATATATATATATACACTGCTGAACAATTAAGTAGTGGGGAAAAACAAGTGCAGGCTAACAATTCTTCAGTCGTTATAGTAATGACTTGGCAAAGATTTGATTTTTAAAAAAAAAAAAAAAAAATTTTGAAGATGAAGAAAATGGGGGGAATATATTAGAAATATGAGAAGCCCTTCACTGGCTACCTGAGGGAACTATCGTAATCCCTCTCGAAGGCACATTTATTTGTATTGCCTGCTCCTAGGCTTTTCGTCCGCTGAATCGGACTCATCAGAGAGACACGGCTGATTGTGTCTGTGCTCTTGGTGTCAAATAGAGACACACCACAGTCCATAACTCTGTGGTGTTCTCACCACCAAGGGTTCAAAAAAGAATCCAACAGCACCCTCAAAGCAGCCAGAGAAGGGTAGTAATTGGAACAAAACAAAAGTGTGGAGAGGAAAAAAGTTGCTGAAAAACTACAAGCATTATTCAAACAGTATAAAATGTAGGGGACAATCTTAGAGCCTATGCTTGAGGATCCATTCAAGGATGCAAGGGAGATCAAAAGATATGGAACAGTCTGAGTGGTCAGCTCTGCTGTTCAATTACCCAAGCATTGTGAGTGGCTAAGAATTGGACAGAACAACCTTTACTTGGATCTCCTAAGAGATGCAATCTCCCACTGATTGACCAAACAATATAATGCTGAACAATTAAGTAGTGGGGGAAAACAAGTGCAGGCTAACAATTCTTCAGTCGTTATAGTAATGACTTGGCAAAGATTTGAACTTTAAAAAAAAAAATTATATATATTATATACCACTCAACACTTGCTAGGGATCAGCAATTAAAAACAGTGTATGAAAAAAATCATTTTGAACTGACTTCAATAAACACGTGATCCAGCAACACAAAACAATGTGAAAGACAATCACACTGTTGCCTGCACCTTCACGCTGGAACATGCAGCATGGTGAGCACGTGAATTGCGTGACCCCTCATTCTGGGGTAAACAGGGGGAGAGGTCAGCGTCACATTTGCTGTTTTGGGACCGGCAAACAGTGGTTCAGTGTGATTCGGGCAGTGTTTATCGCACCACAATGGAACAGCAAGCACAAAGACGACGCCTTTCCGCAGAAGATATGGCGAGAGGAGTTGGGATGCTGCTAGGAGGGTCATCGCAACGAGAGGTTGCTGGAGCCTTGGGCGTATCCCAGAGCGTTGTTTCCCGTATGTGGAATCGATATCAAACAACAGGGACAGTCACTCCACGACATTCTGGAGGTCACCCACGTGTCACAACCTAGCGAGAGGACCGATATCTCCTTGTCCAGGCACGAAGAAATCCTTTCCACAATGCCACACAGCTGCAACATGACCTCCAGAACGCATCAGGGAACCGGGTGTCAACCCAGACAGTCAGGAGAAGGCTTCACGACGGTGGTCTTCATTCAAGGGCCCCAGCAATTCGGGTTCCATTGACCAGACAACACAAACAAGCAAGGTTGCTGTGGGTACTGGAGCACCAAGGCTGGACTGCTGCAAACTGGACTCCAGTTTTGTTCTGTGATGAGTC
Source organism: Conus canariensis (assembly GCA_033310375.1). Lineage (NCBI taxonomy): Eukaryota > Metazoa > Mollusca > Gastropoda > Neogastropoda > Conidae > Conus > Conus canariensis. The sequence continues at coordinate 5,657,808 of CM065728.1, read as the reverse complement.
CAGGTTTTGTTTGGACGTGACTGACCGGAGGAGGGTGTGGCGAAGGCAGAATGAACGCTTCCACCCCAACTTCATTGCTCAGCATGACCGCTATGGTGGGGGCTCAGTAATGGTGTGGGGAGGCATTTCAATGCAAGGCAAAACCGATCTGCTGGTGATGGAGAATGGCACCATGAATGCAGCCCGATACCGTGACGAGGTTCTTCACCCCATTGTCCGACCCTACGCTGGTGCCATTGGTCCCGACTTCATCCTTGTGGATGACAATGCCCGTCCTCACCGTGCCCGCATTGTCAACCAGTACCTTTAGAATGAGGGAATTGCACGCTTGGAGTGGCCTGCACGCTCACCAGACCTCAATCCGATTGAGCATGTCTGGGATATCATTGGGCGAGCTGTCCAAGCACGTGAGCAGCTGCCTCAGAACATCCATGACCTTGGAGTTGCCCTCCAGGAAGAATGGGCCAGAATCCCCCAGCAGCAGATCAGGAACCTCATCTGCAGCATGAGGAGGCGTTGTAGAGCTGTGATCGCAGCCCGTGGTGGTCACACACATTACTGAGAGTCCATTCATTCTCAATTCCACACAGACAGCGATGGATTGTTCAGGTTGACTCTTCCCTTCCATGCCCTGTTTCAGGTGGCTTTTAGGGGTTGTGTCATTTGTCCATTCTGTTTCTTGATTTATCTTATGGAATTTCCCTCAGTTTTGTTTGGTTTGGACGAAATAATGACTAATTAACAGTATTTGACCGTTTGAGTTTTGATTGACAAATATTCTGGACCATTACAGTGTGTTGAATATCTGATCCCTAGCAAGTGTTGAGTAGTATATATATATATATATATATATATATATATATATATATATACATGTAAAAGGAGTCATAAGACCCAGGCCACTGCTTTTCCGAACATTTATTTTCTTGTGAATTTTCGCCCGACTTGGGCTTCTTCAAACAAGCTTCTGATTGTAACGCGAGCAGGGCAAAGCAACAATATCCACACCAAGAGAACAACTCACAGGCAAAAAAACGCACTCACCACCTCCACACCCCATCTAACATACATTCTCTCTCTCTCTCTCTCTCTCTCTCTCTCTCTCTCTCTCTCTCTCTCTCTCTCTCTCTCTCTCTCTCAAAACACTCACACTCACACACACACACACACACACACACACACACACACACAACACACACACACACAGAGGCACTTTATACCCCTCAATCAACATACATGTTCCCCCTCTGCCTAAATCAGAATAAGCAGCTAAACTTACACAGAAAGGAATCCTATCAATTGGTCACACATCTCAAGAAGTGAAAAAATGAATAAATGGGAAAAAGGGCCACCCCCGTAGACCGGACGTCAATCAAAACAGGACTGCGGCTATGCACACGCCCCACATGCCCACAACAGACCAACCACCATGCCTCCCAGAAACCACAAGATGCATACCCAAAATCCAAACAGGCATATAAGCACCTGAACATATGTAGAGAATGTTACACACATAATCTTATACATACTCTCTATAAGGGGGGGGGGGGGGGAGGAAGAGAGCCTTTCTTTTGTGAAGCGGTGCCCAAACTGCATGGAGACCTGAATCAACCTGTAACTATATATATATATATATTATATATATATATATATATATATAATACTCGCTTAATTCAAATCTCAAAGGAACGAATAAGTTTTCATGTCTACTGTGTCTTAATGAAAACCTGACTGCTCAGGTTAGAGAACCGACATACGTGTCAGCAGTTCCATTCTAACCATTCATTTTTACCCACGGGAGATGAAGCAGAGATAAAGGAGAAAAGAAGAACAACACCCATATGTTGTTGTGACCTGGTTATGGCGAAGATGAAGAAGAAGCCATTTTAAAGACAAAACAGCAACGCTAGCTGAAACATAAATCTTTTGTCTTTCGCAGACGTTTTTTCCTCTTTCTCAGGCGTTGTATCAAATTCCCTTTCTCTCTGGGGACGAGGGCTTTCAGATTCTGCATTCACATGTAGTCGTTCCCTTACCTTAAACCTTTCCAGCAGAGTTCATCCGTTATCTGATGTTTATTGTGTTTGCAAATTGGTACACGTAACAAAAGAAAAAAAATGTCCTGTTTCCAATGTCTGCATGAAATTTGAACATCCCCCCCCCCCCCCCCCCCCCCCCCCCCAAGGCTATGAATCAGGTCTGAGGACTCGCCTTTTCGAGGGCGCTTTTGGCATGCCAACAACTGTTTTTATCGTTTACTCCCACCCCCCTAGCCCTAAACTGCCTCTTGGAGTCAGTGGAATTGTTTCAAACGCTATTCTTCACTACCATCATCTCATCCCATCCCACAACCCTCTCTCTCTCTCATCAGCAGTCCCCCCTCGTATCTTTGACCTGTATTTCTGTATGGCTAACTGTTCACGTTAACGGTGGGTTTTCTTGGGGGGGGGGGGGGGGGGGGGGGGGGGAACTACTCCCATTTTGAATGAAATATCTGCTGAGAATTATATAAAGGTCATCTCAAATTCAAATAGTGTAGAACCGCATTATTAGGTTGAATATGAAGTTGAAGCCATACAGAAATACAGATCAAAGATACGAGGGAGGACTGCTGTTCGTTCCTCTGACTGAAGAGTTGCCAGCTGGCGCTTCATATCAGTCGTTTCCCGTGTCATCCAGTCAGTATCGTTCAATATCGTTCACTCAGTTTCCTTACTTTCTTCATTCTTTCCATTTCTCACGCAGAGTGCATGCTATGTGTAACATGTCATCCATACCAACGGCCAAACTAGCCTTCTCTTCCGAAGTTGGTGATGGGATTTTACGTGTGTGCAAGATGTTATGCGAGCGCTCACACACGGAACCTCGGTTTATAGTCTCATTCGAAGGACTGTATGGGAAATGGAGTCAGAACCAATGTTAACTCCGAGGGAAAAATCCCCCTGTACCGAAACGGCCCGGCGGAGATTCGAACCCTCAACCCCAGGATCACCAAGATTGCGAGTCCGGCGCTCTACCACTGAGCTATTTCGGCCCCCCTTTGTCATGCGAATGAGAGGCCAAGAAAACAGTCAGAAAAAAGTCTGAAAAAATCATCCCTGTTGTACTACGAAAGTAAGATGTCAAGATGACCTGTTTCAACAAAGTGTGTGGAAGGTCTTTTCGTGTGTGATTTCTTATCGTCATTTTTGCCAAAGGCATATTTAAGATTACATTTCAAAAATGTAACTTGACTATTGTTCGTGTGTCATTTCTGTTCATGATTTTTGCCAAAGGCATGTTTAAGTTCACATTTAAATATGTAAATTTGCTTCAGTCACACGATGAGTTGCATTTTTTCTTTTATAAGTCAATGTTATCAGAGCAAAGACTAAAGCACTGGTATGCTCTTTAAATGGATGTGTGTGGAATCGATTGGCATGGACACGTTTGTAAAATTGTAACTCATTTCCGCTTTACTTTATAATCTAACAGCGAGAGGGACAGACAGACAGACAGATACACAGCCATATAGACAGAGAGACAGACAGGCACAGAGAGAGAGAGAGAGAGGGAGGGAGAGAGAGAGAGGTCATCGAACTTTAAGAGAAAGACGTAGTAGAAATGTATGATGTCAGTTCTTGACACCATGAAGCAACCATAGTTGTTCGGTGTCCGTGTTGGAGTGTTGTGCCATGGATTGCAAGGCTGTTATTAATTTACTCCCTAAGGAGCTGACCTGTGTTTACCACATGTTGGGTTTTTGGTCCGATGTCTTGGTGTCATCTCTCTCTCTCTCTCTCTCTCTTCTCTCTCTCTCTCTCTCTCTCTCTCTCTCTCTCTCTCTCTCTCTCACACACACACACACACACACACACACACACACACACACACACACGCACACACACACACACGCACGCACGCACGCACGCACGCACACACACACACACACACACACACACACACACACACACACACACACACACACACACACACACACGTGTTATAAATAGCTGTTGAAATGCCGAAGAAGTCAACTACGTACAAACTGGTGGACTGCCCTGGGGAGGGGGGGGGGGGGGGGGAGAGATCCTCAAATTCTGTGCCGACATTTGAAACAGGTCAGGCATATTTTGTTCTCAGTTCTTCAGGGAGACGAACAAAACGATGTCATGCACTTGGCCATGAGACAAATGAATTTGAAAAAGAATTACTAGTAAGTCCGTCATACAACAGAGACAAAGTACAAGACAAAACACGGACACCTTAGGCCTTCTTCAGGCAAGATAAACAACATTCAGGACAAGGAAAACAAAGAACGAGCAATCACTTACCTTCTCAAATTCGGCGTAAGGTGGTCGAAACGCGGCGTGTTTTGTCTTGTAGTTTGTTTGTTTGGCGGACTTCCCAGTAATTCGTTTTAAAATTTCTTTCAGTTTCCGTCTGCAGTGACCTCATTTTGAATCTAACCATGAGACAAATGGTCTGTTTCGATTTGACATCTGAGCACACACACACCAGAGAATGGACGTGCTGTGCTGTCCATGGGAAAAGCAATGCACAGAAAGTTAAAAGTGAAGGGATATCATTATCTGCAGAAGTGGAAAGTTTTGTCCTGAAACAAAAGAAAGTTCCACGAAAAGCAAGAAAAACGTGAGACTGAAATGAATATTATGGGATGGAGTTTCGTTCTGGTACTGATTATACCTTCTCCTTTGTTCATAACACTGCACGCCACACTTTTTCATTCCTTTGTTTCGTTTTCGTTTTTTTCTTTTTCTCCTGCATCTTTTGTTTTCATTGAGCATTGGGATTTTTTTTGACAATAGGTTGAACTGACGCTCCAGGGAGCTAGCCTGCATCTATCACAAAATCATGTCTTTAGGTTTTTGTTTTGTTTGGGTTTTTTTTTTTCAATCTCTCTCTCTCTCTCTCTCTCTCTCTCTCTCTCTCTCTCTCTCCTCACACACACACACACACACACACACACACACACACACACACACACACACACACACGGAGAGGAGAGAAAGAGAGGGAGAGAGAGAGAGCAGATCATGGACACACTAAGATAACAGTGAGCTGAGTAGTCAAGTGTTGGGACTCTGGAGCTAACTATAAACTGGAAATGCGAAAAAGATGTCTCAGCTCTTTTCCTTTGAATTCAAGATGCAGAAGGCAAAGAGCACTGTGGACTTTTTGACGAAGAAATGTTTTGTTTTGTTTTGATTTGTTTGCCTGGCATTGTAGTTTCTATTTTATGATTAAAATCTCATGGAAGAGTCCATTCAAATTCAACAAGTGTCTTCAATGGCACACCGCGATCCGATTATTTCTTGTTGCAGCCTTTCCGACTGTCACCAAAAACAAAAAAAAACTGTGTTTCTTGTTCAGCTGTCGTCTTTTTGCAGTATCACTACACCCACCGACGAAACTGAAGAGAGAGAAAGCAGGCTAAAGCTGGTTAATGATCCATGGGTGTTGGCGCCTGCTTGTTTGTTTTCCTCATACACATTGCCGGGCCCCATGGCGCCATTCTGCTGAGAATGGCTGTGCTTGGACAAAAGAAAAACGCACAGGAAATGGGATAGTCCCCCCCCCTCCCCCCCCCCTCCCCCCCCCCCCCCCCCCCCCCCCCATTTTGTGTGTGGATAAGTGGAGTCGGGGGGTGAGGGTGGGGGGTTGTAATTCTTGTTCTTGTTGCTTGTTTGTCATTTTTACGTCGAAGAGCAAGGTCGTGTAAATGACGTCATGGCTACAATTCAGACCTGTCTACCCTACGAGTTTTTTTAGCGTATTTTACGAAATTTGACTGGAAAATACGGTAATACGCCGAGTGCGACAAAAATACGAAAATCGGCAACATTGGCAAACAAAGGTACTATTTTCCTGTTTGAAGACGTGAGTTATTGTCCCTAGTTCCAGTTGGCGCGTCCTCGCTTACACCAGTGTCGGCCATCTTTCATAGTGAGCGACTGACACAGATATTCATTAAAACTATGCCGCCACCAGCGAAATTGCGCGTTTATGAGAATGATGAAGAGCTAGATGTTGAAGGTTGCCAAAATGAGGGAGCAAACTTTCCTGAATGCATACCATGCAAACTTGAAAGTGCTTTGTCCCAAGCTCAAAAGAGATCCAACTTTGGTGTGGTGCACTTTGTGTGAAACGGGTTTTAGTTGTGCTCATGGAGGGCACAATGACTGCATAATGCATGTTTTGTCAAAATCGCATTAAAAAAAGACTATCCGAAACACCTTCGATTGTACAAGCATTGGAAAAGGGTGAGGCGAAGTCTAGTGGGGGACCTGGAGCAGCAGGTGACAAACGCTGAGATGATGATCATGATGTGTAGACCGGTGGCTGACGGGAATCTGTCCGTGTCAACGACCGATCGTCTTGTTCCCTATTCAGGAAGATGTTTCCTGACACTAGTGACAGCAAAATTGCTCAAGGTGTGTCTGTCACTTTAACTTCTACTGTTAATTAGCTCCACTCCCCCTGCCCACACCCCCACACTCTCGAAAAACGGGGGAGGGGGGGTGGGGGTGGAGCGGTAGTACAAAGAGAAGAAAAAGATGGAAAATGAAAACTGTATGAAGGGTATACATGTGTGTGACTGTCTGTCACTCTGTCTGTGTGTGGGTGGGGGGGGAGGGGGGGAGCTGAAAGGGATGAGGGCATTATAATATTATCTCTTTTAATGAGATGGTCAGCACGATACGTGCAGTGTGTGTGTAGTTCACTTGTGCTAGTTGGTTTGAGTGTGAGTACAGCGCAGTGAGTTGGCTGCAAGAATCGCACGATATAAGATCCATATTAAAGTTCTAGGTAAGAAAAATATTCTTTTTTTTTGTCATGGAATACTAAAGATTACTCCATGGAATACTAATGGTTCAATTTTGAGGTAGACAGGTCTGGTGCTCAGGTTGGAAAAAAAACGCAAAACTTCTCTTTTGTCTGGCCTTTTAAAGTCTCGTCTTTTCTTTCTCGAATCTCCTTCAACTTTCTCTCTCTCTCTCTCTCTCTCTCTCTCTCTCTCTCTCTCTCTCTCTCTCTCTCTCTCTCTCTCTCTCTCTCTCTCTCTCTCTCTCTCTCTCTGTCCGTGCGTAGGTGCAAGCAAGCTTACGCGCTTGTATGTGAGTGTGTGTGTGTGTGTGTGTGTGTGTGTGTGTGTGTGTGTGTGTGTGTGTGTGTGTGAATGTTTCTGTGTGAATGTATTTGTGTGCTAGTGTGTGTGTGTGTGTGTGTGTGTGTGTGTGTGTGTGTGTGTGTGTGTGTGTAAATGTTTCTGTGTGAATGTGTCTGTGTGCGTATGTGTGTTTGCGTGCGCGCGCGTGTGTGTGTGTCCGTTTGTGTGCGTGTGTGTGTGTGTGCGTGTGTGTGTGCGCGCGCGCGCGCGCGATGTGTGTATGTGTTTTTTTGTTTTTGTGTGTGTGAGAGAGAGAGCACGCGCGCGCGCGCGCGCGTGTGTGTGTGTATGTGTGTGTGTGTGTGTGTGTGAGCACACGCGCGCGTGCGTGTGTGTGTGTATGTTCAGTACACGCACGCGCTTAAAATTGTGAAACATCTGGAAGAAAATGTAACAAAATGATACTGCTGATCTGTCGTGCTAGATACTATCGATACACAAAACAAACAACAATAACAGCAACAACAACAACAACAACACACACACACACACACACACACACACACACACACACACACACACACACACACACACACACACCAACTGCCTCTCCATTTTTGACCACGGCAGGAACCAGAAGTACACTCGAGAAAACGCAGACCTCCTCCGAGATGGAACGGATCCTGGATCCGCTCTCAGTTCTTGAGAGAAAAGACAATTGCTTCCCTCCGCCAGGATATGGGGGGGGGGGGGGGGGGGGGATACAAATACTGGGTTAAGATCTTGAGAAAGTTTCAGTTTCGCAGAAAAGATACTGTTCATAGACTGTTGTTGATTCGTCGCAATAAATCAACAAATTGACAATTCAGTTGAAATTTTCAAATAATCGTGTAGAATGCATCGTGGTTGTGCCGTTGGATCGGCAACCGCATGGCCGGCCATGGATCGGCGACATCAAATTCATGCGCTTTGTCCGATCAGCGAGGTTAATTAAGCAATGTTAGATCTCATGCGTTCAGTCATAGCGCACACAATCCATCTTTACATCCAGTCAGGTTAAAACCGATCCCCCCCCCCCCCCGGCACCCCCCCCCCCCCCCGGCCCCCCTGTTTTTTTTGTTTTTCTTTTGCGTTAATCTTGCTGGCAGACTAACAGACGGAGCGTCTTTTAGCTTCGGCCGGGGAAAAAAAATGAAGAGGTGGGTAAAACAGAACTGCACAGCGACACGACTCGTGTGCCCATCAGTTTGTCTCAGAGGCTCCTCCTCCACTCCTCCTCCTCCTCCTCTCCTCCTCCTCCTCCTCCTCCTCCCCCCGACAAATCGCCATGCAGGTATGCAATAAGCCAGAGGACAGGAGAGCGAGGGGGGGGGGGGGGGGCGGTTGTGTGTGTTTGAGGGTTTGTGTGTGGGGAGGGGAAAGGGGAGGGCAGAGAGCGATCGGGTGTTCAACTGAGCGTGGCAGGAGCACTAATTGCACG
>CM065728.1:5604217-5626717 GCA_033310375.1 Conus canariensis | reverse complement strand
TCTGGTATGCTGCACAAACCTCTCTTCAGAAGATGGTCTGTCTTCCTCTTCCTCTCATTTCCTGTAGTTTGCCAAGGGTGACTTTCTTCCTTGTTTTCGTTTGCACTTTGTTATCCATTGTATGGTGTACCACGGCTGTCAAGCTGAGAAGTGCAAACTTTAAAACCTAAGCAGTCGGTGGTAACTCTTCAGTGTACTCAGGACAATACTATACCGACTTAGAGAGCTGTATGGCAAGGCTGCTGGACGTTGGTCCATCTCTGTGAGTTGCTGGTGTTGGGGATGGGAGTGGGTGAACTGAGTAAAGTCTGAATATGCAGGAGTGGGGATGAACACAGAACAGGCTTGTGTATGTGCAACATAAACTGAAACAAACAACTGTGTGCATTCATTGGTGTGTGTGTGTGTGTGTGTGTGTGTGTGTGTGTGTGTGTGTGGTGTGTGTGTCCCCGTCAGTCTGCCTGTCTGTCTGTCTGTCTATCTGAATTTCTATAAAACGTATATTCATAGGTAACGTCATTGGCATCCCCAGCTTTCTAAGCATTAAATTTCAATCAGCCACAATGATGAAAACGTCTGGGTATCTGCATGACCAGTACGTTCGACTGCAGCAAAAGTAAAATCTTCAAACTTTGTCCACATTTCCTCTTGTCACTCCTGGCATTCCAAAGGGAAATTATTCTGTCTGCACCCTAAGGTCTCTCTTTCAGCAGCACGTCAACTCATCTTCTACTGTGGATTAATCATTTCCTTTCACTTGTCCATTCTGTGTCCTGCTACACACTGTGAATGCTGCTTTCATTCTACGAAGCCCTCCATGGCTATGCTTGTAGAGCATCTCGGAAGACTTTAAATTTGCTGATAATATTGCCGTCAGAAGTTGCGAGAGGGGGAAGTAAAGAGAGAGAGAGAGAGAGAGAGAGAGAGAGAGAGAGAGAGAGAGAGAGAGAGAGCGAGAGAGAGAGAGAGAGAGAGAGAGAGAGAGAGAGAGAGAGAGATTTGATTAGTTTTTCGTCTTCATAGATGTATTTTCTTTCGCTAACTGCATCTCTACACGTGTATGCGAATTCAGAATTTTCCAAATTTGATCTTAAGATAAAAACTAAAGGTCTCTGAGCAGCTTCAATTTTGAGGTTCATGGGCATTTGGATATTCTTCCTCACTGCAGATGGAAACGGAACACTTTGATAATGACAACAACAAAAACTACGCTTTTAAAATGACAATACACAAAGTTGAATGTTCTGCGACAAGGTGTCTAAGTCACCGCATGTGCGTGTATTCATGCTCTCCCCGTGCAATGTCACACACTCAGCCAATGAAAGTTGACTATGGCACGAGGCTGCGAGTGAGTGTTCCGCTATTGATTTGTGAGGGTAAACTACTGTCAAGCACAACCACAGTTATGCGTTTTTGAACAAAAAATTGAAAAGAGAGGGGGTTAGTTACCGCCAAGGACACAGACAAACAGAGTACAGGGCTAGACACAATGCATTTCGACCTCTTGGGTCTTCTTCAGGCGAAAACAAATAACATTTAGGACAGTGACAAGAACATGTAGCCATTTAGCTTCCCCTCTCCAGTTCGTCTCCAAATCTTTGTTTTAAAAAAAAAGTTATCAAACCATGATGCCATAGTAGACTTCACGACAGTGTCAATCTAATCGTGGATTCACTCATGGTTGGCAGACTCCCAAAGGAGCTGTTTCAAGTGGATGGTGTGTTCCTCGTGGGTCATCTGTCTGGTGTCCCTGTTGGTCAACCCAATGACCGATCAGCTCGTTCCTGGCATCAGTCCAGCTAACACGAAAGACATCATCACTCGCGCATACAGTAGTGTCAAGTGAGTCGTCTGAGGAAAAACAAATAACAGAATTGTTGGGTTTCCTGCGATGTCTCTGAGTTTTCATAGCAGAGATATCCATCAGCTGATATGCACAGACTCTGATAAAACTTACATTGGAGCCAGCTTCCCGAATATCTAGTGGAACGTCACTTTTGACTCTCTCTCTCTCTCTCTCCTCTCTCTCTCTCTCTCTCTCTCTCTCTCTCTCTCTCTGTATGTGTGTGTGTCTGCGCGCGCGTATATATACATATACTAGCCGGTTACCCGGCGTCGACCGGGTATATATAAGAGAGAGAGAGAGACAGACAGACAGACAGACAGACAGAGACAGAGAGAGAGGTCTATAGGCCTACATTACTCAGGTCTTCAGCCCTCGTTCAACCATTTATTTCTTATAAACTGATTTATATAAAAGTGTAGTGAAAAATAAGAAAGAACGGTTTTTAACGGGGTTTTATTTTGATAAGATGTGGTGAATGGCGTTCCTAACGTCCCTCTGTATCTGTAAACCGAACGATCATTACAATCAGGGCTGAAAACGGAGAACTCTAAAATCAGAGGATTTTTTCAGGTTCTGTTGAATTTTACTTTGCCTTCAGTCCCAAGTCATGATAAAGTGTTCTGTATTTACCTTAGTTAAAAGCAATATCATACAGAACATGCTTTTGTTTCTTTCTTAAACAGCAAAAGCAGTCTATATCTGTTCCATTTATCACTCAAACTTCTTACATATTAATTCTACTTTTCACATAAAAAACCCTTATGCCAGCGAAATTGAAACATCAGAATATTGTCAGGTTGAGCTGGGTGCTTACTGCAAGGCCTGGGGATAGACAATGTTTTTTCGATTTCCCTGTGGAGCCAGGATGAACAGGCGATCAGGGTTGCCAACTCATGAGCAGCCCACGTACAGCTGTCCATGCGCGAAGCAGGACATGTCCAGGTGAAGGACAGCCACCGTCAGCGATTGTCCCTGGGCCTTGTTGATGGACATGGCGAAGCACGTGCGCACAGGGAACTGCAGCCGCTTGAACTGGAAGGGCATGTCGGATGGGATGATGGGGATCCTTGGTAGGAACACATCCTCTCCTTTGTTTTGTCCAGTCATAATGGTGGCCTCAGTGACGTGGGGCATCAGCTGCTTCACGACCAGTCGTGTTCCGTTGCACAGTCGAGGAGCATCCAGGTTTCTCAGCAGTATGATGGGGCATCCCACTTTCGTCTGCAGATGGAGCATTGAATCTGCGTGGGTGCTGGATTGCAGGGGCTTTGTCGGGTCGTATACTGATCCTGTGCTCAGGCAAGTGCGCTTTGTCCAGGGCTGTCTTGAAGCTGGCTGCATAAGGGTTGTGAGAGTGCAGCATGGCTTGCAGGCGCTGAATGATCTCTGGTTTCACACCTGGCATAACCTCGCAGCGTCTGGTAGCTTCTTTTTCACTGTCTCCCATAAAGTAAATCTGGAAAAACTGTGGCTCGGTTGATGGCTGCGGCAGCAGGGACCCAATGCTGTGGTAGACCTGTCCCTGCACCTTGAATGTAGGCATGTATCCAGGCAGCTTTACCTCCCGGGCACATCCGAAGCTTGTCATTTGGAAAGCAGAGCTATCATTTGGAAAGCAGAGTTATACTTTCGTATGTTTGAAAGGACAAGACTGGTGTCTGCAGAGTTCCCAAGGAGGTAGGATCGAAGAGGCTCTGGCGGTTCAGTCAGGGGTGACAGTCTGACCTTGCCACTGTTGCAGCAGATTCCTGGTGCACCCCCTCTCCACTTCAGAGCATGACAATGTGGGCACTCTGCTGACAAAGTGCCGATGAAAACGTCCTTGTGGTTACTGGAGATGGTTGAAGCGCTGTAATGAAATGCTGAGTTAAGCCATCTAATTTTGGTTGGTTGTGATAAACCCCTAGCGCTCACACGTCTGTCATGTTCTTGTTCTATTCTAACCTGTCTACGCTGTTGACTTTCTTGCTGTCTATTTGTTGCCTTGCGTTCTCTATCACTTTTTCGTCTACCTTCCCTCTGTTCTAAAGTTTCTTGCTGTCTACGTGCTGCTTTGCGTTCTCGGTCGCTTTTTCGTCTACCTTCCCTCTGTTCTAAAGTTTCTTGCTGTCTACGTGCTGCTTTGCGTTCTCTGTCGCTTTTTCGTCTACCTTCCCTCTGTTCTAAAGTTTCTTGCTGTCTACGTGCTGCTCTGCGTTCTCTGTCGCTTTTTCGTCTACCTTCCCTCTGTTCGGTTGTCTCTTGGTGTCTATGTGCTGCCTTGCGTTTTCTGTCTTTCGTTGTCTTGCATATCTCTCCTCACTGCTTTCTTCTGATCGAGAACGTTGAACTCTGGCCGTAGCAGAAAAAGAGCGTGTGAGCCGGGTTCTCTTTTTGGGCGGCATTGTCACGATTTTAAGTTCGATTGGAAGAAGAAAACATATATAAATAAAAGAAGGTTAATTCAGCCTTTCTAGGCGTGTATGTTTTGATATTCAGATCTATAGAACAGAGAAGAAATTAGATGGAATCGCGATGCCCGAAAGCACAGACTTACCACAGATCTACACATGGTCAAGTAATACAGAAGAATTCTGATTATTGTTAAACGTTCATGATGTCATTCAGTCGCTGTGACGTGTGCAGAACAGGCGAAGGACACCATGTCTTTTTCTTGGGATTTCTCTTGTGCGATTTTTTTGTGAATACCTCACAGCTCTCAAATGTTGTTTACATAGTTTTTGCCATGAATGACCTTCGTGCATCAGAAGTTCATGGTTTCGTCCATAATTCAAATTAAATTTTGGGGGGTATGCGCGTTTTGTTCGATATTTTTTCCTGTAAACATTCACGTGAACACTTTTCCAAATCTATTATATAATAAATCTATTATATAAAGCTGAGTTTGTCTGTCGTGTAGTGTTCCGATGTTCAGTTTTGCGTCTGTGGAAACAAATTGCGTCACGACGCAATGCGTCACGTGATTACCGACCCGACGTTGCTGTTCGTAGGATACCAAGGATACTTGATACCAAATTTGGTGCCGATCGGCCTAAAACTGTGGCCGTGTAGTGTTCCGATGTTCAGTTTTGCGTCTGTGGACGCAGATTGCGTCACGACGCAATGCATCACGTGATCGCCGACCCGGCGTTGCTGTTTGTAGGATACCAAGGATACTTGATACCAAATTTGGTGCCGATCGGCCTAAAATTGTGGCCGTGTAGTGTTCCGATGTTCAGTTTTGCGTCTGTGGACGCAAATTGCGTCACGACGCAATGCGTCACGTGATCGCCGACCCGACGTTGCTGTTTGTAGGACAGCAAGGATACTTGATACCAAATTTGGTGGCGATCGGCCCAAAACTGTGGGCGTGTATAAGGGAACAGACGGACAGACAAACTCAGCTTTATATAATAGATATGTGTGTGTGTGTGTGTGTGTGTGTGTGTATGTGTGTGTGTGTGTGTGTGTGTGTGTGTGTGTGTGTGTGTGTGTGTGTGTGTGTTTGAGAAAGAGAGAGAGAGAGCAGACCAAAAGAAGAGTGAACAGACCAAATGAAAAGAGAAATCAATCGAATCCCATTACATTCCAGCAACCAAAATGGTGTCTCGTGGCTTTCTAGTGAGATGAAATGGATAGAACATTCTAAGGAGGTGTAAATCACACATTGCAATGTAAGTATACAAGAACACGGAATTGCCGTAAACCAATCAAGAGATGTTTCTTTTTCTATCAAATGCTTCCCTGCAGGCAAAAACGTCCATCTTCCCTATAAATGATAACGAGAGGCTACGGCTGACATCATGACCCCCTCACCCTCCCCCCCCCCCCCCCCCCCCCCCCCCCCCTTCTCCATTCCTCTTGGGAGTTCTCCCTTCGACTTGATGCTGATTGTGTTTTCCTATTGTGACAGAAACATTTGCATCTCTGTCCCATGCCTGAAAGCATCCAACAATTCATCCAAACCTCCCTGTGGGGGCTGAACAGAAAATGCTTCATCTGTTCCAGACGTCCCTTACCAAAGTTGTGCATCCCCCCATGGCTTGTAGAACTCCATAAACGTCGGTCATAAAGCATCTGGGGTGTATATCTCCATCGCCCTTCCTTCTCAGTGTCTGTAGGACGTCGTGATAGCTTTTGCCCATTCTTTCCTTTTCTTCGTGCACTTGGTGTGCCTGTGGGAGCTGCTGCTATCAGTCACACCCTGGCATCAAACAGTCCCTGCACCCCACCCCACCCCCCCCCCCCCCCCTGCTCCTAGGTCTGTCAGCACGGTGCCCACCTGATGACCTGCATTCCAAGGCCACCTGACAGTGGCAGGCCTCTGTGGACTCCTGAGGCCAGGGCCTTCGCTGAAGGGGTCTATGTGTGTCACGGCCTCGGGGAGGAATCATCTATGGGGGGTGCCTCTGAGACAGCACAGAAAATGGAACGGTGTGTGGGTGGGTGGGTGGTTGGGGGTGTGTGTGTGGTGTGGTGTGTGTGTGTGTGTGTGTGTGTGTGTGTGTGTGTGTGTACATGTGTGCGTACGTGTGTGTTGGGGTGGGGGGTGGGGGTCTTGACATTGACCCCAAAATGCAGTATTTTGTTATATTCGTCTTTCATTGTAAATCATTCCTTGCTAATCCCAGCATTCATAGATCAAACACTTTAAAAAGTGCCCTGACGTCATTTTCATCATAACCAGTATCATCGTCGTTTATCGTCTTCTTCATCATCGATGAAATGGACACAGTCAATATGTTAATTGTCCACAGCAGTAAGGATGTGGAAGCCAAATTACAAACAGAATGAATCGATACAACATATTCTGACAACCATGGTGCTATAGCAGTAGACAACTTTAAGCTTTTGCCTTAAGGCTGGTTGTTCACAGAAACGGTCAAGCGACAGTTGACATCATTAATGCGAAGTCGCAAGAGAGAGATGACAGAATTCAGCGAATCCCTCCCACCCCGTCCCCCAACCCAGTGCACACGTTAACGTCTATAAACGAAAAACAAAGCTTCAGCAACAGAGTGCGATTCAGTTTCTTTGCGCTAAAAATCTACTTAACCTTTCCTGCAGTCAGAGAAAGCGTCGGTCAATAAAGCTTAGACTTCAGACAGGATAATTATCTTTTCCAGTTATATGTTTGACTATTATTTTGATTCTAGGACACCTGCATCATCAACGTTCTCTGACTGGTGAACGAAAAGATCACAATTCTGAATCTTCACAGTGCGGGACTGCCCCTCAAATAAGTTCCATCCATAGTACACACTAAACTGATCAGAAATATGCTAATGGATGACGCAGGTGCAGAAATATGCTAATGGATGATACAGGTGCAGAAACATGCTAATGGATGACACAGGTGCAGAAACGTGCTAATGGATGACACATGTGTAGAAATATGCTAATGGATGATACAGGTGCAGAAATATTCTAATGGATGATACAGGTGCAGAAATATGCAAATGGATGACACAGCTGCAGAAATATGCTAATGGATGACACAGCTGCAGAAATGTGCTAATGGATGATACAGGTTCAGTGGGGTAGAAAGGGTTGCGAAAGGTAAATCCCAGTGCCACTGGGTTCTGTTTTGAGTGTGTTGTTGCTGTTGTTGTCGTTGTTGTTTGATGATTGTTGTTGATATTGTTGTTAAGCCATGGAAGCATTTTATCAAGATATCTGTCAATCAGCCTATTTCCTATTCCAGCAAAACAAGACAGCTCATAACTGAGATGATAGGATTCGAGAAACAAACCAGTGACTAAATCAAGAAATCTTTCTATACGTAAAGTTTTCCACCTTTTTGAACAAACAGCTTCATCAGCAAAGGCAGCCATGAGGCGAGATTTGTGCCCAGCTGGGCTTTAAAGATTATGAAAAGAATGATACTAAAATGAAGGAGCTTGGCAACAACATGTGTACAATCATGGATGCGCTAGAGCCCACAACATGCTAATTTTGTGCACATTGACAGATGCTGTAGTTATACGAAGACAAGAATTGCATTTACTCACATATACCAGATTCACTTTATGGTCAGTTGCTGTTGTTGTGCAATGGAATGCTGTTACTTGTTGAATATTTATTCTCCATACGTGTATAGCCATTTAGCATGCTATTATTTCATGAGTAAGCAGCTACGTCCAAACTCTCTCTCTCTCTCTCTCTCTCTCTCTCTCTCTCTCCTCTCTCTCTCGTCTCTCTCTCTCTCTCTCTCTCTCTCTCTCTCTCTCTCTCTCCAAGCGGTTAGCTACAGCCCTTCAGAATTGGATCAAAACAAACAATGATTATGTCTCATTCCACAGTAAAATTGAAAAGGAACTTAACGTAAAGCAAGTTTCTGAAAGTTCCCTTGAACAAAGACCTGAACTTGAATATGGAACATATCAAGAGACAGAACATACTGCATACAAAATAAGATTTGTGTTCCTTGGTGTGGAAGGATTTCCTTTCTTCTCCCTCACTCGTTCCAGAGAACCCAATCACAGCAGATCAAATGCATGATCAATGCTGATAGAACTTCGTCACTGGCAAAAGTGCACTTTAGCTCCCTCCTAGTGAGAGCAGCGTATATGGGCTGTTAAAAAATGAACGCCCTCACGTTCCATTCATTTCAGTGTTTGGATTCTCATGGGAGAGCGCTCTAATTAATGATTCCACTTTTTGCCCTTTCCTTAGACTTGTAAGGGGTTGTATAAATATTATTTGTTCTTTTCTTTGGGAAAGCACAGTAAAAAAAAAAAAAATATATATATATATATATATATATTAGCTCACCCCACCACTCACTACCACCACTCTGAAAAATTCGCAACTGGTTTGTTCTAAAAAGGTGTGTGCCTCTGAGAGAGAGAGAGAGAGAGAGAGAGAGAGAGAGAGAGAGAGACAGAGACAGAGACAGAGAGAGACAGAGAGAGTCAGGGAGCATGTGTCTAAAACAAAGTAAAATCCAAAAATATGAAAGAAAGAAAAAAAAGGGGGAAAAAACAAAACAAAGGAAGGAAGGGGGAAGGAAGGAAGGAAGGAAAGGGGAAGGAAGGAAGGAAGGAAGAAGGAAAGAAAAAGAAGAGAAGACAAGAAAAAGGAAAAACAGAAAAGTAGCTTTTCATTGTTTATGGCACAGCCTTCATAAATGGTGTTTTACGGCACCCGTGCAAGATTGAATTTAAAAAAAAAAAAAAAAAAAAAAACAAGAGTGAGAAAAAAGGAACAAAATGCACAGACATAATTGCACACTGACATGGAAATGCGACCAGCCACGTACAGGCCGTAATTTTCTTTCCGAGCGTTTATCAACTTTTCTCCCTGGGGACAAAAACGTCCAACTTTCCTTTTATGCCGGTGACAGCTGACTGCCAACACCTTACCCTGTCCCTCCCCCCCCCCCCCCCCTCCTCTTTTCCCTGGGGAAACCCCTTCCCTGCCGGGTGCTTATTGTGTTTTCAAACCGCGATAGGAAATGTTGCTTTTTTTTTGCGCTGTTTTCCTGGTGTCCCTATGGGAGATGAGAACACGTTTCGCTTGTTCCAAACGTGTCCACTCAAATACAGCTTTTCACAAGCCTTTTTTTTTTTCCAAAATAGCGTACATGAACGTCTCTTCAGAAGACGGTCTGTCTCTGTCTTCCATTTTCTGTGATTTCACGTTGAGATACTTTTATTTTTATTTCCTTTTACCTGTTGTATGGTTTTCTGCATGTATAAAAGTGAATTATCCCAAACTTTAAAGCTAAGATGTTACTGGTGTCTGTTTAGTGCGAACAGGTCAGCACAGCGTCTTATTAGTGAATTGTATGGTGAGACAACCTAACATGTATCGTTCCCTTTGAGCTGATGGTGTTGGGGATAGGGCAGGGTGAGCTTGGTTAAAGTCTGTCAATGGACGAATGGGGCTGAGCGCAAAACGAACTTGTGTATAGGTCACATTACAGACATGTGTGTGTGTGTGTGTGTGTGCGCGCGCGCGCGTGTAGGTGTGTGTGTGTGTGTGTGTGTGTGTGTGTGTGTGTGTGTGTGTGTGTGTGTGTGTGTGTGTGTGTGTGTGTGGCGTGTGTGTGTGAGTGTGTGTGTGAGCGAGTGTGTGTGTCTGTGTGTATGTGTGTGTGTGTGTCTGTCTGTCTGTGCTGTGTGTGTGTGTGTGTGAGTGAGAGAGAGTGTGTATGTATGTGTGTGTGTGCGCGCGCGCGTGTAGGTGTGTGTGTGTGTGTGTGTGTGGTGTGTGTGTGTGTGTGTGTGTGTGTGTGTGTGTGTGTGTGCATGAGCTTAAAATCCATTCGTTAATTTTGCAGATTATAATCAGGCATCTAGGAAATGTTTTTACTTTAATACTTTAAATATACGAAAATTGAAGTGAACTTGTTTGTCCAGATCATTTTGTCACTCGGTTTGTTTTCATTGTGCTGTTCAGCTGTTGTTGTAAGAGTGAACCGGGCTGTGTTCGCAGCTATATAACTTGTGTCTATCGCTTGGTGTTTATTGTTTTTACTCTAAGTTATGTCCTTCGTGCAGCAAATAGGGAGAACAAAATTTTTATAAAAGCTTTTTCTGTGTCTGCTTGTGTGTGTGTGTGTGTGTGTGTGTGTGTGTGTGTGTGTGTGTGTGTGTGTGTGTGTGTGTGTGTGTGAAGTGTGGGGGTAGAGGGAGAGAGAAACACACAGACAGACAGACAGACAGAGAGTGAGAGAGAGGGGGGAGACAGAGATTTTTCTATAATTTTTTTTCATCGTTGAAATTGCCATGGATGTAGTTCCAAAATCGTACAGCATTCCAGCATTTGCGCACGAATGTAAGTTATGTTCTTCACTTCTTAGAAAGCAATACAGTCAATAGCACCCACAGTCAACCATAACAAAAAATCTGATAACACTCTCAATGCCGTTAAACACATCACGTTCAACATCTTCACAACTCTGGATTCTCTCGTGGTCGTTAGAACCCTAGAGCAGGTGTTGGAAGTGGACGGTGTGTTAACTCTTGGCTCATCTGTCTAAAAATCCCTGTTGGAGAACCAAAAGACATAGATTGACTTGTTGCTGGCAGTCCATCTGAAAAAGACAAAATCGTCATTCGCAATAATAGTCATATCAAGAGAGTATTTTGAAAGAAAAAAAAATTGTATGTATATATACATATATATGTATATATTTATATATACATCTATATTCATCTATCAATCTATATTTAAATCTGTTTATCTATATTAATATATATATATATATGTATGTATGTATATATATATATATATATGTGTGTGTGTGTGTGTGTGTGTGTGTGTGTGTGTGTGTGTGACAGAACTTTTTTGTGATTTCTCTGAGTTGGAGCGATGTCTGTCAGCTAACGTGCACTGTCTCTAGTGAAATTCGCATTGTCGTCCACACCACTAAGAGATTTTTTTTTTCCTCCATGAATGTAAGCATAAGAGAGAGAGAGAGAGAGAGAGAGAGAGAGAGAGAGAGAGAGAGAGAGAGAGAGAGAGAGAGAGAGCATGTAAAGCACACGTTTCAGCATTAGTTTACAAGAACACGACAATGCGTTGAGGCGTTCACGCCATGGCATTCTATCAAAATGTTCGCCAACTCTCCCGAGAAAGAAAAACTTCCATCCTCACCGTCAATAACAATGTGAGGTCATGGCCGACATTTTATCTCACCCCCCATTCCACACTCAGCCCCCACCCCACCCCTCTCTCTCTCTCTCTCTCCTCTCTCTCTCTCTCTCTCTCTCTCTCTCTCTCTCTCATATCTCCATTGGGGAGTTCTCCCCCCTCGTGATGCTTGTCGAGTTTTCAAGCCATGACAGAAACATTTGCATCACTCTCCCATGCCTGAAAGCCCCCATCCCCACCCCACCCCCCCACCCACCCACCCCCCAATTGATCTAAATCTCCCGATGGGGGGGAACAAAATGTTTCATTTGTTTGCAGACGTATTCACCAAAGTTGTGCATTCCCCAAGGATTTCCGAAACAACATACACAAACATCTGTCATGAAGCATCTTCAGTTTGTCCTCCACCGTTCTTCTCAGTGTTCGTATGACTTGGTGCCAGCCTTTGTTTGTTCTTCCCTTTCCTTGGGTGCTCTGCGTGCCCATGGGACTTGCTTGCTGTCATCACTCAGACCCTGGCATAAAACGGGCCCTGGGTGTCCCTCCATGCTCCTAGGTCTGTCTGTCTGTCGACACGCGGCCTGCTCGGTGACCTGCTTTCCGAGGCTGCCTGACGTTGATAGGCCTCTGTGGACTGTTGTTGGTGCTGGGGCTTTGGCTGAACGGGTCTGCATCCATTTGACCACAATGGGGGGAGGAGGGTGGGAAGGGGGGGGGGGGGCAATGTGAGGGAGTACCAGTATGAAAGCGCAGTAGATGGACCAGAGTGCATCTGTATGCCTGAGTGTGTGTGGTGTGGTGTGGTGTGGTGTGGTGTGGTGTGGTGTGGTGTGGTGTGGCGTGGCGTGGCGTGGTGTGGTGTGGTGTGTGTGTGTGTGTGTGTGTTGTGTGTGTGTGTGTGCGCGCGCGCACGCGTGCATGTGTGTGTGTCTGTCTGTCTGTCTGTAAGAGAGAGAGAGAGAGAGAAGTAGCAAATTCCGATCACATCATTCGGCTATTGACCCTAACATGCACTTATTTTGATATTTGTCCATTAGTGGAACTTCGTTGCCAACAAACGTTGACATTCAGGAACAAAAACACAGATTTCTGTTCGTCGTTTTCTGACTGCGAGCAGAGGAGCGCTGCTATATGCATTTCTGGAAGTCTCTTGTGTCTGACGTCTGAAGAAGACCTGTTGGTCGAAAAGTTACGTGTCTGTTTCGTGTCTTGTATTTTAAACCAAGCTTTACTTTTTCTATTGTTTTTGTTTTGTTTTGTTTTGTTTTTTGTTTGTTTTCTGTGTATATTTTCGCTGTTCATGACCTGGTACTTTCCGATTTTCCTTCAAACTAGTTTTAGACTTTTTAAGGCCCCTCTCTTGCTACTTTCCTCTCAGAAACGTCATTCCAATAATTTCCAGCACCTGATCGAACCTAGTAAAAGTGAATGCCAATACCGTTTGAAATTATACGGAGTTTTAGGTGTGTTATTTCGATTTCTATGTCATTTTGAATTGTGTTGTTATTTTGTTTGAAGGTTTGCACAGCTGATCAGCAATCTGCATATACTAAAGAACGAATGTGGTAGATGAATGAAGAGTTCCAACGCCATCATCGTTGTATGAAGTTCACGACTAAATATTGAACGGACTTTACCGATATCGAAAAAAAAAATCAAATCTTCAGAAAAGATTTACAAATTCTGCTCCACTGTCTGTTGTTTTGAAAACTGAGCCATCTGTGAAAATCTGTAAGTGACTTGAACATTTTCAAAGCTGGTGATGCCTCACTGCAGACGACAGAACATTAATTTCCTCAGTATTCTTGAAATGTGTGTAATTCATATCAAAATTTGCATATCTATTTTCCCGTTCTGGCATCTACAGTACACTCAGCATAACTGGAATGTTTTGGTAATCAACTTCACTTTTGCGATTGTTGATCGACTGAAGAAATGTCATTTTTTTTGCGCCTGTTTTGGGAAAGTTAGAGTTGGAATTTATCAATATTTCGTCCTTTACCGAGTTGTTTACTCATTATTTTCTGACAACATATTTAGCGACCGCTAGTGCCAGGTGCTCTCCTAGTGACAACGTTTATATTGCTCTGTTTACATATCTTATATGACCTCCAAGTGCCAGTTTGACTGTTTCTCTGTGTGAGTCTGCTGCTTTCAATCTGCACCTGTCACCTTTGCTTGCTAATTCACAGCAGTGCATGTGATTTTCAAAGGGTCTTCCATGATATAGATACTTTGAAACATATACTTCCTCATTGTAGGTTTTTTCTCATTCAGATGGACTTTACGAAAGAAAAGTCTTGAAAATGACAGAAGATGTTATTGGATAGTTTGTATTTGTTCCTTTCACTCATTCAAAGCGTGACCCGAATGAGTATTCCAGGGGTTAACTCGAAATAAAATGTACCCCACCGCCTCCTCACCTCCCATCCATCCCTGAGATTTGGTGCAAGTACTTCCGACAAAACTTCAAACAAGGGGCACCTGCTTTTGCCTTCAACTTGTGTTCCCTCATTGCGTCTGTCTTCTGGCAAAATTTTAAATGACGCTTGCTATACAACAAACTAAATGTTCTTAATAATCATAATAGTAATGAATACTTATATAGCGCCTATTCTCAGCTAGAGACGAAGCTCTAAGCGTTTTACAATCCACACTCGTTTACACAACGGGCTGCCTACCTGGGTCGTGCCGACTGAAGAGCTGCCAGCTGGCGCTTCATTCAGTCGTTTCCCGTGTCATCCAGTCAATATCGTTCAATATCGTTCACTCAGTTTCCTTAATTCCTTCATTCTTTCCTTTTTTCACGTAGGGTGCATGCTATGTGTAACGTGTCATCCATACCAACGGCCAAACTGGCTTTCTCTTCCGAAAGTTGGTGATGGGATTTTACGTGTGTGCAAGATATGCGTGCGTTCACACACGGAACCTCGGTTTATAGTCTCATTCGAAGGACTGTATGGGAAATGGAGTCAGAACCAATGTTAACTCCGAGGGAAAACTCCCTCTGTACCGAAACGGCCCGGCGGAGATTCGAACCAGCAACCCCAGGATCACGAGTCCGGCGCTCTATCAACTGAGCTAAACGCACCAGTTAGTGTTGAAGTATTCCAAGGAAAATATCTGATGGAAAGGACACCTCTAATCATGGGAATTCATCAGGGTTATGGGTAGGACGGGGAGGGGAGTGGGCTTCTTGGGGCACTCTGTTATTATTGTCTTGGAGGCTCTGAATTATTACCATCGTTCGTTGGTTTATTTTCTGTCACCGTCTTTGATTTTACCTTCATGTTTTCTGTACTTTTTTGTCACTGTTGTCTACTGTTTTTTTCTGCCATAGTGGTCCATTTACCCTTCATTGTTCCAGGAGGTCTTTAGACTATTTTACCATGTTTAACATACCCGCTTTTTGCTGTAATCTGGCGACTAGATGGCAGACTGCGCTGTGTCCAGAGTGGACCGTGGCTGGTCATTCCGCGGTGTTTATTTGCACATGTGGCCTTGATATGTGTTTTATAGCTCCACTGTGTGTTTTCAATTAACCTTTACATATTTTTTTTTGTGAACGAGATGTGATAAATAGAAAGGACTGCATGGCATCTTCTGTAAGACCGAGCATTGTCTGCATTAAGGAGGTCGGTAGTTTGGTTCTCATGAGTTGTGTGTCAGTGATGTAGGTAGTTGCCTTTGTTATACTCTTTGTTCTTCAGGACATGACTTTCCTGGTGCTGTGTCAAAGCAGTTACTTCTCCGTTGTGTACAGTAGTACTGAATGCACAATCCGTGTGTGTGTGTGTGTGTGTGTGTGTGTGTGGTGTGTGTGTGTGTGAGTGTGTGTGTGTGTGTGTGTGTGTGTGTGTGTGTGTGTGTGTGTGTGATTGCGTGTCTCTGTGTGTGTGTATGTGATTGCATGCGTACTTCCATCCGTGCATGCATGCGTGCGTGTGTGTGTGTGTGTGTGTGGTGTGTGTGTGTGTGTGTGTGTGTGTGTGTTGTTGTTTGTGTGTGTGTATGTGCATGGTGTGTGTTTGTGTGTATGTGTGTGTGATTGCGTGCGTGCGTGCGTGCGTGCGTGCGTGCGTGTGTGTGTGTGTGTCTTTCTGAGAGCGCGCGTGTGCGCGGGCGTGTGTCTGTGTGTCTGTCTGTCTGTCTGTGTCTGTGTCTGTGTGTCTACGTCTGTGTCTGCGACTGTTGGTTTCAAGGGAGAAACTATACTTTGTGAGACGATTTCAATGTGCGTGATTGATACCGTGTGTTTTATGTACATGAAATCCCTTCAACTCCACCCTCACCCACCCACCCACAAAAAAATAAAATAAAATAAATAAATAAACATTTTAAAAGACAACAGATGTTTACAGTAAATCCTCACGAGAGATCTCACTCACACACTGCAGACAAGTTGCAACAGAATGCAGCCCTGTGTGTGACGTGAAATATCGGTGTCGGCATTGTATTAGTGTAGTCTGTCTGCCAGGAACCGATTTCCTAAGCCCTCCCTGGTGTGCGAACAGCACGTGCGCTTCTGGGCAACCTGTCAGATCTTTGGGATCGGCTGACACAAAAGTTTGTCGATCTGTCTGGCTTGGGATGTTTGTTCTGCGACATCATGTTTTCCTGTTCTGCCGCGTTGATGCAGATAGTGTTGTCGTGTATTATCTGCTGACCAAGCATGCATTAGAAAAGTGTCCGTGGTCAGAAAGAAAAAAGAAAGGTCTGAGTTTGAATGCTACGGAAATGATGAAAACAAAAATAGGTAGGGAAAAAAAAGCATTTTAAAACGAGAAAAAAGGTGAGAGATAGCTGTAAAGTGATGTGATATTATTGTTCTGTTGCCAGTTTAGAAGGCATGTGAAGCATTACTGTTGCCAATTTAGAAGGCATGTGAAGCATTGCTGTTGCCAATTTAGAAGGCATGTGAAGCATTGCTGATGCCAATTTAGAAGGCATGTGAAGCATTGCTGTTGCCAGTTTAGAAGGCATGTGAAGCATAACTGTTGCCAATTTAGAAGACATGTGAAGCATTACTGTTGCCAATTTAGAAGGCATGTGAAGCATTGCTGTTGCCAATTTAGAAGGCATGTGAAGCATTGCTGTTGCCAATTTAGAAGGCATGTGAAGCATTGCTGTTGCCAATTTAGAAGGGATGTGAAGCGTTACTGATGCTAGAAGGCATGTGAGGCATTGCTGTTGCCAATTTAGAAGGCATGTGAAGCAGTAGAAAGAGAGAGAATGAGACACAGAAAACAAGCACTCTCTGTACCAGACCTAACTGAGAGAACTTGGTACGTTGCCCATCTTCTCTCCAGCAAGAAAAAATTCAAACATAGTTGAACTGCCTGGCTGATTATTACTGATGGACATCTTCAGCATTGTAAAAAGGAGAAGACGACTCATTGGCAGCTTTTCATCCACTCTGACGTCAGCTGATTCTTACGATTGAATGTACGAGTTCGTCGAAAGTTTACCCGAAGTTAAGCGTCCATGTTACATATTCGAGTTTTTGATTCATACAGTTAAGTATTTGTAGAGAAATTATTTTCATATATAATGCCAAACTGGCAGTGACATGCATTTTACTTGATTGTGCACGGTGCGAGTTTTTTTTTTTTTTTTAACGTGTGTTGTCCGTCTGTTTTCAGTGTTAAATCGTTTTCGATTTTTGAAATGATTTCTTCTTAAAGTGAAGAAGATTTTCCCTCAAGACCCTTACATTCTACCATTCTCTCCATATCGTTCCTTTTTTTTTGTAAATTCTGTTTGCTTGTTCTATTGCTACCATTGATCTAATCGCCAAACGGCAAATTTCTAATTCATGTAAAGTTTGAAATCATCATTGCAGTTGAACTGACTATGAATGAATTAACTGATAAACGTTGGAAAATAAAATTTGATTTTGTTAAATGCATTTGTGAAATGATATTCTTTCGTCCCATATCAAGGTCAACAATAGCTCTGTGTTGTTAGATATCCACAATTCCTGACCTCTTTTAGTAGAAAGTTGGTGGATGGTTGAGAAAGAGAGATATACAAGGAAGAAAAATCTTTTCGCATAGAATTGAAAAATACTAAATGTTGATTAGGTGATTGATGATTTAGTGGATTACATTAATTTAGTAATGGACAGTGTTCCTGTGCATTCTAAACCCCTCTGCTCCTATGACAAATGGGACGTGGATTAAATCTGACAGTTGCTTATACTTAATTTCAAAAGGTTTGGTCATCACTTTACTCTGCCTTCCTGACATCATACACATGCAAGTATCCTTGTTAAAATGAATACATATCAGCTGTCATAAAGAAAAGAGAGAGAGAGAGTTCTTTTATCAACAGACGTAAAGAACTCATGTTGAGAGATGAAAAAAAAAACTGTAAGTATATATCTCTGCTGATCAATATCACAGTTTCAAACCTACGACAACAGACAAACAAACCAAAGCAAAAACAATACCAGAAAAAAAACAACCATCGACACAAGAAATTAAAAAAAGGATCAGAAAAAAAAGGAAAAAATCCGATGTCCCAGTTTGTCACATCTCCGCTCACTCAGAGGCCTGCGCACCCAACGACCTCCCCCCCCTCCCCACACACACGCACACACACTCCCCACCTCTTTTCTTTTCTCCAGTCCTTCCTTCCCCCCCCCCCCCCTTCCTTCCCTCCCCTGCTACCATACTGGCAGCTCTTGCCAGGAAAAGAACAATTTCGTTTTCAAAAGAAATTTTTTTTTAAATTGTGAAGGACCACAACAACAACAACAACAACAAGAAGATTTACAGCCAACCCTTATGCATGTCAATTGATACGCTGCAGACGAGAGGCATCAGAATGTAGAACCGTGTGTGACGTGAAATACCGGGGTCTGCACCCAACAGGTTCATCCGCCGCCATCCAGGGCCATGCTCCTAAGCCCCTGAGACGCCGACCTGCACGTGCAGGTCTGAAATCCGCCTCAACTGATGACTGGCCCTGACCCGATCTTCCTATTGTTGGGTCGCCCAGTCTGCGTTGGGGTCTTACTGGGCAATATTGCCCTGTCAGTGCCCTCGGCATTGCAAGACCCAGCTGATCCGTTTCACTCCGTGTTGATCACAGTGCATTGGTGGACTGACGGCATTGCTTAATATCAGTGACGGCCAGCTCTCCTCTTTGCCACTCTGTCCCCTTCTCTTTCCTGCCCGCTGTGCCTTGTGCATGTTCACGATCACGATGAAAAGGAAAAGTGCATGCAGATTTCATGGACAAGAGGCGATTCAGTCAGTAAATAACTTGTGAATTTTTCAGTTATGTACTGTGTAACCTGATCGTCAAAACATATTTCTCTGTGTGAAATTCGGCTGCTCTCGCCCGTAAAGAAAGCACTGCCATTGTACAATGCTGTCCATCAGTATGTCGTTCCATAGTTTCCAAGGAAATGAACGTTTGGAGACAGGCTCAAGTCACATTCGAGTTGGCAAAGACATTGTTTATGTTCTCTGCCAACCAACATAATCAATCACACTCGAAATTAACCAAGCGTACAAGAAATTGAAATAAGAATCTGAAAGAAAGAAATGGAAAAGATCAAATGCCTCAGTTTGTCACATCTGCACTCAAAAAGCCGGCGCACCCAACGACCCCCCACCCCCTACCCCCCACCTCCATTGCCCACCTCTTTCCTTCTCTCCAGCCCTTTCCTATCCCCACCTTCTTCACTCCCCTGCCATGTATTGGCAGCTCTTACCAGGGGGGACAATTTTATTTGCAAGAGAAAAAGAAAATCTGTGAAGGAGCAAAACAACAATAACAAAGAATTACAGCAAAGCCTTATGCATGTCAATGATACGCTGCAGACAAGAAGCATCAGAATGTAAAACCGTGTGTCACATGAAATGCCGGGGTCTGCAACTTGCCGTTTAATTTGCTGCCATCCAGGGCAGTGTTCCTAAGCCCCAGAGACGCCGACTTGCACGTGCAGGTCTGAAATCCGCCTCAACTGACGACTGGCCCTGACCCGATCTTCCTATTGTTGGGTCGCCCTGTCTGCGTTGGGGTCTTACTGGGCAATATTGCCCTGTCAGTGCCCTCGGCATCGCAAGACCCAGCTGATCCGTTTCACTCCGTGTTGATCACAGTGCATTGGTGGACTGACGGCATTGCTTAATATCAGTGACGGCCAGCTCTCCTCTTTGCCACTCTGTCCCCTTCTCTTTCCTGCCCGCTGTGCCTTGTGCATGTTCACGATCACGATGAAAAGGAAAAGTGCATGCAGATTTCATGGACAAGAGGCGATTCAGTCAGTAAATAACTTGTGAATTTTTCAATTATGTATTGTGTAATCTGATCGTCAAAACCCATTTCTCTGTGTGAAATTCGGCCGCCTCGCCTGTAAACAAATCACTGCCATTGTACAATGTTGTCCATCAGTACGTTGTTCCATGGTTTCCAAGGAAATGAACTTTTGGAGACAGGCTTAAGTCACATTCGAGTTGGCAAAGACATTGTTTATGTTCGCCGCCGACCAGCTTAATCAATCACAGTCCAAAACAACCAAGCGTACAAGAAAATTAAAATAGGGATATGAAAGAAAAAAATAGAAAAGATCAGATGACCAGTTTGTCACATTTCCACTCAGAAGTCTCCACACCCAACGATCCACCCCCCACTGCCCACCTCTTTCCTTCTCTCCAGCCCTTTCCTATCCCCCACCTTCTTCTCTCCCCTGCTATGTATTGGCAGCCCTTAACGGGGGGGGGGGGACAATCTTATTTGCAAGAGAACAAGAAAATCTGTGAAGGAGCAAACAACAACAACAAATGACAGCAGAGCCTTTTGCATGTCAATGATACGCTGCAGACGAGAAGCACCAGAACGTAAAACCGTGTGTCACATGAAATGCCGGGGTCTGCAACTTGCCGCTTAATTTGCTGCCATCCAGGGCAGTGTTCCTAAGCCCCAGAGACGCCGACTTGCACGTGCAGGTCTGAAATCCGCCTCAACTGATGACTGGCCCTGACCCGATCTTCCTATTGTTGGGTCGCCCTGTCTGCGTTGGGGT
This sequence comes from Conus canariensis, assembly GCA_033310375.1. Taxonomy (NCBI): domain Eukaryota; kingdom Metazoa; phylum Mollusca; class Gastropoda; order Neogastropoda; family Conidae; genus Conus; species Conus canariensis. The sequence goes on along the minus strand of CM065728.1, from coordinate 5,606,255 downwards.
CTTACTGGGCAATATTGCCCTGTCAGTGCCCTCGGCATCGCAAGACCCAGCTGATCCGTTTCACTCCGTGTTGATCACAGTGCATTGGTGGACTGACGGCATTGCTTAATATCAGTGACAGCCAGCTCCTCTCCCCACTTCCCTCCCTTTCTCTTTCCTACTCATTGTGCCTTGTGCATGTTCATGATCATGACGAGAATGGAATCGTGTATGCAGATTTCATAGACAAGACGTGATTCAGTCAGTGAATAACTTGTCAATTTATCAATCATGTGTCGCATAAATTGATCGTCAGGACGTATTCGTCTGTGTGAAATCCCGGAGCTCTCGCCCGTAAAGTATACACCGCCATTGTACGGTGGTGTCCACTACAGTGTTGGTCAGGCTTGAGTCACGTTCGAGTTGGCAATGACATCGTTTATATCCGTCGAAAACCAACACGATCAATGACAGTCGAAAACGACCAACACCACGTATTCGTGCGTGCCTCGAACGCACTTGAGAACGTGTAATTAGAAGCTGGAGATGCTATTTGCACATGAGCCAAACGGTGTCCTGAAGTGATGAAATGTTCAGCAGCTGGGTGTTGTGCTACAGGTTGTTGTCTCTCTCATGTTCTTGGAAACGTTTACCCAAGGTTTATTCAACATAATAGTGTGTTGCATAAAGAGCATGAGAGAATGTAGACATCATCTTGCAGCTGGCAGGCATACGGACAAAGAACTGAACACTCTTGGTGACCCTGTTGATAAAGCTGCAGGTTTAGCATTTGAGTTGACAACACGCAGCCTGTCGCCTGTGGGGGTTGTTTACTCTTGGGCTGAAGTTTAGCGTGGATAAGATGATCTGTCACGCCTGAGGGCCTAGTATATTTCTGGTGTTGGGAAATGGGAGTGGGGTGGGAACTGTGGGTGTTTATCTACTTGTTCTGTGTTGTTTTTGTTCTGTTTTGTTTCGGGGAAGAGATTATCTCCAAGTGCGTGCTTACCTGCTGAAATGGTACTGTGGTGTTATCATTAAATCACTCAGACTCTGTGTGTGTGTGTGTGTGTGTGTGTGTGTGTGTGTGTGTGTGTGTGTGTGTGTGTGTGTATCTATCTGTCTATCTCGCTCTCTGATTTGTTTAGCTGGCTCTGAACATTTTTTCTGTAGTTGTGTCATATTCTGTGTGCCTTCATTGATGTTGCTGAGAACTGCTCCTTCCAGTTCCTCCTCAAACAGCCACATCTGGGTTGTGCTGTCACTGCCCCAGCATCACAATCCACAGGGAGCCAGAAGTATCCAGTTGTCATGAAGAAACCGACTAAAAAAAAACTAGATGACACAGCACTTCTGCCCAATTACAAGTCAGGGGTGTTCAGTGGGGCCTCTTCAGATCTATAACATACAGTACTCTACCCACTGAGAGCCCAACTGGATCTTTAACATACAGTACTCTACCCACTGAGAGCCCAGCTGGATCTATAATGTACAGTACTCTACCCATTGAGAGCCCGGGACTGGATCTTTAACATACAGTACTCTACCCACTGAGAGCCCAACTGGATCTATAATGTACAGTACTCTACCCACTGAGAACCCAACTGGATCCATAACATACAGTACTCTACCCACTGAGAGCCCAACTGTTGACAGTAATTATTTGCTCAGTCGTGGAGGCAGCGTGAATGAGATGGCGCCACTATGTTTTATCCAACAACAGTACCCATAAGCTGGCAGAAACAGAAGATTCGACTTCGACATGAAATCAAGGTTGGACGTGGAGAGGAATTCATGAAGGCTCACGAAATGTGTTTGTGGTGACCACTGAGGACGGGGATCATGTGATGCCTCAGAGTTCCATTCTAGACATGAAACTACATGGCAGGACTGAACTCTGCGGCGCACCCTTTAACATATGTTTCGGCGTCAACCCGAGAGATGCAGACACATGAAGTGTTCGTCAGGAAATTTGATCAACGTTCTTAAAATCGCGTCCAGCAAATGGGTGAAACTCGACTGTGTGGTTCATTCTTCCAACTTCAGCCCATATGCACTG
>CM065728.1:5589217-5599217 GCA_033310375.1 Conus canariensis | reverse complement strand
ACAGCAGTAAGAAATAGGTCGCCAAAAATAACGATGAGATAACCAAGGAATATGACGGAAATCTTTCAGACTTATCCTTGGAAATCAGACTTATATTCTTTGGTATTCAGCCCCGTGTTTTTTTTTTGTTGTTGTTGTTTTGTTTTGTTTTGTTTTGGTTTTTTTTTGGGGGGTTGTGTTGTTGTTGTTGTTGTTTTTGGGGGGTCACCTCTCTGCTACATATGCAGTTCTGTGCTTTTGGCATCAGTCGTGCGGATTCACTTCTATGCTCTGTAAATACGTTACGTGTTTGTCGATTCCGCCGTGTGTGTGGGTGTGTGGTTTTAGGTTTGAAAAGGATAATGATTAAGTATTCAGTTTTCAGGTTAAGGTTAAGCTTATACTTAAGGATTCTTCCCATCTCCCTTCCTCCCGTAACTGATAATTGCATGTTGCGCGTACAGCAGAGAGTGAGAAATACAGACAGTGACACACACGGGAAGGGAGGTAGTAGGGGAGGGACGGGAAAAGAGAGAGAGGGAGAAAGACAGACAGACAGACAGACAAAAATTGTTGAAAGAGTTCCGTCTCCTGCCGTCAGTCACTGTCCCTATCTCTTCCCTGTCCTCCCTCCCTCCCCCCCCCCCCCCCCCCCGTCCACACCCTCCTTCCCTCTCCCTCCTCTCCCCCCCCACCCACCCCCCCTCCACACACACACGCTCTCTCTCTCTCTCTCTCTCTCTTCTCTGTCTGTCTGTCTGTCTGTCTCTCTCTCTCTCTCTCCTCTCTCTCTCTCTTGTCTCTCTCTCTCTCGGTCCCCTAGAGTAACTGTAGGAATGAAAAATTGATGAAGATGCGTCGGCAGTGTCGGCACCATTGAAGGACACCCCCCTTCTGATAACGGTAGTGGGACGGGAGAGATTGCGGTGATGGGAGCGGCCAGGACAGGGGAAGGGGAAAGAGTAGAAGGGGTGGGGGGGATAAGGGGTGATAGGGGTGGGGAGGGGTGGAAAATGAACTGGGGTGTAGGAGTAGGTGTACGAAGAAGGGGAGGAGGGGGGGGGGGGGGCGGTAAATTGAGAATAGGGTGTTTACGTCATTGGAGGCTTTCTGACGCTCGGTGGATTTACTGTTCTTCTTCTCTCCCTTGCTTTCTTCCTTCCTTCCAGTTTTTTTTTTCTTCTTTTTTTTTTCGTTCCACTTTTTACCCTCTCCAATCAGTCTTTCCTTCTTTCCTTCCTTGCTTTCGATCATTTGTTTATTCATTTCTCTTCTTTTTTTTTTCTCATACCTTCGGTCTCTTTTATTTTCTTACTGCGTCCACGTTCGTTTCCTTCCTTGTTTATTTTCTTTCTCAGTTCCTTCCTTCCTTCCTTCCTTCCTTCCTTCCTTCCTTCCTTCCTTCCTTCCTTCGTTCCTTCCTTCCTTCCTTCCTTCCTTCCTTCCTTCACCCTTCCTTCCTTTCTTCCTTCATGTCTGCTCTTCCTTCCTTCCTGCCTTCCACCCTTCCTCGTCACTCTTCTTCCTGGCTCTTTTTCTTCTTCCTCAGTTCCTTCCTTCATTTCTTTCTTCCTTCTTCCTTCCCTTCCTTCCTTCCCTTCCTTCCTTCCTTCTCTTCCTCCATTGCTAGATCTTCCTTCCTCAAGTCCGTTCTTCCTTTCTCCCTTCCTTGTCGCTCTTCCTTTTTGGCTCTTCCTGCTGGCTGCTGTTACCATGGTGTCTGTGAAAGCCCAGACTGGTGCATGGCGGGAAACGCTTCGTGTCACACACCTGTTTTGAAAACAGGCTTCCCACCACCCACCCACCCACCACTTTCTCTCCTCCCCCCCTCTCCACCCCCACCCCCCACCCCACCCCCCTAAAACAGAAAAACACCATGCAAAAATTATGCACATTTTTTGGCCCAGCTGCAAAGTGAGACGACAGCAGGCGGAAATCTAAACAAATCTTAAACAAATGTTAGCGAACCGCCAAGAGAAACGTGGACAAACGAGTCACAAGACAAAACACGATTAAGATTTCTTGCCCAGGTTCTGCTCCTGAATTGGGTCTCGGTATATAAACCAAATCACCACACCCAGATTCTTTCTGGCTTCCGAGTTTGTTTGGTGGGTTAATTTTGTTTTGTTTCTCTGTGTGTTTCTTTGTTTAGTCTAAACAGCTTGAATGATGAAATCGCCCTTCAGTCTGCAAATGCACACGGCACAGCGCCTCAGCCTGATGGCTGTTACCGAATCACTGATTATCATTGATCCTTAGCTGGTTCTACGTCTGTGGTCTGTTCTCCAGTCATTGTTTCGCGTTCATTCTTCTCTCTTTTGAACCTTTGCACTCTCAGCTCATTGATTAGTGTCATTCCCATCTTTTTCGTTCACCTTACATCCAACCCCCCCCCCCCCCCCCCCAAGTCATCAACAAATATTAATCCCAGGGTTTTTATTCCCCAACCTGACGTCTATTCTCAAGTCGTTAATCATTATTGTTCCCAGCCTCTTCATAAAAAAACACTTTGCTCCAAAGTTATTAGTTAGCATTGATGCTGGCCTTTTTATCAGGCTGATGTTTACTTCCAAGTCATTAATCAATTTTGTTCCCAGCCTTTTGACGAAAGTAGCATATACTCCTAAGTCATTAATTAGGTTGAAAATAAAATGAGGCAGGGAACAGTAAACAATAAACAAGTAGGGTAACTCTTGCTCCCATGAGAAAACCTAACACAGAGTAACTTTTATCCAAAACTGGCACAGCCTTTTAAACTTGAATAAAGTCAGAAGAAAAGAAACACCCGAAGGTGCTGGGGAGGACCCAGAGAAGCACTGTCTTCACCTGCCTTTAGAGCAGTCCTGTACCACCCTTGGAGGCCTGCGCTGTGTTGACGATGGGTACAGGCACGCGCAGGACACTCCATTAAGATATCAAGGGACATAACTGCTCCTGAACAGAGGTAAATCAGACTACAGGATGCAGCCCTTAACAGCCTTAAAGTAGCATCCCCATGGGTGTACCAGCCCGTATTTCATGACTGCAGAGCCCACCGGCGAAAAACCCTCCAGCTGCCGAGCACACCCCACAGACCCAACCACCCCTGCCCACGGACAGATAAAGACAGTGCCACTCCAGACACAGCCAAGCTTTCGCCATACGGTCTTATGTGCCCTCAAGAGAGAATCCAAAGTTGTAGTCTTTCCCACTGTCAACAGGACTTTCCCTGTGGTCAGCGGGTCTTTCCTCACCGTCACTGGACCTTTCTCCAGGGTCAGCCTAGTTTAGCAAAGAAGAAAAGAAACACCCGAAGGTGCTGGGGAGGACCCAGAGAAGCACTGTCTTCACCTGCTTTAGAGCAGTCCTGTACCACCCTGGAGGCCTCGTGTGTTGACGATGAGAAAACCTAACACAGAGTAACTTTTATCCAAAACTGGCACAGCCTTTTAAACTTGAATAAAGTCAGACAAATACACAGACGAACAATCTAATAGTGGGGGGAAAACAAGCGCAGGCCAACAACCCCTCCGTCATCACAGTAATGAGTGGCAAAGAATTGAACTTAAGGCGGGGGAGGGGGGGGTGGTGAAGATGAAGAAAATAGGAACATGAAATTAAGGAAATATATTATAAATATGAAAACTCTTCACGAGCTGCACGAGGGAACCATCGTAAACCCTCTCGAACCCCTCACGATTTTTTTGGTATTGCCTGCTCCTAGGATCGGACTCATCAGCCTTAATCCCAGCCTTCTAAAATAAGTAACATATCAGCCTGTCTATCCCCAAGTCATGAATTAGCATAAGTCCCATGCTTTTTAAAAACCAGGCCAGTAAAACATTAATCCCACCCTTTCTAACGCTATGTGACATCAGCCGCATAGCTTTACTTGGTATAAACCGCAGCCTTTTTAATCAACCTCCTCTTTTCAAGTCCTGACTTACTATTATTATTAGCATTTATTGACATCGGCATGCCATAGAGTCTATTTTTACCAGCTTTTCTTTTCTTCAAACTTCCGAAGTAGTGGCGTAGAGGTGGTTTAAATATTCATCATTTTGTCGACTTCGGCATGCCATAGAACCTATTCTTGCCCTTTCACTTGTCAGTCCCGCAATGTAGTTTACATTCTTTCTTGCTCCTTCTGTGGCCTCCTGTATGTTGGAGAAACCTACAGAACCCTCAACGACCGTTTCACAGAACACCTACGAGCAGTCCGTCTCGGTTACAATACACCAATTGCAAACCATTTCTGTTCTTCCGGCCACAACCTCTCCCACATGCAGATTGCTGCAGTCTGGCAAAATTCATCTTACTCTATAAGACGTAAAGAACAAGAGTCCCTCCTTATTCACAAACTTGGCACTATCCACCCAAATGGAATCAATATCAAACACTGACTTTCCTCTATAACAGCCCTTTGTTCTTACTTATCTTGATTTTGTCTCTTAACATTATTATTACTATTGTTATTTACTTTATCCCCCCCCCCCCCAGTCCTTCTGCTCTTAACCCATTTCTCTCTTCTTCCCCACCCTGCCCTCTCCTTCTATACCCCCCCCCCCTCATCCCTTCCAACTCTCTCCTTCCTTCCCCCTCAATCCTTGCTGAACACTTTTCATCTTCAAGCAGTATTCACTTTTCAGCTTTTTGGCAGTGCTCACTTCCTCACTTCCCCATTTCTCCCTGCCCACTGTCACCCATTCCCACTTGTCCCTCTGAGCAAAGAAGGTTTTAAACCAAAGCGCCCTCATCCACCTCTTCCTCAAGGACCTGCTACCATACCCCAGGCAAGTTGTCTTATTGATCCAGGTCCTGCAGTCAACCAACTATTTGTATTCTTGCCAGTATTTTTCTTCATAATTGCGTCGTACATAAGAATCAGAATGTTGATTGTGGTCGCTGTGTGGAAGAAGAAGATCGCAGCGCTTTGAATTTGAGCCACTTTGATCGATGTTGTTAACCCATTTGGTAGCCTTTTCTGCTGGTAATTTTCTTGAAATTTCCCAAATTGTGGCGTAGCCGCGATTTACATTTCGGTAACTTTTGAGGACTTTGTGAAGCCATAGCGTCCATCCTGGCCGGTCGATAGACATCGGTGTTTACTCAAGTGCAAACCCAGACACCGTAGAATCCCCCCCCCCCCCCCCCCCCCCCCCCCCCAACGAGGCTGTTGCTTCACTGGCTGCACGGACAACTGATGGAAATGCTCCTAAAAGGTCATTTGGGCGGTCCATTCGTTCGGCTGTCCGGTGACCAAACATTCGTCTCTCTCGCGTCCACTCAAGCCTGCACTCATACAGTTTTCAGTCCAGGCCCTAAAAGTGGTCACTGACGTTCTTCCAGACGAGTGTCATTCATTTTACTTCCCGAACAACATGGGGTGTACCAGCCTGATATGGAGTTCCCATGTCTGTGAACGGTTGGCTCAGTTTTGAGCAGTGAAGCTGTGGTCATTGTGGAAACATCCACACAGATGCACTTTCATAGCAACAAGCCCTGCGTTCTCCTTCCCCACCTCCTCTGAAGAGCATACACACACACACACACACACACACACACACACACACACACACACACACACACACACACACACGCACGCACACTTGCACGCACACACTTGCACGCACATATGTGCCGCGCGCGGGCACACACACACACACACACACACACACACACACACACACACACACACACACACACACACACACATACATACTCTCTCTCTCTCTCTCTCTCTCTCTCTCTCTCTTGCACACACACACACACACACACACACACACACACACACACACACACACACACGCACACACAGATTGAATGTGTGTGTGGCACACACAGATTGAATGTGTGTGTGTGTGTGTATGTGTGTGTGTGTGTGTGTGTGTGTGTGTGTGTGTGTGTGTCAGACCTGTCTACCTCAAAATTGAACCATTAGTATTCCATGGAGTAAATTTTTAGTATTCCATGACAAAAAAGAGTATTTTTCTTACCTTGAACTTTTAATATGTATCTTACATCGCGCAATTCTTGCAGCCAACTCACTGCGCTGTACTCACACTCAAACACTCACACCAACTAGTACAAGTGCACTACACATACACTGCACGTATCTTCTTGACAAAAAAAAATTATAATGCCCTCATCCCTCCGCCCCCCCCCCCCCCCCCCCCCCACACACACACACACACGGAGTGACAGACAGTCACACTCATGTATACCCTTCATACAGTTTACTATTTCCACCTTTTTCTTCTCTTTGTACTGCCACTCCACCCCCCCACCCCCCACCCCCCCCCCCCCCCCCACCCCTGTTAACAGCAGCATCACAGTTCAGTCTGAAAAAAACTTTCTCAAATTGGCTCAGTTCCACTCCTAACCATACACACGCCAGCATGCTCAATCCAAAAGAACCGCTCCCCCCGCCCCCCCCCCCCCCCACATCCTCGTATCTTCCACCCGTCACCACTCTCAGTCTCCTGCTCAACACGTCCCACCACCACCTCCCCCCTCCCCCCCACCCCCACCCCCACCCAACACCTCAATCTCTCTTCTTCCTCGTTCTTTCACGGGGTATTCGTGCTCGATGGAACACCCCGTGAAAGCCACGAGTGCGCCTGCAGTCGACGTGGGCCACTTTATTGATCTTTATCCAAGCCTGTAATAAATAGACAGATATATAGATAAGTAGAGAGATATACAAATAGGTAGATAGGTACATAAATAGGTAGATGGATAGGTAAATAGATAGGTAGATAGATAAATAGATAAATAAATAGATAGGTAAATAAACTTTAATCACAGAGCAGGGGGGAAAATTGACAAGTTCATTTCACGGGATATCCGCCTACGAGCGTGAATGAAATGGGAAGAGGTGGACATGGACAGAGAGAGGGAGATTGAAGGGTTGGGGTGGTTGAGGAATCTGGGGGGGGGGGGGGGAGAGGGGGCTGGGTTGGGTGTGATGGGCAATACCTGGTTATTGTGATGTGATGGGCGCGTGGAGGTTGGGGAGAGAGGTGTGTGGGGTGGGGGCTGGGGGGGGGGGGGAGCGGAGAGGGGGCTGGGTTGGGTGTGATGGGCAATACCTGGTTATTGTGATGTGATGGGCGCGTGGAGGTTGGGGAGAGAGGTGTGTGGGGTGGGGGCTGGGAGTGAGAGAGTGAGAATATCTGTGAGTTGTTTTCGTGAGTTTGCTGACTGGATGGATAGCTGGCTTCGTTCTTGTCGTTACAGTCCCCTGAGGATGGCCCTTAAGAGGTCGAAATATTGTATAATTTATGAGTCTGCTGTTTTTATCTCTGTTTTGTGTGTGTGTGTGTGTGTGTGTGTGTGGATAGATAGATATAGATATATTATATTATATTATATTATATTATATTATATTATATTATATTATATTATATTATTCTGAGGACTCTCTGCTGCCACGCTCTCCACGAGTTTCTTTCTACTGATGCATGGGTAAACCATTGACTTCCGGGAATAGGCCGGAGGACGTCCGGGAAAGACCGGAGGACACTGGGAAAGACCAGAACCAAGGGCTCTGTGGGCTGGCTCCCCACTTTGCCTTAAACATGTGGCTACTAAAAATAAAAGGAAAAGATGCTCCCAGGATTCACCGAAAGGGGGAGAGAATGATGAATCCATCGGTGCTCAACCAATCATGACTGCAAATCCCAAACGGACTATGAACATGGACCAAATGGAATATCCATGTGTCTGTGGAAAGCGTTTCGCTACCACCCGTGGCATGAAGATCCACAGAACAAAGATGGGATGTGTGAAGACTCATCTGAATGAGCAGCAGCGCACTGCATCAGCAGATAAGACGTCGGAAGACCAAGGCCAGGATTTAAACCACAGTGCCAAGGACATCCACGCTGTTGGTTCGGATGAGGAATTTGCACAGGCCCTCGATGCCAGGCGCCTGAAACTCAACCTGCCACGAGCAAACGAAACTGAAGATTGGGAGAAACTGGATGCAAAAATCGTCCAAAGACTCGATGCACTGATAGGGAAAAGCACCCTGGAACACAAACTAGCCACATATGGGGACATTGTGTATGCCACATGTAGAGACGCCTATGGAGCAAAACTACCCAAAGAGAAAACACCTCCAAAGAAATCCAGACGCCAAGAAAAGATGGACAAGATCAGGGTCCAAAAGAAAAACCTCAAGATGCAAATGAAGACCGCACTGCCAGCTGAAAAACAAGGCTTGGAAAAACTGTGGAAAGACCTGAAAGAAAAACACAGTGCCCTCAGCAAAGCGGAATCTGCGAGGAAGAGGAAGAGCAAAAAGAAGAAGACACAAGAGCGCTTCTTCAGAGACCCCTTCCAGTTTGCCAGAACACTGTTTGAGCAGCCAAAATCTGGGACCCTAAGTGTGGACAAAGGAGTTCTTGAGCAGCATCTGAGGAAAACATACTCTGACCCACAGAGCAAAGCACCACTCGACATTCAAGGTCTGGTGTGGCCAACCAACCCTGAGGAACAGTTCAATGGCAAGCCTCCAACGTTGGCGGAAATCAAGAAGGTGGTCGACAAAGCCAGAGCCAAATCATCACCAGGGCCAAACGGAATACCTTACCAGCTTTACAAGAAATGTCCCAAGGTGCTGGAGTGGCTCCACAGGCTGCTGCGATCGGCTTGGAGAAACCAGAAGATCAGCGGCCAGTGGATGACGGCAGATGGTGTGTACATCCCCAAAGAGCAAAACTCAACTGACATTAGCCAGTTCAGGCCAATATCACTACTGAACGTCGAAGGGAAAATCTTCTTCTCTGTCATGGCAGCAAGGCTGACCAAGTACCTGATGGAAAACAAGTACTTGGATGTGTCAGTCCAGAAAGGTGGCATCCCAGGCGTGGCGGGCTGTGTAGAACACGCCACAATGATCTGGGACGCAATCCAAAAAGCAAAAACAGAAAAGAGAGACCTGGACGTAGTGTGGCTTGATCTGGCAAACGCATATGGATCTGTGCCCCATGAGATGATACAGTTGGCTCTTGAGATGTACCATGTGCCAAAGAACATCCGCGACATGCTCAAGAAGTACTTCAATGGCTTCTCAATGCGGTTCTCTACCAAGGAGTACACAACAGACTGGATCAACTTGGAAGTGGGTATTGCAATGGGCTGTGCAATTTCCCCAATACTGTTCGTGCTGGCAATGGAACTCATCTTGAAAGCAGCAACAAACAACGCGAGACAAACAGACCTTGGCGATGGATACAAGATGCCTCCTCTCAAGGCCTTCATGGATGACACTACAGTGATTTCATCCAGAGAAGACGAGACACGTCATGTGCTGGAGAGGCTGGACGACATAGTTGCCTCATCCAGAATGAAGTTCAAGCCAAAGAAATCACGGAGTCTCTCACTGAGGAAAGGAAAAGTGGCCGGATCTGTGGTCTTCAGTGTTGCCAACCAGGCCATTCCAACAGTCACAGAAGAACCAGTCAAGAGCCTTGGAAGATGGTATGATGATACGCTGAAAGACACACAAAGAGCAAAAGAAACCAAGCAGATGGCGGAGGAAGGCTTGGAGACCATTGACCAGTGTGGGCTCCCTGGCAAATACAAGGTCTGGTGTCTGCAGTTCATGCTGATACCAAAGCTGCTATGGCCTCTGATGATATACGACATCTGCACCAGCATAGTGGAGGCAATGGAAGCCAAAATCAACAAGTTCACAAGGAAATGGCTTGGTGTCCCACCCTGTCTGACTGACATAGCGCTGTACTGTCGCCAAGCAAAGCTGAAACTACCCCTGAAATCCATCCTGGAGGAATACAAAGCAGGGAAGATCAGACTTCAAAGCATGCTGGAGGACTCAGGAGACAAGGTGGTAGAAGCAATTAAGCCCCAGCTGAAGACAGGCAGAAAATGGAAAGTTCAAGAGGCGATGGATTCTGCAAAAGAAAGTCTCAAGATCAGAGAAATAACAGACACACACAGACCAACAGACAGGGACTGGGGGTGACCAAAACTGAATGGTGGTCAAAGGCCAAAGGAAAAGCCAAAAGAGACATGA
>CM065728.1:5571717-5584217 GCA_033310375.1 Conus canariensis | reverse complement strand
GGCAGAGAAGGATGGTTAGGCTGTTTTGTCACGAACATGAGTTCCGTCTTGTCGTCGTTTAGTTGTAGTTTGTTGGTTGTCATCCAGTCCTTCAGGTCTGCAATGCAGCCCCGCATCCGAGAAATCAGTGAGTCAGTTTCAGCAATGGGAGCCGACTGATGAAGCTGAGTATCGTCAGCAAAGCTCTCATGCGACATGGCGTGACCACTGATGACGTCAGACACAGGACTAGCATACAGCACAAAAAGGACTGGCCCCAGTACAGAACCTTGAGGCACACCGTACCTAAGAGGAGAACTGTCTGAGTATCTTCCCTGTACACACACTGTCTGAGTCCGTCCAGTCAAGTAAGAGATAATCCAGTCGAGAGCTGTGTCTTTGAATCCAAAGGAAGTTTGAAGCCGTGAGAACAAAATATTATGATCGATCGTGTCAAATGCTGCAGAGAGGTCTAACATCGCTAATAAGGAAACGTTCCCATCGTCAAGCCCGCAGAGGAGGTCATTGACTATACGGAGGAGTGCTGTCTCACAACTATGGCCTTGTCTGTAAGCAGACTGATGAGGATTCAAAAGGTGATTCTTTTCAAGATGTTCTAGTATTTGTTCCAAAACGATCTTCTCCAATAATTTTGATAGAAATGACAAATTTGATACAGGCCGATAATTCTTTAAAACATTTTTTATCTAATGAAGGTTTCTTGATCAATGGACGTACCACTGCGGACCGGAAGATTTCAGGAACGTGACCAGAGGACAAAGAGGTATTGATAACATGAGTAAGATGGGGTAGGACATCATCAATGCACTGAAAGAGCAAGTTAGTGGGAATGGCATCAAGTTCACATGATTTAGGGCTGCATCGCAAACAAAGTTTTTTGACATAGTCTTGACTAACAGGACTAAAACAAGCCAAAGGAGGTCCACAGTAAACTTTGTCATTCAGAGGATGTACAGGTGCAGTAGAATCTAGCTTTTCACGGATAGTGTCAATTTTTCCATTGAAAAACTCTAAGAATTTCTGAGGGAGCTCTTGAGTTTGGAAGATGGTGGGAAGGGGGGAGTAGCTGACTTTGCCTAGGAGACTATTTGTGACATTAAATAGTTGCTTGGCCGTATTACAGGCCAATATCTTTGAAGAATAGAACAAAGTTTTTGCTTGATGAACAATGTCAGTAACATGATTTCTCGCAGTTTGATGTATTTCCCTGTGCACAGTCAGTCCCGTGGCGCGCCATCGCCTCTCAGCCCCCCTCCTCTCCTGCTTGGCCTCGGACAACTCGGGACCCACTGTGTTGTGCCATTGACACAGTGAGCGATCAGTGATCAAGCGCCTGCTCACTGGAGCATGCTTATCAAGCATGGCACGGAGGGCAGAGGTCAGCTGACAGGCCGATGGCTCGCTCGGTATGGCCGTGCTCAGATCAGATTTGAAAGCCTCTATATCGATAGCAGAAATTTTCCTAACTTCCTTGTAAGTCTTTGGAACGGCGGGCCTAACGATATCTAATTCACACTTCACAGCATAATGATCCGATGCTAGGTTATCGTCAACGGTTGAGGATTTGAGAAGATGATCACTGTCTCTGTAGACTACCCAGTCTACTATGTTACCCTGTTTGTTCGTCATTTCATTCACGGACTGCTGGAGTCCGAAAGTATCTAAAAATTTCTAACACCTCGGGCGTGTATCCAACTGTGGGCTTATTGAAATGGAAGTTGAAGTCGCCGATCAATAACAATGTTCCTGGAAGGTCATTTACAAATTCAAGAAAGTCTGGAAGTTCGTTGACAAACATGCTGGGCGTAAATTTGTTCTTTCTGCTGGGTACCGGTCTATAAATCCCAAAAATGTTAGTGACAGGAGCGCTAGGTAGGGACAGTTTCAGGTGAACAAGTTCAAAGGTCCGATGCTGAAAATCAAAAGACGAGTCAAAAGAGCAATAGGGGAGCAGCTTATCCCAGATGACGAATGCGATTCCGCCCCCGCAGGTCGTGGTGGGGCGGGGGAAGGACTTGGTGGATAGCCAGCAGGGGCGAGGTCACGTAGCTTTGGTTCATCGCCGCTTTCCTTGAACCACGTTTCCGTTACACAAAGAATGTCGATATCATTGGAGAGTATAAAGTCATTTACGGCAGATCGTTTCTTTTTACAAGTATTACCAAGTGACTGAGCATTGAAAAGTGTCAGCGAAATGTTCGTTGTTGTTTGTGTGCGAGGAGCCATAGGCACTTGAATCAAGTTGCGACAGTTTACTGAGCGAGTGTGGTTGTGGCGAGAGTGGTGAGAGAGATGGGCAACGTTACCGACTGTAGGTATCGTCCTCCTTTCCTCCTCCCTCCCCGTGCTGTGCTGTGATTACACGGTCTGTCGTCCTTGAAAAAGACCAGCCGCTCGAAATATTAGATAATAGTTGTTTACATTGCTTGTTTTGCCTTTTTACTTCAGTTGTGTGTGTGTGTGTGTGTGTGTGTGTGTGTGTGTGTGTGTGTGTGTGTGTGTGTCCCTCTCTCTCTCTCTCTCTCTCTCTCTCTCTCTCTCCTTATATATATATATATATATATATATATATATATATATATATACACGCACACGCGCGCGCGCACACAGAGAGAGAGAGAGAGAGAGAGAGAGAGGCGTTCACTGGCGGTCAGGTAAACAAGCAGACGAACTCCGGCGGTACGACACATGGGCTGGAAGAGGGCGAACCAGCTGACCAAAGAGTTAGTTCCAGAGCTATATATCGTGCTGACAGACCAGTGCCAGGGGCCTCCAGAGCATCGTTGGACGGTTACGACGTCAAGAACGACTTTGACAGTACCACTTCTAGGTCCTGGAGGCTCAAATAGGGGACAGACCAGGACTGGGGCTTTGTTGATGGTGCCGAATGTTGAAGGGCTTGGAAAGAATCCTGAGAAGAAAAAAAAAACCCAAGCCAGTGTCTGGGCTGCCCCGGTGAGGTAGAGTGCGTGTGTGTGAATGTGCAAGTATGCAAGCTTTGTCTAAAGTGTAAACACTTGAGATGGCTACAGATAAGGTAAAACAGATATGCCTATAGGTTTATAAGTACATATAGATACGTAAATCTGTGTTTGTGTGTGTGTGTGTGTGTGTGGGGTGTGTGTGTGTGTGTGTGTGTGTGTGGGCGGCGCGCGCAATCGGTCAGCCACGTTGAAAGTGGGTTCTGTGTCGTAAACCAACTACTTTCATAATCTCGGTTTCTTTTCGCACACATCTCGCTTTTTCTTTCCCAGAAACATTTTGACACATAAGGAAATTCATTTGCTTCAAGATTTTAGTCGATAAAACCATTTTCGCTTATCTATTCAAATCCCACGCCACAAACTGTGACGTCACACATCGACCTTCCCGAACATTTTGTCACGATCAACATGGCGAAGGGAAACGAAAGCAAGGCAATTTGCGCGATCCCCAAAGATGTTGGGGGAAAAAAATGGGCAACAAAATGGCCCATACTTAGCTGTATATGGGTACCACAGTACATGGGCAGACAGATACACTGTGTACACATCTTCAACAGATGCAGAAATCCATAAAGATTGAGTTCGCGTGGTAAGAGCATGGCGATTAAAACTTTGCAGCGTCGTTCGGCGATCGAAGGGAGTTGGCCCTACTCCGCTGTTTCAATGTTTGCGTAACGCTGCGTTTGTGGACGACCATTTACAGTATGTTTGTGTGGTGGTCATGTGTGTGTGTTGTGTGTGTGTGTGTGTGTGTGTGTGTGTGTGTTAGTGTGTGTGTGTGTTTATGTGTTGTGTGTGTGTTTAGTGTGTGTTTATGTGTGTGTGGTGTGTTTATTGTGTGTGTGGTGGTGTGTGTGTGTTGTGAGAGAGAGAGAGAGAGAGAGAGAGAGAGAGTATGTGTAAATGTGTGTGCCCAACCACCAACCATTTCCCTTCCTTTTTCGTCAACCACCAACCCCATCCCTCCTTTCTTTGTCAACGACCAAGTCATTCCTTCCTTTCTTTGTCAACGACCAACCCCTTCCTTCCTTTCTTTGTCAACGACCAACCCCTTCCTTCCTTTCTTTGTCAACGACCAACCCCTTCCTTCCTTTCTTTGTCAACGACCAACCCCTTCCTTCCTTTCTTTGTCAACGACCAACCCCTTCCTTCCTTTCTTTGTCAACGACCAACTCCTTCCTTCCTTTCTTTGTCAACGCACCAACCCCTTCCTTCCTTTCTTTGTAAACGACCAACTCCTTCCTTCCTTTCTTTGTCAACCACCAACCCCTTCTCTCCTTTCTTTGTAACGACCAACCCTTCTTCCTTTCTTTGTCAACGACCAACCCCTGCCTCCTTTCTTTGTCAACGACCAACCCCTTCCTTTCTTTGTCAACGACCAACCCCTTCCTTCCTTTCTTTGTCAACGACCAACCCCCTTCCTTTCTTTGTCAACGACCAACCCCTTGCCTTCCTTTCTTTGTCAACGACCAACCCCTGCCTTCCTTTCTTTGTCAACGACCAACCCCTGCCTTCCTTTCTTTGTCAACGACCAACCCCTGCCTTCTTTTCTTTGTCAACGACCAACCCCTGCCTTCCTTTCTTTGTCAACGACCAACCCCTGCCTTCTTTTCTTTGTCAACGACCAACCCCTGCCTTCCTTTCTTTGTCAACGACAACCCCTGCCTTCCTTTCTTTGTCAACGACCAACCCCTCCTTCCTTTCTTTGTCAAGACCAACCCCTTCCTTCCTTTCTTTGTCAACGACCAACCTCTTCCTTCCTTTCTTTGTCAATGACCAACCCCTTCCTTCCTTTCTTTGTCAACGACCAACTTCTTCCTTCCTTTCTTTGTCAACGACCAACCCTCCTTCCTTTCTTTGTCAATGACCAACCCTGCCTCTCCTTTTCTTTGTCAACGACCAACCCCTGCCTTCCTTTCTTTGTCAACGACCAACTCCTTCCTCCTTTCTTTGTCAACGACCAACCCCTCCTCCTTTCTTTGTCAACGACCAACCCCTTCCTTCCTTTCTTTGTCAACGACCAACTCCTTCCTCCTTTCTTTGTCAACGACCAACCCCTTCCTTCCTTTCTTTGTCAACGACCAACTCCCTTCCTTCCTTTCTTTGTCAACGACCAACCCTTCCTTCCTTTCTTTGTCAACGACCAACTCCTTCCTTCCTTTCTTTGTCAACGACCAACCCTTCCTTCCTTTCTTTGTCAACGACCAACTCCTTCCTTCCTTTCTTTGTCAACGACCAACTCCTTCCTCCCTTTCTTTGTCAACGACCAACCCTTCCTTCCCCCTTTCTTTGTCAACGACCAACTCCTTCCTTCCCTTTCTTTGTCAACGACCAACTCCTTCCTTCCTTTCTTTCAACGACAACTCCTTCCTTCTTTCTTTGTCAGCGACCAACTCCTTCCTTCTTTCCTTTCTTTGTCAACGACCAACTCCTTCCTTCTTTCCTTTCTTTGTCAACGACCAACTCCTTCCTCCCTTTCTTTGTCAACGACCAACTTCTTCCTCCTTTCTTGTCAACGACCAACTCCTTCCTCCCTTTCTTTGTCAACGACCAACTCCTTCCTCCCTTTCTTTGTCAACGACCAACCCCTTCCTTCTTTCCTTTCTTTGTCAACGACCAACTCCTTCCTTTCTTTCTTTGTCAACGACCAACTCCTTCCTTCTTTCCTTTCTTTGTCAACGACCAACTCCTTCCTTCTTTCCTTTCTTTGTCAACGACCAACTCCTTCCTCCCTTTCTCCATCTTTTTTTTCCTCCAATGTACGCAGGCTGATACTCCTGCGGACACTCCCTGTACTGACAGGCAAGGATTAATCTCATCTACCCAACAAAGGGAGTGGAGTTTTGTGTGTATGACCGTTTTTTTTTTTTTTTTTTTTTTTTTTTTTGGGGGGGGGGGGGGGGTTCTTTATCTTTTCATCCCGCCATTAAGGCAGCTATACTCTAATTTCGGGGACGTTTTCCCCATCAATAACTGCCACCCCCCCCCCCCCCCCTCCTCCCCCTCTCCCTCCCCCCTCCGCCCCTCCCCCCCCCCCCCACCCCCTTTCCTTCCTCAACAACCAGATCTATTCCTACTTCCTCAAAGTGACCATTTACCTCCCTTCCTTCTTCATCAGCTATCAGCGTCTTAACTCCCCCACCCTCCCACCCCCAACCCCCTCCCCCACCGTCTCCTTTCCCTAAACCATCAACCCTTCCCCTCCTTTCTCCTCAAAACTGACATGTCCCCTGCTGCCTTCTCAACAAACAAACACCTTTCCCTCTTTTCCTCCTCAACTACCCCCCTCCCCCCCTCCCCCCCCCTCCCTCCGCCTTCCTCATTCATTCGTCCTCAACACTTCCCTTCCTTTCTTTCTTCCTCAACGACAAACCTTTCTCTCCTTTCCCCCCTCAATTACCACCCCTTCTCATTCATTCTGTCCTCAACACTTACCTTCCTTCCTTCCTTCCTTTCTCTCTTCCTTCAACGAACTGCATAAAATAGATAACGACTATCTTTTTTTCTTCTGATCATTCTCCCCCCCCCCCCCCCCCCGGCCTTCCCCCCCCCCCCCCCCCCCCCCCCCCCCCCCCCCCCCCCCCCCTCCTCTCCTTCCCCGAACCCCAGCACCGTTTCCGCCCCTCTAACACCCAAAAATAGTGGCATCCTTGGTTGCCTTTGACAAGCGGAAAACGCCAGTTGTCGATTAAAGATTATGACATGGCAGGCAGTAAGACAAAAAGCGCGCGTGGCTAGGTCGTTAAGAGCGCCGTTTTCCTTTCGAAGGGGCCAATTATCCGCGCTATTTTTATGGTGACACGTTGGTGGTGTTTTTGTTTGTTTACGTTCAAGATGAAAATTGGCAGGGTGATTATAATTTTGTTTTTTGCGCTTGTCATTTGACAGGAGAACAGCAAAGGAAAGAAAGTGAAATGTGTGTGTGTGTGTGTGTGTGTGTGTGTGTGTGTGTGTGTGTGTGTGTGTGTGTGTGTGTATGAAGGTATGTGAGTACAAAAGGATGTTCGTGTATATGCGTGTGTATTTGCGCGTGCGTGGGCACTTGCACACTTGCGCGCTTGCGTTTGCATGTTCTTGCCTGTATGCGCGTGTCACGGCACTTATCCTATAATTACATCCCTGTCCTCTTTCCTTCTTTGGTCTTCAGCCCTCCCCCACTCCCTCCTCTCTCTCTCTCTCTCTCTCTCTCTCCTCTCTCTCTCTCTCTCTCTCTCATCTTCTCTCTCTCTCTCTCTCTGATTTGATGCTGGAAGAAGTGATAGGTTAGTGGAGTGTATCGATTGTCCAGAAGTGGATCATGATGTTTCCTGGGGTAAGTAGATCGGAAAGATTACCCCTGTGTATCCATTAGTGTCAGAGACAAAGAGGCCAAAGGGGAGGGGGGGGAGGATAGAAGGAAGGGATATTGACACAAGGAGGAGTGGATGGGTGGATTGTGTGTGTGAGAGAGATTTAGTTCTGCAATTCAACTTGTTTGACAATGCCCCTCCACTCTCTCTCTCTCTCTCTCTCTCTCTCTCTCTCTCTCTCTCTCTCTCTCTCTCTCTCCTCTCTCTCTCTCAGGGTAAACAAACGCCTGTCTTGTTCAAGGGCAGAATCTGAAGACAGAATAAGGAAGGAACATGCAGGTTTCCGAAAAAGCTTTTTGAACAATTGATCACGTATTCACACTAGCGGCGGTAGAGAAAGAACAAGAGGAGGCAAAGTATACGTCGCTTTTGTTGACTACAAAAAAGCCTTCGACGCAGCAGACGGAGAGACAATATGGGCAAACCTGCAACAAATTAAAACATCCTCAGAATTTACTAGCATGTTGAAAACTCAGTCGAATCTTGTTCTTGACGGGGTGATAAAATGTATTATTTCTTTCTGTGTACGTAGGGTGTTGAGCAGGGGTGAGTGCTTAACCCTTTAATCTTTTCCATTCTCATTTCCGAAGTGGTTGATAATATACGTAGAAACGGTAAACATGGTTCCCAGCTTTTACGAGACAGTCGGGACATGTTTTTGTTTTTTCTTTTTTACTTTTATCAGCTGATGTCATGTTTAGTTGTCTTCATTCTCCTCAGGACTAAAAAAAAGAAAAAAGAAAAATAAGCAATCTTAAAAGAGCCTCCAAGTTAACAAACAATGGTAAAGTGATGGTGTTTAGGAACGGCGGTAATCTTGTTGAGTGTGTCGAGCGTTCTCTGATGGAGAAACCTCAGAAGCTGTTGACAAATAAAATATTTAGGGTTGATTTTGACTACTAAACTGTCTGACGATTGCGCTTGTTGAAGAATATGCTAACAAAGCTATGGCCAGGGTATTGACCTCATGGTATCTGTGTGGTCTCTAGGATATTTTGATGCTTCTTTCTTTTTTTCCGTTGTTTGATTCTCAAGTGAAAACCGATGCTTTTGCAGCTAAAATCTAAGTTGTCCATAAGTGAATCCGTTCACTTATTTGCTTGACCTGTCAAGTAAAACTCCAAATCAATTCATTTTTGGAGAAACAGGAAGATATCCGCTGTATATCCATATTGGTTCAAACGTGTTAATATGTCAGATTCTAGATTCTCAAAACACGCTTATTTCATGCTATGCAGTTGTGTTGGTTCAAATTCCATTTACCAAAAAAAAAACTGGTATAAAATACAAAATGTTTAGGCTATTAGCGCGAAAGGTTTTGAAGATATTCGGAGTAGTGACGTTAGAAATGAATCTGTATATCTCCATCTATTTAAAACAAAAATGACTCACAATCAAGCGTGCACGCGTCCGCGCATGTACACACACACACACACACACACACACACACACACACACACACACACACACACACACACACACATACACAAACAAACATGCGCGCGCGTGCATAACCCACCTCCATACGTACATGTACACCCATCGCAGTCCGCATATAAGACAATTTTCCTGATCACTCAAAAGCAATATTATCACATAATGGATGCCATGCTCCGTGTGTGTGTGTGTGTGTTGTGTGTGTGTGTGTGTGTGTGTGTGCGCGTGTGCGTGCATGCGTGCGTATGTATGTGTGTGTGCGTGCATGTGTGTGTACGTGCGTGCATGCGGGCGGGCGCGCGCGTGTTTGTGTGCGTATTTGAGTGTGTGTGTGCCTGCGCGCGCGCGTGTGTGTGTGTGTGTGTGTTGTCATTAATCTGTTGGCCCTGTAATAAAACGTTCTAAATACCTCTCATCAGCAACAGATATTATCGTAAAAGGTTTTCAATCTATCTACATAACGCAGCAGCCATCAGGGGACCTATTGTCCGCTATGGAAGGCAGCTTTGTCTGATGGTATACCTGTGCATGGAGACGCCGTTCCAACATGATCGTGCCTGACTGCAGTACATTAGTTTGATGTAACCCCATGATCGAGGCTGTGTGTTTGGGTCCTGTATCCGACCGATGAAAATTGAAACATACTGCTGTTTCACTGGGGAACAGACCCCAAATCTGCAAAGAAACACAAGAAATAAAATGTTTAAGCCACGCAGATTTTATGTACGCTACAAAGAGACAAGAACATTTTCGATGACTATGACTTCTTCAGAAGGCCCAAACACAGCAAAAATGCAGAAAACAGTAACCCTGACACCAGTCAGCGTGAGAATGATTCTGGTGTTGATTGCCGTCAGCAGAGGTCAGTCAGCGTGAGAATGATTCTGGTGTTGATTGCCGTCAGCAGAGGTCAGTCAGCGTGAGAATGATTCTGGTGTTGATTGCCGTCAGCAGAGGTCAGTCAGCGTGAGAATGATTCTGGTGTTGATTGCCGTCAGCAGAGGTCAGTCAGCGTGAGAATGATTCTGGTGTTGATTGCCGTCAGCAGAGGTCAGTCAGCGTGAGAATGATTCTGGTGTTGATTGCCGTCAGCAGAGGTCAGTCAGCGTGAGAATGATTCTGGTGTTGATTGCCGTCAGCAGAGGTCAGTCAGCGTGAGAATGATTCTGGTGTTGATTGCCGTCAGCAGAGGTCAGTCAGCGTGAGAATGATTCTGGTGTTGATTGCCGTCAGCAGAGGTCAGTCAGCGTGAGAATGATTCTGGTGTTGATTGCCGTCAGCAGAGGTCAGTCAGCGTGAGAATGATTCTGGTGTTGATTGCCGTCAGCAGAGGTCAGTCAGCGTGAGAATGATTCTGGTGTTGATTGCCGTCAGCAGAGGTCAGTCAGCGTGAGAATGATTCTGGTGTTGATTGCCGTCAGCAGAGGTCAGTCAGCGTGAGAATGATTCTGGTGTTGATTGCCGTCAGCAGAGGGGCTAGCAGGGAATACTGTTGTTGTTTACAGTGGAAAATGTATCAGGAAGACATTTGCGTGTTGTTGTTTACAGTGGAAAATGTATCAGGAAGACATACTGTTTTTGCGTGTTGTTGTTTACAGTGGAAAATGTATCAGGAAGACATAATTGGCCAAAATGCAGCTGTTTTGTATTGTACTTTCAATTTCTTAAGTTCCTAAAAGTCATGTAACACACTTCAGAGTGAGAAACCTGTGTGTGTGTGTGTGTGTGTGTGTGTGTGTGTGTGTGTGTGTGTGTGTGTGTGTGTGTGTATGTGTGTGTGTGTGTGTGTGCTTGCGTGCGTGCGTGCGTGCGGACGTGTGGACGTGTGTGTGTGTGTTTGTGTGTGTGTGTGTGTGTGTGTGTGTGTGTGTGTGTGTGTGTGTGTGTGACAGAGCATTGAACTTTCAGGAGTAGTAGTATTTATGCATTGAATAGCCTGGTAATCTTTTCCTTTAAGCAATATCTTTGAAATAGCGTGTTTCAGTTCCTGCTCTGTGCGGTCTGTTTTAGAATCTAGAAGCTATTTGTCTTACGTTGTTGTCTATATGTTTATTGTAACTCGTGTTTGTTGTGTTGTTTGATCTTAAGTGTTTAGCATTCTTTTAAACATACAAAGCAAACGTCATAATGTTGTCAAAGATCTGGGGATACATGTACCCAGGTTGAGTGATGTGGGTGCAGTGGAAGGTCATTTTCTTTTAGAGAATTGGTCATTGATTAATTCACGTATTGTCCTCTGTTGAGCGTATTTTACCTGTTGCACCTTGTCTTGATTTCTCGTTTATTGAGATAATTAAGTGATGTTGACTTGACTTGACTTAACTTGACTTGGCGTCAGTCTGTGTAGCTTCACACTTTGTTTTGTGTCTTTATTTGTATTTTGGCCTGCGTATCCCATTGATTATATTGGGAATACAAAGTAGAGTCAGAGATAATTATTGTGGGTATTTTGTTATTATTTCAGTGACACAGTTAAAACAGTCCTGGGGGGAGGGGGGGGGGTTCAGAGGAGAAGAATGAGGATAGTGGAATGAGTTTAAGAAAGAAGTGTCCTGACGAACATGATTTAAAAAAGAGAAAAGCTGAACTAAAAGCATTCTATGTGCTTATTTCTCTGGTACCATGATAAGAACAATACTAACTTGGGGTGGCGGAGGGGGGGGGGGGATTTTAAAACGATAGTTGGTCGTACATCCTCAAAATGGCCGTATTTCATAGTCCAGGCTATTCTCTCAAATACGATTCAGCAAAAACTTCTGTTAGGGGTGTCAGGGGCTTTTTGCGAGTTGTGTCTCAGCCAGCTGTGAATTCACACTGTTTCCTCTTTTCTGTCACTCGCATTAACTTAGTTTTTTTTTTTTGTTTATTTGTTTTTATCTTACTTTAATGTCCACTAATTTTTTTTTCAGCTCTTCTCGTCAGTTTATGTGTATGTGTTATAAAAAGGTCAGTTTTTTTTTTTATCTTGTTTGAATTATGAGGAGACTGGTTTTACTTCTTTTTTTTAGGCTGGCAACTAGGCAGTGAGAATTCACTCCCTTGGAATGAGCATGAGCTGTCTGTTCTGCGGTGTTATTTCCAGCATGGCCCTCTGGGATGTATTTTCCGTTGTATTGAAATATTTTAGAACTTTCTTTTTTTTTTCTTTTTTTTTCTTTTAATTTATTACAGAGAAAACACACGTGCAATGGCCGGGAGATGATGCAAATTGTTTCGTAGACTGAGAACCCTCTGCGGATGGTTGGGCAATTATAAAACTAAAACTAAAACTAGGACACAGTGGCCTGAAAGAGAAAGATAACCGGTGCGCACGAGCACAGAAATTACGTGTGTTTTTTTTTTTTGTTTTTTTTTAATCATCATTATCAGACAGGCTTCTTTCAGAAACAAGGGGAGATGAAGACAATGACAGCTCCAGTCTACCTATCCCTTCTTCCTCATCAGAGTGACGTGCTCCTGCCAGCTCCGTATCGTCTCCCCACCCCCACCCCCCAACCCCCAACCCCAGCCACCCACCCACCTACCTCCTCCCCGCCCCCGTCACTCCCTTCTCGTAACCGTCTTCCGTTCCTCCCAAGGACATCTCTCCTCATCTTTTTACGCTCACCCTTCTTCCCCCTCTTCCCCTCATTTCTCCATTACCTCCCCTTTCCCCTCTTGATAGATTTCTTCTATCCCAAGGTGTTTTTTTTTTTTTTTAATCAATGCAGCGTCTTCGCTGTCCCTCAAC
>CM065728.1:5559217-5564217 GCA_033310375.1 Conus canariensis | reverse complement strand
TGTTGATAGAGCTTGGTACAACGATACATCTTTCAACATGATGTGATTTCTATTATTTTTCTGTTTATCAGCGACGGACAGTGTGACGGGCCCGCAGTGTCACGGTGACGAGGACAATAAAATGGCGGCTCACACTAAACCGGTGGTGTTTCACGCTGGGCGTGAAGGTCATTACTGCGTTGTCGTCAAGAAATGAGCAGTCCCACTTCAAGTACAAGTACCAGCCTTAGGAGTAAGAGGAACTGCCCTTCAACATCCGACGAAAGCGACCACAGCTTGAGCGAAGTTAACAACTCTAACAAGGACGTTTATGAACAAAATAGAGAGAATTGAAGATAGAATGCTTGAGTCAGAATCTACTGTTAGAATCTATAAAGATAGCGACGATAATGAAATAGCATTAAAATATATATATATATATATATAAACGAAATTTTGCACACCATTCTAAATAAACGAGAGATAAAAATCAGGCAGCGGTGCCAGCGTGACCAGAATGATTTGCAGCAATACTCGCCCGGATGGAATCTGCGAGTGCTTCGAATTCCAGAGCTGGAGAGGGAGACTGCAGACGATTGTGTGACCAAGGTGTGCAAGATCTTCAGGGACACTGTTGGTTTGCAGACACGACCCGAGGACCTCGAGGTGGTCCACAGAGCTGGACAGAGGAGCAGCACCAAGCCACGCCCTATACTTTGTGCGCTTCTTTCACCGGCGTAAGAGAGACTCGGTAATGATTAATAAAAAAAAAATAAAAAAAAAAAATTTAAGCTGGAAAGCAAAGAGTACCAGCATCAGTGAGAACTGGACTTCAGCGAACTATAAACCAGTGCTCTGGCAACGTTCGTTGACAATGACAGCAAGGAGCTGGAACGGCAAAGCGTTTGCCCAAGTGAAAAATGGACAAAACGTGACACGGAATATCCGTATCAACCTGGGTCGGGCTTTCAGGAGAGCGGTGGTCACAGTGAAGGTCAGTGATGATGAAAAAAATTATTTAATAAGGTAAACTTGACGGAGAGATGGTGTGTGTGTGGGGGGGGGGAGGGGTATGGTTGGGAGTCGGAGAGCCGAGACTGGAAATCTTTTGTGTATGTATGAAATGATATGTGGTATGGTGAAGCGTTGCTGTTTTTCCCCACGTTGTCGTTGTTTTCTCTGCCTGTCTCTGTTTCTTCTTTTCCGGGCCTTTATTTCCACTTATACCACCTTCATAATGTGAATCAAGTACTTGATCGTAATCTAATATTTGATCTTAGTTCAGACCTCATCCCTCCCACCCACACCACCCCTCAAAATCTTTCTGGATCGGGATCTGGATCTGGATCTCCGCCTGTAGTTGTTAGTTGGCGGCTAGTTGTAGGAGCCAATGATGGCTATTACACAACTGGTTGCGCAGCGCAAGACTTTAAAAGATTAAAAACAGAGGGGGATATGTGGGGGAGGGGGAGGGGTGATGGTGGGTTAGTGGTGGAAAACGGCCGCCTCAACCCTGCCTGGTGCGGTGGAGAAGGCACTGGCATTCTGCTGCTGGACGGTGGTGTTGTCCAAGAGGTACCACTCCAGGGGGTTCGGATGAAAAAGGAGTTTCTATATTGTTCTGTTGCAGTGGGTTGTATGACAAAGGCTCTATTATTGTTGTAGATCTGCCTTTGTAGGGGGTTTTGGCTTACACAGTCTGTAAATGTGGTTGGCTTAATTCTCCGCCTGGTTTGATCTGCTGAGGTGAGGGAGGTTTCGGCTGGTATGGCAGAGACCAGGTCGCCGGCAATCTTGTACAGCATGGTGAGTCGAAGCTGTCTTCGGCGGTCCTCTAAAGGTGGTAGTTGGAGGTATTGTAGCATCTTGGTGAAACAGCCTGGATCCCTGTCTCTGTAGTTATTACAGATAAAGCGGGCAGCTAGTCGTTGGACCCTTTCAATTCGATCGATGTCCTGCTTTGTATATGGATCCCATGCCACAGCGCCGTACTCAAGGGTGGACCTGATGAGTGCAATGTAGGCAAGGCGGCGAAATTCCTGTGGGCAGTTACGGAGATTTCGTCGTAGGAAGCCCAAAGTTGATCCAGCCCTCTTGCACAGCCCCACGACATGGCAGTCCATTTCAGGTCAGAAGAAATCTGTATGCCCAGGTAAGGGTTTTGGTGGACTTGCTTTAAGGTTGTGTTGTTCAGGCTGTAGAAGTGGCTTGACCGGTTTGAGGTGGAGAGGACATGGCATTTCTTCGCATTAAAGCGCATTCCCCACTGGTTTGCCCACTTTTCCAAGTTTTTGAGGTCTTGCTGGAGGATGAGATGGTCCTGAATGGAGCGGATTGGTCTGTACAGAAGGCAGTCATCAGCAAAGAGGCGTACTGTTGACTTTAATGATGCCGGAAGGTCGTTGATATGGCACAAGAACAGCAAAGGGCCGAGCACGGTGCCTTGGGGGGGACCCAGACAAGACTGCTGCTTCCTCAGATGCGTCGCCTTCCAGCACCACCCTCATCCTCCGTTTGGTAAGAAAGGTCTGTAGCCATGTCAAGATGGGTCCACGTATGCCATAGTGGTCCAGTTTCAGCAGAAGACGGTCATGAGACACGGTGTCGAATGCCTTGCTGAAGTCTAAAATAATGTCAGTCTGGCAGCCTGAGTCATGGGAGGAGAGAATGTCCTGCATGATGGTCAACAATTGAGTTTCGCAGGAATGACCAGCTCTGAATCCATGGTTTCTATCGGTGAGGATTCGATGCTTTTCCAGATGGTAGCGGAGATGACGGCAGATATGTTCCAAGATCTTGCATGGAACTGACGTCAGCGAAACTGGTCTGTAGTTCTCAGCCTTGTGGCGATCTCCTTTCTTTGGGACTGGTGAGACATTCGCCGACAGCCAGTAGTTTAATAAAAAAAAAAATTTAGACCTGAAGAGCTCAAAGTTGACTGCCGATTTATATCAACTTTGAAACGATTTTCTTCTTCAAGTTGTTTCTTGATAGGATTGTCTGTAGGAAAATTTTAGGATGGACATTAAGAACAGATATTTGGAATTGATGCTTCAATGGACATGTAGTAGTTGTGGTCTGGGAATTTTTTTATTAAATTGACCTTGTATGTAGCCCCTTCTTTTGTTTACTTTTCTCTTAACTTCTTCCTTTTCTTTGCTTCTTTTTCCCTGTTGTTGTTTATCTTTATCTTCTCTTTTCGTCATCTTCTCCTTTTCCTTGTATGTCTTTTTTTTTTTTTTTTTTTTTTTTTTTTGTTGTTACTGATTGTTTTGTTCCGTTTTTCGTGTCCGTCGTCTTCCTATTTGTCGTTTCTGTCTCCATGAAAATCCTTCTCTGTGCCTTCTTCTTTTCCTCTTTTTCTTCCCCATTTTATGTTTTCTTCTTCCCTCCTGCCCCTGTTCAAATGTATGCTTGCACTGAAACCTCCTTGCTAGCACTTGAAGTTGCACGGGACAGATAGTCAATAAGTTCAAAATGGATATCCTTGCTAGCAATTCAGAAATGAAATGCGTTTATTATTACTTTCATGTGGTGCAGATTATCTGAAAACCGTTGTTTGTATGTTTGTTTTACGAGAGGGATTTCTTTGTTGTGCCTCCCGCCCTCTTCACATGAATTTCTGTCAGTCATTTGTTGCGACTTACTTTTAACAATGTCATGTTACTGTACGTTTTTTTTTTTTTTCATTGTTGACTTTCCTTGATCTTTTTCCCTGCAGCTAAACCGGCCCTCTCTCTCTCTCTCTCCTCTCTCTCCTCTCTCTCTCTCTCTCTCTCTCTCTCTCTCTCTCTCTCTCTCTCTGTATGTGTGTGTGTGTGTGTGTGCGTGCGTATCTGTCTGAACGGGCGCACGCATGCGTACATGCTTGTGTGCGTGCGTGCATGTGCGTGTGTATGTGTTACAAAATTGTAGACTCTGATATGGATGAGAGGGGGGGGGGGGGTGTCACAGGCGGAATCTTTCCTTTTTTTTTTTTCTTTTTACACCTGCCGAGCATACTGCCAGCTGTCGAGGGGTGGAATACATACATCTTACCTTACGTTCTTCAGTATCTTACAGGATAGTTGTTACTTGTTCTGTCAAACGTGACTTTACAGGCATTGGAAACTGTTCTGTTCTGTTGTGTTCTTCTCTTCCTGCTGTTCATCTGTATGACATCTTCATCGTTCTCTTCCTCTGGGGGGAGGGGGGGGGGGATTTTGCCTCGTCTTTGTTCTTCCTCTCATGGAGATTCTCTTTTCCTCCTTTTCCTCTTCCTTCTCTTCTTTCTCGTCCTCCTCTACCTCCTCCTCCTCCTCCTTTTCTTCTGTTTCCACTTCCTCCTCCTCTTCATCCTCCTCCTCCCCCTACCACTACAATAATGACCACTACTACTACTACTGTTGCTGCTGCTACTGTTGCTGCTGCTACTGCTGCTGCTGCTACAACTTTTATTAGTAATATCTTTCCCTGCTTTTTCCTCTTCCTCCTAAATTTTCTATATATCCTGTTCATATTCTTTTTCCTCTTTTGTCTTTTTTTCTGTTTTCCTTAGATATATTCTTTCTGAAGCCTTTCTCTTCCTCCCCCTCCCCATCCTTTTTCCTCCTCCTTCTCCTTCTCCTCCACCTCCTTCTCCTCCACCTTTTCTCACCACCCCCCGTGACCTTGAAACTGCACCATGTGATTGATTTGGGCTTCTGCCGTTCTATTTTTTGAATGAGTCAGTAGGATGTTAGGATCGCGAACGTTATTTCCGGTCACATTAATGAGCTTGGTCGTGGGACTGGTTTGTTCAGTTGTTGTTTTTTTCCTGTTTGTTTGTTTGTTTTTTTTCTTGCTTTTTTTCATATAATGTAGGAGAAAGCGAAACTGTGGCCCAGGGTCCATGTCCGGTTTTCATTTTATTCTCCGTTGAAAAAAAAATGTCCGTAGATAAAAACACATGGATGTTATGGTGAAACCAAAAAGAAAGGATAAATGTTTTTTTTTTTATTATTATTCTTATTGTTTCTTTGTTGTTGTTCTTGTTTTTTTTT
>CM065728.1:5486717-5549217 GCA_033310375.1 Conus canariensis | reverse complement strand
AAAGTAGCCGGGATGATATTGACCCTTGACCACAAAAACCGGCTTAATTGCTGGACTAAGGTCTTGGTGGACAGTGGCACGAAGGGTTGAGTTAGTTTCTGGTCAGTAGATCCAATTTTTGTTTTACTTTTTTGTTAAATAATGTGTTTTAATTGCGTACTGGTTTGATTATCTTCTTCTCGTCGTCGTCTTCTTCTTCTTCTTGAATTCTTCTTGTTCTTTTTTTCTTTCTTCTTTCTTTCTTTCTTTCGTTCTATCTTTCTTCTTCTTCTTCTTCTTCTTCTTCTTCTTCTTCTTCTTCTCCTCTCCTCCTTCTCCTCCTCCTCCTTCTTCTTCTTTATCTTCTTTCTTTCTTTCTTTCTTTTTCTCCTCCTCCTCCTCCTCCTCCCCTTTCTCCTCCCCCTCCTCCTTTTATCATCATCTTATTATTATTATTCCTCTTCTTCTTCTTCTTCTTCTTCTTCTTCCTTACTTTCTCTCTTTCTTTTTTTTTCCTATCTTTCTTATTTTTTTTTTTGCCTTCAAGTTTTTCCCCTGTTTTCCGTCTTCTCCACTTCCCTCTTCGCTTTTTTTCTGCTAATGTCTTCCTTCTTTTTCAGCCTCTTCTCTCTGTCTGACTGTCTCTCTGTGCCCCCCCCCTCTCTCTCTCTCTCTCTCTCTCTCTCTCTCTCTCTCCCCTCACTCTCTTTCTCTCTCTCTCTCTCTCTCTCTCTCTCTCTCTCTCCTCCCTCTCTCCCCTCACTCTCTCTCTCTCTCTCTCTCTCTCTCTCTCTCTCTGCGATTGTACGTACACATGCATGCGCACACACTCTCTCTCTCTCTCTCTCTCTCTCTCTCTCTCTCTCTCATACACACACACACGCACGCATGCACACACACACACACACACACACACACACACACACACACACACACACACACACACACACCAAGAGGCGATACTCTCTTTTTTTTATCCTCTGTGTTTTCTTTGGCAAACATTACATCTTCTTCCAAGACATCTCCCCTGGCGGCTTTTATGATCCAATTGGTTCCAGAAAATTTGTTTTGTGGGCCCCCCAGTCTGGACAGAATGTGCCACACACGTTTAAGGATGCGTGGACACAGAGAAAAGATGATTGGACGGAGAATGGACGGCCGTCGGGGCCCAAGACAAACACTCGGACCCGAGGGAGATGGCCAAGCCTTACAGACGTTCTTTCTTTCATGCAGTAACAAAACAGAACACGCGCGACATCTCTCTCTCTCTCTCTCTCTCTCTCTCTCTCTCCTCTCTCTCTCTCTCTCTCTAATGTAAGGCTGAAACTGTGTGAATACGGCTTTGGTTTTGTGGGGGAGAATCAGGGTGTCGGTGATACAAATGCTTTCATTCGTGTTTTTTCGGCAAACACTGATCGATTGCAGTTGGCAAAGATGGAACTCACATGTTGAAGATAGCAGATTTGATATTTACAGAATGTTAAATCCTATGCTGTAAACCGAAGTATTTGTCCATGGATATTGATAGGCATTTGAAATATGTCATGACTAAGTTCAGATTTGGTATTTTTGGATGTCTGTGCATATTCTCAGTGTTGTAGCAGTTTAAACGATCGTGTTTGTACTTGTCCATTTTGTCAGGAATCACAAGAAAATGAAGTTCATTTTGTCCTTTATTGTCCTGAATTAAGTGATCCTAGACAACAGTGTACTTCAGCTTAATGCTTTAGACATCCTTCATTTTTCAAATTGATTTTGTTAATGACGTCAACAAATGATGAAACAGTGAAACAGCTGGCTGCGTATTTGTACAGAGGATTTAAACGAAGAAGTTCTGTAATATCTTAGTTTGTTAACCTTCCCGATTGGTAATGGATTATGCAAGGCTGTTTTTGGTAATGGATTATGCAAGGCTATTTTTGGTAATGGATTATGCAACGTTATTTTACATGTATCCCCTTCTAAGGGGCCAAGGCCTTTACGAATAAACATATTTGTCGTGTCTTGTCCTCTCTCTCCCTCTCTCTCTCTCTCTCCTCTCTCTCTCTCTCTCTCTCTCTCTCTCTCTCTCTCTCTCTCTCTATGTGCGTGTGCGTACTTCTGTCTGTCTGTCTATCTGCCTCTGCCTTTGCCTCTGTCTGTCTGTCTGTCTGTCTCTCTCTCTCTCTCTCTCTCTCTCCTCTCTCTCTCTCTCTCTCTGCGTGTTGTGTTTATGTATATGTTTATGTGGGTGTACGTGTGTGTGTTTGCGCGCGCGCCTCCGTGTGTATGTGTATGTGAGTGTGGTGTGTGTGTGTGTGTGTGTGTGTGTGTGTGTGTGTGTGTGTGTGTGTGTGTTTCTCTTTCTCCTCCTCCTCCTCCTGAGAAAATAGTTATACATCGCAAAACGTTCCCGGTTTTTCTCATCCCCAGTCAGATAAATAAGAAAGAAAATAAACAAAATGCCGGCTTCTATCGTGTGAGGGGAAACTCGCCTTCACAAGGTGGAAGGCAAACAAACGTGTTTTCTGCAGACAATTTCTATTCATAAATTGTCAGTGACCTTTCGAAATGCGTCGCCAGGATTTTACTGGGGAATGTGTGTGTGTGTGTGTGTGTGTGTGTGTGTGTGTGTGTGTGTGTGTGTTATAGAGAGAAAGAGAAACGGACAGACAGAGGTGTGTGTGTGTGTGTTTTCCGTGAAATGGCGTTGACAATGTTCTGATCGAGAAAGAAAGAAAGAGGGAGAGAGAGGTGTGTGTGCGTGCGTGCGTGCGTTGTGTGTGTGTGTGTGTGTGTGTGTGTGTGTGTGTGTGTGTTCTGCCAAAGGCGATGACAATGTTGTGAGCGAGAAAGAGAGAGAGAGAAAGAGAGAAAGGCCATAGCCTCATTTGAAGGCGTGAATTAAAAAATATATATATTAAATCGGATTATTTATCGGCACACAAATAACTTTTTCCACAACCGTACATGCATGCCCACAAAGTAATCAAACCGTCCCTCCTTTTAACAGATTTGTGGAGACATAAAGCAAGATTACATAACAATACTTTTATTCCGTAGATGACAGATGGAAAACTAGCCTTTAGATGATGGACGTCGGTAATATTCCAGAGGATTATATTTTTGTTGCAGATTTGCCAGCGGCGGTCGCTACATACAGAATGAACTTTTATCTTCCAAAGCGGATTAGCATAAAGGACAAAAATCAGTTTCTGTCTTGAGAGTATATATTTTTTTTTTTTTGCGATGAACGTAAATGTGCGAGACATCAAATGTGTATATCTATTTAGATTTTGTTACGGCCTGTTTGGTGAATTTGTTCATTTTCATGGACAGTTCGGCTCACGTATTTTTCCACGATATGTGTGTGTGTGTGTGAGAGAGAGAGGGGGAGAGAAAGAGGGAGGGGTGGAGGGAAGAGAGAGACCGACAGACAGAGAGCCGAGGTAGGCAGAACACTCGTTGTCAACATAGGTAAAAACAAGATGCTAAGCATATAAACGTACTCCCAGTTTATCTTGAAAATAATGTGACGTCTTCTCTAAACTGACGCAGTTTTATACTATGACGTCAGTTTATTGATGTTATTACTTTCTGAGATATTCCATAAAGAAGAAAAACCGTTTTGGGTCGTTATAGCCGTTAGTAACGGCTATTCTGGTAAAATAAAACATCGGGCATCATCCATGACCCATAATGAACACTGAACAATGAAATAGTGGAACACATTTTGACCACGGACAGACAGACACTCAGACAACATATCTTCGTTCTCATTGTAAAGTACTCCCTGTTCTATAAGAACTGGGAGTACAAAAAGACACGTGTTTTAAGGATGCATACTTTAGGCAGGTAGTACGCATCTCATTCAAATACCGTAAGATGTACGCCTCTGTAAGACTGCAACTCAACATACACGCTGACAGACTAACTTCTCCCCAAAGTTCGCAACCCAGGCAAATTTGTCCGCTACTTGCAAACATACCTCTCACTGTGACTCCCTGTCTGATTTCTACAGAGTACCATTTGAAGGGTGAACGCCCAGAAACTGACCGGGAAAAAAATCCCCACATAGGGACTGATCGTTAGACGGACGTGGTGGCGCCCTCTGGGGGGACTAAGCTGGCTCCGCGACTAAGCAATTACTGTCAGTAGAAGAGAAGGGGGGGGAGGGGGGGGGGTAGTGGTAGAGGTGGGGGTGGGCCTAGTAGGTTGCTATCCCGCGTATGATGGATCGTAACAAGCACCACTGAACACCACCGAAATGACTTGGCAGCATGCAATGCACAGTGTCTCCACGGGCGGGTTGCCTCATGACGACTTCACATTGACTTTCCCTGTGGACTAAGACCAGTGCCAGGGCTGTGGCCGTGGACGGGGAGTCGGAATGAGCAGGCATGGAATTCATTGCCTCCTGATGTGGCACGAAAAAAAATACAGTGCAACAACAAAAAAGGAAGGGGGAAAAAAAAAATCTCACACGGTCAACGTGAACGACAAGACTGGTTCCAACACCTCTAGGTTGTTGCGCAGGACTTGTCGGTTGTGAGAGGAGATCCCTGGACTGTGTGTGTGCCAAGGTCGTCTTGTACAGGTTAGAGTTCGGGGATTACAGCAAAGGTAGAGTAGTCACAACACAAAAGTTTGAACACATGAAAATCGCCCTGGCTCTCACACCGAATTTGACAAAAATGGAAGTGATTGCTCGTTCATTTTTAGATGTCCTGAATGCTGTTTATGTTGCCTGAAGACCTAAGAGGTCGAAACGCGTCGTGTTTTGCCTTGTGATTCGTTTGTCCATACTGTTCGGCGGAGTTAATTTTAAATACTTTGTCATTCAGATTTGTTTAGATTTCCGCCTGCAGTCGCCTCACTTTCCAACTACCTTTTTTTGAATGTGAAAAAAAAAAAAAAAATTTCCTGGAAGTTGGGGTCAATAGATTAGTCCCATGTCATCCAAAAATAGCAGAATGATGCGTGACTTGTGGACTCCTTGTGTTTCTACGCCATTAGTAGGGCACAAGGATTTTGGAGTGAAAAGACCAGCAGACGACAGGAAAATGAAGGGTCATGTGGATCGTGCTTGCACAGAAAAAGAAAGGGACTTGAGACCTGCCCCAGAGTCAGGTATGGTGTGGGTCAACGGCTGGACTGTGCGATGAATGATTATGTGTTGGTACTGGCAGATCTTCTGAGAAAAAGCCAGGTGCAGCTTTGAAGGATTGGACCAAAATGACCATGCGGATCTCTCACGACAGCTGCCAACAGAAGAGGCTGGTGAGAACGGGGGCCCCTCTTCACGTCCCCCCCCCCCCCCCCCCCCCCCCCCCCCCCCCCCCCCCACACGACCCCAGCGGTCAGGGGAATGAGATGATGATGAATACTGGCTGATCTTCTGAGAAAAAGCCAGGTGCAGCTTTGAGTGTAATAGAAAATATATAGCGTTTGGGGCTTAATGTGTAACCGTGGACCGGGACCTGTTTACGACTACCTTTTCTGTCTGATATCAAAGGGAGAGAACTCATGATATACGCATGGCGTTGATTGCCGCCCGTGCCACTCGATGATGTCACCATCTTGTGGCGTTCTCACGTGTCGGTGAGGCCACACGCCACAATTGGCATTTTTCACTAAATCACTGTGTAATCCATGTCAGCGTTTTGAGGCCTACCATGAGTTTGAGCCAGCTTTTCATGTTGAATTGAGAATTGATCGAAAGGACAGCTCCACACCATTTATTTCCCATGGGGGGGGGGGGGGGGGGGGGGGGTCCTCCACCGATGAAATCACAGTCTTCAAATACGTGACCTTCCCCTTAGTTGAAGGTGCATTTCAGGCCTGTGCACTCACCCGTGACCCTACCTTTGCGCCAGCTGCACACCCCCCCCCCCTCCGTCCCCCAAATAGTCCCATTCCTTTGATTTTAATCCGTCTGCTTGGAACCACCTGGCTTGTACCTTAATGGCCATATTATGAAAGAAAGTGAGGAGAAACAACTTTCAGACAAGGAGAATTCTCAAAGCAGTCTAATTGCGGCCAGTCTATAAATACTCGACTTCTTAGAAGCAAGGCCTTGGTGCATTAATTTTGGGTGTGCAGCCTGTCACCATCTTGCGGCCTTCTCACGTGCCGGCGACGTTGTAAACATCGCTCGTTCACTAATAAACAACAACAAAACAAACAAACAAACAAAGCAGTGACGGGGCTCACAGGCACACCAAACGATGTTTGCATTCACGTCCTGGAGGAGCTGCCTGTGTTGTTTATTGGGATGTGAATCGGATCTTCAAAAGGAAGCAAGCGTTGGGGGGGGGGGGGAGGTTAAAGGGGAGGGGGGTAGTGATGGTGGGGAGCGAGGGAGGGGGTGGAAGCGTGGTGAGTTATCACACTGGGTAGGAGGAGGTGAGGGTGGTGGTAAAGGGGGTGGGGTAGTGATGTGTGGGGAGCGAGGGAGGGGGTGGAACGTGGTGAGTTATCACACTAGGTGGGAGGTGGAGGGGGGGGTAAAGGGGATGGGGGTAGTGATGGTGGGGAGCGAGGGAGGGGGAAAGCAAGGTGTGGATGACGAGTCTGCAGCCAGTTATTGAAAAGCGAAGTCCAAGACATCAGGGAAGAGAGCGGAGTAGGGGGGGGGGGGGGGGGGGGAGGGGGGAGGCTGAGGGAAAGAGGCAGTTAAGATGACGATGATAGAAGCAGACGTAATAGCATGCTGAATTTTGCAGTATGGCAGGAGAGAGAAAACACTTAAACACGGACAGCAACGGTGAAAGATAAATACGGTGAAATGGGTAGGAAAGGAGGCGCAGGAGGAGGGGGGGGGGGGAAGAAAAGGGCAGGCGAGAGAGGGGGGGGGGGCGAGGGGGCGGGGGAGGAGGCTGGGAAGGATTGGAGGCCCACATTGAAATGTGGGTGGGAGGAAGAAACGGAATAACAAAAGCACAAAAAATCCTAAAGCCTGACAACATTATGTATGTTCTTATAGATAATGACATGATTTACGATCACGAGGTTTTAGGTGTCAATTACATGCTTCATCTTGATTGGCTGCTCAAGAAGCAGTGATCCCATGGATGAATTTTTACTCTCGTCCTGAAAAAGGCGAAGGAATTAGGCTAAAACACCTGAGATCTTGGACGCTTGGGGAAAAACATATTGAGATGTCGCATACGTCATTCCTGAATTTGAACAGGGACTTTTTTTTTTGTTCTGTGCTATTTGCGCTTCGATGAGGGAACAAATTACCGGCGAAAGTTCCAGACGTTTGTCACCCTGACTCGTTGATGGGTTTCTTGGCATCTCCTTTGGGCTGGTGTTGCAGCCTCCGTGGAATTCAGCCGACCATTTTGGGCACATGGTTTCTTGGTTTGTCTTGTGAGGATTATGATAAATGCAATGCACAGTTATGTAAGTCTTGCTGGCTTCCCTCTTACACATGGTGGGGTTTTTGTTTGTTTGTTTGTTAGGACTCTTCAGCTTACGCCTGTTTCCATTTTTAAATGTTTGTTTTTGTTCTGTGTGACGTTAGGGGAGAAAAGTGAAGTCATGATGGGCATGTTCTGTAAATAATCAATATCGTCTCAACACTTTTCAGTGTACGTAATATAATACACTATATGACGTCAGACAAATAGATAGACAGACAGACAGACAGATAGATTAGACAGATAGAAAGACAGGTAGGTAGGTAGGTAGTAGGTAGGTAGGTAGATACATCGATGGGTGGATGGACGGATAGATGGATGAATGAATGGATGGTTCGATGGATAGATAAAAAGACGGACAGACAAATACAGATAGGTAGGTAGGAGGATAAAGGAAAAAGAATATATTTACATATTTGAATAGAGATGCATGCTTTGAATGTTTATATCTATCCATCTGTCTTGATTTATCTATCTGTGTCGAATTCTTCAATCGGGTTCAATGCAGCAGTTCTGATCTATTTATAAAGAATGATCGGGCCTGTTTTGTTTCAGATGCGTCTCTCTCTCTCTCTCTCTCTCTCTCTCTCTCTCTCTCTCTCTCTCTCTCTCTCTCTCTCTTGCGCGCGTGTTGTGTGTGTGCATGCGTGCGTATGTGTGTGCAGTGTGTGTGTGTGCGCGCGCGCGCGTGGTGGTCGCTGAGCAAGGTTTCTGATGCAAGGGAAGCCATCTATTTCCATTCTAATACAAGATTCAATTCAGTAGTGGTTATTTCCCTTGGACGCTGGTCGGCGCTCTCTCTCTCTCTCCTGAAATTCATGGCCATTTGTAACACTTTAAAACTATATAATATGGCAATGAGTTATTACGTCCGTTGTGTAAAGAGTCTAATGAGGATGAGCTTCACTTTGTTCTAGCATGTTCTGTGCTGACCTATCTTCGTGTGAAATATTGTATTCCAGCGAAATTCTATATAATTCCATGTTTATTTCGATTTTGTCCACTTCGGGCATCGAAGGATGAAAGAATAGTATACGCAAATTTAGCATTGGGTCTGCACAAAGCCTTTCAGTGAAGACAAGCCCTTCTCTCGTGGTTTCTGTCGAAAGACATGCTTGTAATGGACTATGAATTTTGCTTTTAATTCGCATAATGATACATGCTGAACACAGTAACTGCCCCTTGTTCATGTGGGGCTTTCGCCTTACTGCATAAACCATCTGAATCTGAATCCCTCTCTTCTGGCCGCTTCTAGTTTTCTTTGTATTCCATCATAAATCAGTTGAACTGTGAAACGTTTAGATAATGAGTTTTTGTTATCTTCGTGTTAAAACATGACTTAAAGAAGACTATCATTGACGGTCGATCTTTTGGTGGAATTACGGTTACTTTTTCGTCGCTGATAATATCGATATAGTACTACACTTCAAATTCATCATGACGGAAAAACAGATTACTTTATTCGTCTTTCAAGCTGCGCACACATACATTTTTGTTTTTTTCTGCTTCCAGATAGTTTCAATGGAAATGAATTGTCTTTTTTTTTTTTCCTCGTCGTACGATGATTTGTGTGTGTGTGTGGTGTGCGCGCGCGCGCGTGGTGGTGTGTGTGTTGTTGTTGTTGTTTTCTTTTTGTTTGTTTTGTTTTTAGTCTTGAACGTTTTCGGGAGGATGGTTTGTTTCTTTTTTGTTTTGTTTTTGTTATTGGTTGGGGTTTTTTTTGTTTGTTTGTTTTTAAGTTAGTTACTTCTTTAATAATGTCGATCAAAGTCCGAAATGAAGTGGTATCTTTCTTATCTTCCATCTTGTTCTTATTGTTCTCATCTTCCTCTTCACCTCCTCCTCCTCCCCCTTCTTCCTCAGCTTCTTCTTCTTCTTCTCCTCCTCCTCCTCCTCCATCCTTCTCCTCCTCCTCCACTGACTTCTTCTTTTTCCTTCTACTCATCTTCCTCTTCTTGGTCTTTCTCCTCCTCCTCCTTCACCACTCTCCATCTTCCTCCTCTACCACCGACACCTTACTTTGTGTTTTTATGTTCCTCCTCCTCCTCCTTTCCATCCTCCTCTTCCTGCTCTTAAAGAGTGAAGAAGCTCCGTGGTTCATTCCAGGTCATGTGCCACTCACAAAAAAAAACATTCTTTTAGAGTGTTGGGACTTGCATGATATGAGACACAAACATGTTACAGCAGATTCCATGAAAACCTTGTTCAGAGATGTTCCACCTGATGCGATCTTTGAATTTTTGAAAGAGATTAACATTTTTCATCGGATCTGAGATTTTATAGTGGAAAGATTTTTAACAAAATTTCGGGTGGGTTTTTAGAAGATGTATTTTAAAGAGTTGTGTGAATGACTTGTGAGTTGATTTTAACGTGATGACAGCCCTGATGTGGCCCTTTGCGGTCGGCTGGGCCATAAGCAACATTATCTTACCTTATCTTACTCTCTCTCTCTCACACACCCACACACACACACACACACACACACACACACACACACACACACACATTAAGAAGAAAAAAAAAGTGAGGGGGATGCGGAGAATCATATCTCACTCCCATCCCTCCCTCCAGTACACACACATAAATACGCGCTTGCAGAGAGACAGTAGGGACAGACAGACAGACACAGAGAGACGGAGAGAGAGAGAGAGAGACATAAAAAGCTGCGACGTTTGGAAGCCAGGACTGAGACGGAGGAGAGAGAGAGAGAGTGTGTGTGTATGTGCGCGTGCGCGTGTGTGTGTGTGTGTGCGCGCACGCGCGTGTTTTAATTGTACTAAAAGAGTTGGACTGCGAGTAGTCCTCATGTAGGCTACTTTTTTACGTGTTCGTGTCTTCATAAAAAGAATTGCCCAAACAGCCAGTAGCACGGGTGAATAGATTATACAAACAGCCAGTACCACAGATGAATAGATTATACAAACAGCCAGTACCACAGATGAATAGATTATACAAACAGCCAGTACCACAGATGACTAGATTATACCCTATGGATATGGCATTCCCCAAACAGCCAGTAGCACAGATAAATAGATTATACTTTTGTAAAGAAGTGGTACAGGTTTGGCGTCGGCAGAGAGCAAGGATGATTCATGAAACTGATGTTAGTCGTTGACCTCGACTTTGTTATGCTGAACTTTTAGGTATAAGGAGAACAAGGAGAGCACATAACAGCTGTCTGAATTGTTCAGGACATGTGAGCTGCAGCTAGGACACTTGACTGAGTGACACCATCCTCAGTGGGAAGGCTTCAGATCCAAGATCTGAACCTGTCACCCGCCGTCCCTTCCTGTTCTGATCACTACCACCTCCCCACTTCCGTCCATCTTCCAGCACCGGCATCCCTTTCATTTCCTCATCCTTCACAGGCCTGTTGATGTTCCTCTGGGTAGCATTTATTACCCCAGCTACCCACTGAGCCCCAAAAGCCTTTCACAACATCAGAACTATCAGCAGGATGATGGAGCAAACCTTCACAGAAAGAAGATACCAGCAGTAAAGTAGGAAAAGGCTTTCTGAAACATAGGAGTGGTCGTTTCTGTTGCCCTAAAGAGCCACACTGCACACTGCTTTCTGTTTGAACTTCTACATGACTTTGACTCGTCAGAAACCTCTTTGAACATTCTGACTTTTATGTATTTGATGTGAATCAGGGGTCCACGGCGCTGGAGAGAGCATGATGGGGTAGAGGAGACAAACCTTGAAGGGAGCAGGGACAAGAGCCACATGAGAGAGCACCTTGAAGCACTTGGACGACAGACAGGAGGGAAGATCGACACCTGGAACAAGATATCCACAGAAGACTGCCACACCAGAATGCAGGTGAGCGGGTTTTTTTTTTTCAGGTATAAAAGGAAAAAGAGTTATGCCTTGTCAAATTAAAGTGTTGCTAAGACAAAAGAAAACAGGTTTACCAGATATTGTTCACTATGTGCATGCACTGAATTTAACATGGTTTTATAAATTCTGTAAAAATAAATAAAATAATATATGGAGAAACATATTGCCACAGCTGGGGAAAAAAGGTTTTATTTGGTCCCAGCTTATTTTGAATGTGAAAGGAAACTTTTTTAACTATAAAATTCAACAGAAAGATCTTAACTCCCAGCGAAGGCTATTCACTACAGCACTACTTGCACTTCAAAGAAAAAGATTTGTTTTAGGGTACTGGGAAAAAAGTT
The DNA here is from genome assembly GCA_033310375.1 of Conus canariensis. Classification (NCBI taxonomy): domain Eukaryota; kingdom Metazoa; phylum Mollusca; class Gastropoda; order Neogastropoda; family Conidae; genus Conus; species Conus canariensis. The sequence goes on along the minus strand of CM065728.1, from coordinate 5,537,654 downwards.
TACTGGCAATTATATCTTTGAGGACGTGGTAATTTTTTTTTATTCATATGTTGATTTGCAGCCAAATATTAACATTTGTATTAATTTTTTGACATGTTTAGTCACATGAGCACTGCCAGAATACATAAAATGACTTGGTTGATAGTAAATGAATACAAATTAATTATCATGTAAATGAATACAAATTAATTATCATGCCACTGTTTACTGACTTCCAGTGTCAGAGAATCCAGCATGTACTGTGGTGTTCTTGTAGATCTCCTCCAGGGGAGTATGTACTGTGGTATTCTTGTAGATCTCCTCCAAGGCAGCATGTACTGTGGTGTTCTTGTAGATCTCCTCCAGGGTAGCATGTGCTGTGGTGTTCTTGTAGATCTCCAGGGCACCATGTACTGTGGTATTCTTGTAGATCACCTCCAGGGCACCATGTACTGTGGTATTCTTGTAGATCTCCTCCAGGGGAGCATGTACTGTGGTGTTCTTGTAGATCTCCTCCAGGGCAGCATGTACTGTGGTATTCTGGTAATCTCCTCCAGGGGAGCATGTACTGTGGTGTTCTTATAGATCTCCTCCAGGGCAGCATGTACTGTGGTGTTCTTGTAGATCTCCAGGGCAGCGTGCTGATGACTGGGAGCAGATGTTTTCCACTGTTTACTCAAATACAAGAATTAACACTTACATGGTTCAGATGAGGATTCTTAATTGCATTCTAGGTACATAACAAGAATGATATCCCATATAAAGATTTATGTCAAATAATGTCTCGGAGAAAGAGATTGTGTGAAACAAGGCTCATGGGACTGTCACTATGCTCAGTCACTCTGGTACGACTTTCACACTTACTTACATGCTCATTGTCACATTACAACAAATGTACAATGAAACAGGAAAATGTCATATCAGTACTGAATCAAATTTTTTTTAATGGATTGTCTTTGATTTCATCATATTACCCTTTTTTATTTATTGATATTTTGAATAACAAAATGTTATTAACTTGCAGAGGAAAAATAAAATTTGTAATACATTTGTGACCTAAGATTTAATTTAAAACAACAACAGTAACGGCTTAAGATGACAGAATTCAAATTTAAAGCAGACTGGTCACAAAACCAATCATTAATAAATATCAAAAGCAAATATTGAGGCATATCACATGTCGCATAATTTGGCAAAAGACTATTTGTAAATTTAGCTAACTTTTCTTCCCTTTTTTTGCTGCATTTGATGAAGGCGCCCTTTTGTCCGCAGTACGATTATCATTGTGAAATGACCACAATGGGTAAGGAATGGTGGGGATGAGGGTGGTATTACTTGGGGAGAGAGAGTGTAGGGAGAAGTGGGGGTGTCATACCTCCAGCAGCAGATACTTGGGGGTTTCATATGCGAAGGATTATGTCATATATCATCTTGTAAGCGACTTCCATCAGTAAGATTAATCGTAATTGTATATGTGTGCTTAGAGGTGTGTCAAGAGTGAACAAGGGCCTCAGGGAGTAACTGATGTTCACCATGTCGCTGTTCACAAAGGGTAGGATGAGTCACGACCGACATACTGACATTCTGTATTCCATTATTGCCACAGACCCTTGGAGTTGGCTACCTCAGTGTCCAAGTGGACCTCTATATTCCATCTTCAGTGAGGTGTTTCCAGTGTTAAAAGCTTGACCATGTTCAGGACAGGTGCTCAGAGATTTGTGGTAGCAAAGTAGTCCATGAAACTGAAAGACTGCCATATATGTTCCGGAGACACATTTCCAAGAAGCAGAGACATTGATTAGCGATTACAATGTCTTAGCAGCTCTGAAGAAAGTCATGACTGTTTGCATGCTGTCACAGACCTGTCATTTCTGCCAGCAAAGACAGTCTAAAAGATGTCGCCTCAGGTGGAGGCGTCAAACCCACCACTATACATAAGCAGCGCGCCCCTTGCAGAGGTGTTAAATCCGCCACCTTCCAGACTGGCCAGCAATCCAAACCTCGGCTGCTGGGCATTCTGTGAAACCCTTCCTCCTGTCTTGTCCCTATGGGCATAAAACATGGAGCAAAAACGTTTAGTGCCCTTTTCTTACTGGGTTTAGTGCCTCATCCATTAAGGTATCACTATCCTTTATAGCCTTCAGTGTCCTCTTTCCATAGGTTTAGTGCCTTCATTAAGGTATCACTATCTTTATAGCCTTCAGTGTCCTCTTTCCATAGGGTTTAGTGCCTTCATCCATTAAGGTGTCACTGTCCTTTATAGCCTTCAGTGTCCCCTTTCCATAGGGTTTAGTGCCTTCATCCATTAAGGTATCACTGTCCTTTATAGCCTTCAGTGTCCTCTTTCCACAGGGGTTAGTGTCCTTCCTTCAAAGGGAAGGATTACTGTCTTCACTTCTTGGGGATTTCTGCCCTTTCCCCTCCCCCTTTTTGTTTTCATAAGGTCAGTTTCACTGTTGCAGGGCCGAGTTCTCTTTTGCTGAATTCTTTGTCTCAGTTTGGCTGTCTTCTTTCCTAGGCTTAAGGGTCAACTTCATTCTCAGTGTTTATTGCCATCGTAAAGGGGGCTTAGCCAACTTTGTGTCAGAATGTAACCTCAGGTTGTGCTTGTTGCAGGTCACGGATGTGGACCACTCTCCAGGAATCGGCGCCAGACTACCAGAGGACCACTGCTGTCCATGCAGCACTCAGAGGTACGACACCAATTCAGCTTATGAACTCGGATAGCTTATTCTGGAAGGGGTACATTCTGAATGGGATCAAATCAAAGAAACAAAAAGAGTCAAATGTAGACAGATTGGTTATCGAAATACTGTCACAGTTTGAGCTCCTGGTCCAAAGACTATTTCATTGCTTGTAGAAGGAGTAGATAAGTGACTACTTTTAATTTGTTTATAATCTAAATAAATAAGGTAATTATTTTGTAATAGCAGTTCATATGTTAAAATGGTGTGGTAAGTCATTGCAACAAGTGTAGTTATCATCCTTGACGACAATGACAATACAAAATTTGTATCCCTTTTGCCATGAAACTATCAATACTGAATATGATATTAAGTTAACTTGTTTATGAATAATTAGATAATCTAATACATGAATTGTGTAAATTTATTTACTTACTTAATTAAAAGTAAGGACTGGATTCAACAAAGATGACGGGGCAGTGGTAAGCGCCTCGTCTTTACCTATCAAACCCATTCTCAACTGTATGTCATTGTGCCAATATATTTTCGTTTGCGCACACATTGAAAGTTGTGGTGGTGAGCCCACATAATGTGTGAGTTGGAGAATCTTCTTGCAAATAGTAACCTTATTTGGGAAAACTGTGTTTCTGAAAATGTTTCATGTTGACTAATCCTGAAGGGAAAAAAAAGTGATAGTGAAGCATATGGTGATGCCATGTAAAGTATTAATTAGTGAATCTTCTTGTAAATGGTAATGAAAAGGAGTACTGTGTCAGGGAGAGTATTTTTCTTCATTGTTATCCCTCTGAGAGAATGGTTTCAGAGTGAGGTTACGGCAGGCAGAAACTGAAACAAAAGAGAAACAGAATTAATTGGCCGCCAGATGAACAAATTACAAATTAAACACGATGCATTTCAGCGTGTTAAGTCTTCTTCAGGCAGGACATACAACATTAATAATCTCCACCATCTGGGTGCCAAATTTGGTCTTGTATGAACGCCTATACAACATAGATAATCACTTCCATCTGGGTGACATGGATTATCTCTTCCATCTGGGTGCCAAATTTCGTCTTGGATGAACTATACAACATAGATAATCTCTTCCATTTAGGTGACATGGATTATCTCTTCCATCTGGGTGCCAAATTTGGTCTTGAATTACGGTAAGGAGCTGAGCGTGAAGGGGAGAAAATACACATTACAACAACAGCAATAATGATAAAGATAATTGAGGGTGAAGGGAAGAAAATACACATACAACAACAGCAATAATGATAAAGATAATTGAGGGTGAAGAAAAGAGAATACACATTACAACAACAGCAATAATGATAAAGATAATTGAGGGTGAAGAAAAGAGAATACACATTACAACAACAGCAATAATGATAAAGATAATTGAGGGTGAAGAAAAGAGAATACACATTACAACAACAGCAATAATGATAAAGATAATTGAGGGTGAAAGGGAGAAAATACACATTACAACCACAAGGATAATGATAGAGAGGGAGAAAATACGCATTACAACAACAGCAAAAATGATAAAGATACTTGAGGGTGAAGGGGAGAGAATACACATTACAACAACAGCAATAATGATAAAGATAATTGAGGGTGGAGGGGAGAAATTACTTATTACAACAACAAAGATAATGATAATTGAGGGGGAGAAAATACACATTACAACAACAACGATTATGATAATTGAGGGAGAGGGGAGAAAATACACATTACAACAATAATTGAGGGGGTGAAAATACATATTACAACAACAATAATGATAATTGAGGGGAGAAAACGCACATTACAACAATAATGATGATTGAAGGGGAGAAAATAAACATTACAACAACAGTGATGATAATTGAGGTGGAGGTGGAGAAAATACACATTACAACAACAACAATATTGATAATTGAGGGGGAGAAAATACACATTACAGCAACGATAATTGAAGGGGAGAAAATAAACATTACAACAACAGTGATGATAATTGAGGTGGAGGTGGAGAAAATACACATTACAACAACAACAATATTGATAATTGAGGGGGAGAAAATACACATTACAGCAACGATAATTGAAGGGGAGAAATAAACATTACAACAACAGTGATGATAATTGAGGTGGAGGAAATACACATTACAACAACAACAATATTGATAATTGAGGGGGAGAAAATACACATTACAACAATAATGATGATTGAGGGGGAGGGGGAGACGATACGCATTACAACAATGATAATAATTGAGGGGGAGGGGGAGAAAATACACATTACAACAACAATGATAATAATTCAGGGAGGGAGGGGGAGAAAATACAAAGTACAAACAAACAGTGATAATGATAATTGAGGGGGAGAAAATACACATTACAACAACGATAATGTTAATTGAGGGGGAGGGGGAGAAAATACACATTACAACAACGATAATGTTAATTGAGAGGAGGGGGAGAAAATACACATTACAACAACGATAATGTTGATTGAGGGGGAGGGGGAGAAAATACACATTACAACAACGATAATGTTAATTGAGAGGGAGGGGGAGAAAATACACATTACAACAACGATAATGTTGATTGAGGGGGAGGGGGAGAAAATACACATTACAACAACGATAATGTTGATTGAGGGGGAGGGGGAGAAAATACACATTACAACAACGATAATGTTGATTGAGGGGGAGGGGGAGAAAATACACATTACAACAACGATAATGTTATTGAGGGGAGGGGGAGAAAATACACATTACAACAACGATAATGTTAATTGAGGGGGAGGGGGAGAAAATACACATTACAACAACGATAATGTAATTGAGGGGGAGGGGGAGAAAATACACATTACAACAACGATAATGATAATTGAGGGGAGGGGGAGAAAATACACATTACAACAACGATATGATATTAAAAATCATTCAACAACGATAATGTTAATTGAGAGGGAGGGGGAGAAAATACACATTACAACAACGATAATGATAATTGAGAGGGAGGGGGAGAAAATACACATTACAACAACGATAATGATAATTGAGAGGGAGGGGAGAAAATACACATTACAACAACGATAATGTTAATTGAGAGGGAGGGGGAGAAAATACACATTACAACAACGATAATGTTAATTGAGAGGGAGGGGGAGAAAATACACATTACAACAACAACGATAATGATAATTGAGGGGGAGAAAATACACATTACAACAACGATAATGATGATTGAGGGGGAGGAAATACACATTACAACATCAAAGATAATGATAATTTATGGGGAGAAAATACACATTACAACAACGATAATTGAGGGGGAGAAAATACACATTACAACAATGATAATTGAGGGGGAGAAAATACACATTACAACAACGATAATGATAATTGAGGGGGAGGGGGAGAAGATACATATTACAACAATAATGATAATTGAGGGGGACAAAATACTCATTACAACAATAATGATGATTGAGGGGGAGAAAATACACATTACAACAACGATAATTGAGGAGGAGAAAATACACATTACAACAACAACGATAATGATAATTGAGGGGGAGGGGCAGAAAATACACATTACAACAATAATGATGATAGTGGGGGAGGGGGAAAAATACACATCACAGCAACAATGATAATTGAGGGGGAGGGGGAGAAAATACACATTACAACAACAACGATAATAATTGAGGGGGAGGGGGAGAAAATACACATTACAACAACAACGATAATTGAGGGGGAGGGGGAGAAAATACACATTACAACAACAACGATAATAATTGAGGGGGAGGGGGAGAAAATACACATTACAACAACAACGATAATTGAGGGGAGGGGGGAGAAAATACACATTACAACAACAATGATAATAATTCAGGGGGAGGGGAGAAAATACACATTACAACAATGATAATTGAGGGGGAGAAAATACACGTTACAACAACGATAATGGTAATTGAGAGAGAGGGGGAGAAAATACACATTACAACAATGATAATTGAGGGGGAGAAAATACACATTACAACAATGATAATTGAGGGGGAGAAAATACACATTACAACAATAATAATAATTGAGGGGGAGAAAATACACATTACAACAATAATAATAATTGAGGGGGAGAAAATACACATTACAACAATAATGATAATTGAGGGGGAGAAAATACACATTACAACAATAATGGTAATTGAGGGGGAGAAGATACACATTACAACAATAATGATAATTGAGGGGGAGAAAATACACATTACAACAACAACAATAATGGTGTTTGAGGGGGAGGGGGAGAAAATACACATTACAACAATAACAATAATGGTGTTTGAGGGGGAGGGGAGAGAAAATACACATTACAACAATAATGATCATTGGGGGGGAGAAAATACACATTACAACAACAACGATAATAATTGAGGGGGAGAAAATACACATTACAACAATCATGATGATTGAGAGGGAGACAGTACGCATTACAACAATGATAATAATTAAGTGGGAGAAAATACACATTACAACAACAATGATAATAATTCAGGGGGAGGGGGAGAAAAAACACGGTACAACAACAACAGTGATAATTGAGGGGGAGAAAATACACATTACAACAACGATAATGGTAATTGAGGAGGAGGGGGAGAAAATACACATTACAACAACGATAATGATAATTGAGTGGGAGGAAATACACATTACAAACATCAAAGATAATGATAATTTAGGGGGAGAAAATACACATTACAACAACAATGATAATTGAGGGGGAGAAAATACACATTACAACAACGATAATGATAATTGAGGGGGAGGGGGAGCAGATACATATTACAACAATAATGATAATTGAGGGGGACAAAATACTCATTACAACAATAATGATGATTGAGGGGGAGAAAATACACATTACAACAACAACGATAATGATAATTGAGGGGGAGAAAATACACATTACAACAACAACAATAATGGTGTTTGAGGGGGAGGGGGGAAAATGCACATTACAACAATAATTACAATTGAGGGGGAGAAAATACACATTACAACAACAACAATACTGATAATTGAGGGGGAGAAAATACACATTACAACAACAACGATAATTGAGGGGAAGAAAATACACATTACAACAACAATAATGGTGTTTGAGGGGGAGGGAGAGAAAATACACATTACAACAACAGTAATAATGGTAATTGAGGGGTAGAAAATACCCATTACAACAATAATAATGATGATTGATGGGGAGAAAATGCAGATTACAACAACAATGATAATTGAGGGGGAGAAAATGCACATTACAACAATAATGATAATTGAGGGGGAGGGAGGGGGGCACCCAAGTGTTCGGCAATGGGTACGCCTGGGTCACCACATTTGAAAAGTAATTTGGTTTTTTATCATCTTCTCTGAGGACCCAGAGGTATGAACACAAATAACCAATGAATAACTACTTGGGGTTTGCAAGGAAACTGGGCTGAGCTCACAATATCCAGCCATCTGTGGTATGGAAGAAAATTATATTGATGGGCTCACACACACACCCCTCCCCCCAGTAACAACTAAAAATATTCAGCTTACCTGATAATAAGGTAATCTAATACTTGATTAATGTATGTATGTTTATTGATTAAGGACTGATATTTGACAAAGATGACCGGACAGTGGTTGAATCCACTTTAATCTGTATGTCAGGTGGCTTGGTGAGGGTCGTCAACCAGCGAGACCTCCTCCCACCCACCAGTCTGCCAGATGAGGAACCAGAGTCTTCACCGCAGCAACAACCCGTCCCATCTGCTGTCACCACAGACATCGACTCTGAAGAAGAGATGTGACTGATGCCACGTCCACGTCCTAGGGCACGGGCACCACTGGCGCCTGGTCCCCCTCATCCTCTGGATGATGTTTTTCCTTTGCCAGCCCCAGCGTCCGCTCCATGGAGGTCACACCACCTCAAGAATGAGGTAAGGGTGTTGACGACAAAAACTGAAAATGCGTACATACATGTTATTCTGCCATCCACAGATAGAAATCATAACCCGTCATCATTGCTGATTTGTGGACTTAGTAGGACATGCATGTCAGTGTGAGACATTTGGGGGCATTGTTGTATTATACATCTGTAACATGTGTGATGGACTGTGTGAATGATCTCCTCACTAATAGTGTTATATTTGAAAGGGTCTAAAGATGTTGTTTCCTTATTACTCTTCCCGTCTTTCATCTGCTGTTCAGTTTCATTGTTTCCTGTTTTCATCTCTTCACCTCAGGATTATCTGCAATTCCAAAAAGAAGTTTGAACGTAATCCCAATTCTGTTCCACCTGTGGAAATATATGTTCTTCCAAACCGAACAAAAGAAAAATACTGATACTGGAACTGATTCTGATCTATCTAAATTCCTAGACTATCCACCATGGACTTTTTAAACACCGCATATTGGCTCTAATCTTACCATTCCCACCAGGAATCCACCAGCTCTCTGGCATATAAGACTTAATTTTTCTTCAGAACATTTTGTCGAAATTCCAGATCTGAGGAGGACTTTTTTGCGCTGCTTATTGCTCATGCTCAAGAATGTTCAAAACATCTCTCAACAGTTCCCTCTACTCTAATCAAGCTACAGCCCTGGTCCTGGCTCTCAAAGAGATCAATCCAGACGTAAGAATTTTGTAATTTTGACTCCCTTTCTGCTTTGGAGGACATGGCAGGTCTTAACCATCCCTAAAAACATCTTTAACTTTACATGTGTCATTGTTCTTGCTGTGTTTCCCATTGTTGTTTATTTGAAGCAACGAGGTTAGCGCTAACCCTATTGGCCTACCAGGGTTGTTTTCTTTATGCATTTTTGGGAGGACGTAGAAGCGAGGTTCTTTTGGTTCTTTCATGATGTTTTCTGCTTCAGATGGCAGTTTTCTGCTTTTCACTGCTGTTTGGATGGTTTCCCTCACCAGTTGCTTATCTTCTTTGGATGGTTGCCCTCACCAGTTATCTTTTTTTTTTTTTTTTTTTTTTTTTTGCTGTCCCAACCTCTGTGCCACTTCAGAGGCAGTGCACCCACGCCGCTCATTCCGACACCCCGTCCACAGCCACAGCCCGGTCGGCCCCGCCGCAGCCCCGGCACCAGCAATCCACAGGGAGCAGTCAATGTCAAGTCGTCATGAGGCAACCCACCGGAGGAGACACTGCACTGCCGCCGAGTCACTTCGGTGGTGTTCAGTGGCGCCTGTTCTGATCTAACATACGCAGGACACCACCTACTAAGCCCCCTACTGACGACAATAATTGCTTAGTCGCGGAGCCGGCGTGAGTGAGCTCTCCCTCCGGAGGGCGCTGCCACGACCGTCCAGCAACAGCCCCCATGGACTCGCCGATACTGGTGACCCGACGGAACCAAACCAAGACCACAGACGTGGAGAGGACATCGAAATTGAGGTCACCATGAGAGCAGGGCATGAAGGGCCACAGAATTTGAGACATTTTTTTTTATGCTGATCGATGAGAATGAGGATGATTAAGATGATGCTACGGATTTTCCATTTCGGTCTGAGACTACATGACAGGGCTGTACTCTACGCTTCCTTTCATAATATATCCCGGCGTCAACCAGGCCCGAGAGATAGAGGCACCTGCAGTGTTGGTCAGGAAATTTGAGCAACACTCTCAGAAACGCATCCATTAAGTGGATGAAACTCGACTGTGTGGTCCCAGTCTTCCCAACTGAGTCCGCAGCAACTCAACTCTGGGTAGGAGCCGGTCGGAGCAGAAAAACCCACATGACTTCTGATGGGATTCGAACCCACGACCTCCCAGCCGGGAGTCCGCGACGCTAACCACTTCGCCACGGCGGCTGGTCCAGTTATCTTCTTTGGGTGGTTTCCCTCACCAGTTGGTTATCTTCTGTCGATGGTTTCCCTCACCATTTATCTTCTTTGGGTGGTTTCCCTCACCAGTTGATATACATTATTGTGTACACTATGAATATGTCAGGGTTTTTTGTGGGGTTTTTTTTCTTGATGTGGACAGTCTTGTTCTCTGTGTGCCAACAGCTCTAACAGGGCTCTGTTTGGTCAGCTGGGCCAGAGCAGAATCTGAACATCTTGCCAAATGCCCGTCACCTTCTGCTTTGCATCCCCAGCTCCCAAAACCTGTCAACCTTTTTATCTTCCCACTTCTGTCATATGGTGTTTTTCTGCCTTTCTGGGCAGTTTTCCCGTCGTTGTTCCGGAAACTCATAACTTTTTTCTCTCTTACAGCAGTTTATAATACACTTGCCTTTTTTCTTCTTTGTTTGGGGATTTTTTTTTTTTTGGGGGGGGGGGGGGGGGGGGGGGGGCTACCTGACATTTGGACAATGAAATTTGTTCACTCTGTCCAGAGTCGACACTGGGTGTCGCTCACTCTAGTGTCTATTTGCCTATATTGATTTTATTTGTTCTTTGTGGCATTGAAATGTGTTATCTCATCAAAAATCAGTGAAATGTCAGTCATTTTCAGTATAGCCTATTTTCATATGTCTGAAAACAACAGCGTAGTGAAATTGCTTCTGTTCAGTTCTTTTACTGAATTTTTTTCCCCAATGTCCTGAAAAGGCTCTGATTGGTGGGATGGGCCATAAGGATTACAGTTTTTTTCAAAACCTGAAAACTTCAATCCTTAATGTCGTTTGGGGTATAATTGACAAAAAACAAAATGTAAGATTCCATCCAGTTCCGTGCCCTCTGCCTTCATCCCTTCTTTTCCCTTTTTATTTTTTTATTTTTTAATGCTTTCCAATATCTGCCCAACTGCTCCTACTTTCCCTTACTGACCCTGATCCTGTTCAGTCCCACCCTTACTTTTTTTGCCACCACTAGCCCTTCTGTTCAATCTCCACCCCTCTCCCCAGGTTCAGCACCATCTCTACCCACTTCTGTTCATTTCTTTCACATTTCTTATCCAATCTTTGTCACCGTGACTTAGTGTTATGTCACATTGCCTCACATACCCTTCCCTGCTTGCTTGCACATGCACACACACACACGCACACGCACATATATGCCAAAAGACATGTTAAAAGTCTGTCCTTTAAGGTATTTCAGTGGAACTGTCGATCTATTATAACTTCCATTGACCAGTTAACACAAAAACTTGCAGAATAAAAACTACAATGTGTTGGCTTTGCAATCCCTAAACACACATAGAAACAAGTTACCAAAACTCGCTGGCTATTATTTCCCCCCCAATAGTTCAACAGGAGAACACTAACGATAAAATCAACGCAGTCATTTATATCAAGGAAGGAGAGAACTACACCTCCTGAGCAAGTCCCATTCCACCAGATACACGTGATTCCTATTCCTGCACAGTCAGGGTTCAGGTAAATACCAACATCGTATTAACTGTTATGTCAGTCTCTCGACCACGGGGACCTAACGAGCTTTATACAATCATTTCATTTAAGACCAGATGAAAACAATAAGTATCTTGTAACTGGGGATTTTAATGCTTATTCCCCGTTTTGAGAAAACGATTGCCAGTTGGTTACTAGTAACCATTTCATTGAAAATTTAGACGACTCGTCGTTATATCTTTTGAATGACAGGAGAATAATAAGTGAAGTGCAATAGATCTAACTTTGATATCTCCAGATTAGCACCACTTTGTGATTGGCAAACCCTCGATGACACACTCAATAGTGATCATATTCCTATCATTACTACCTTCGAAACTTCAAGGCTTGAACCAACAGATTTAACAAAGGAAAAAGTCCCAAAATAAATTATAATTAGCTAACTGGGGTAAGTTCATAGAATTACTGAAAACTTTCTATGTTGACACAAAAGAACTTCATACTCAAACTATTGACGACCTATACGATCAGTTTCAGAATGCTATGCTTTCTGCGCAGATCGGTCAATACCTATGATGAAACCTGTCAAATCAAGTTTTTTTTTTTTAAAGCACACAGGTTATTAAATATCTGGTGGAATGAGATGTGAAAAAGAGAAAAAGGAGAAAAACATCAAATTGAGAGAATATTTACAAAACAAAGGAGAAGAGCACGCTAAAGAGCTTATTGAGGAAAAGCAAAACGGCAGTATTGGTCTGACTTTTATAAGAATGAAATAGCAAATTACAAAGATTTTCAAAAAGTATGGGAAAAGTTAACAATGAAAAATGGAGTAAACTTGCCAAAATGTCCCGTCAAGCCCCAAACTCTGATTTCCCTTCTAATCTAGAAAAGGTTGAAGCTTTTGTTGACATATTCGCCAAAAATGGAAGCAAAGATAGTTTATCAACAGAAAATAGACTGCACAGAGAGCAAGAAGAAGAAAACTTCACCAAGAGCGATCCAGACCCTGTAATAAACCACTATGTGAATGCTTCCATAACAGTTCAAGAAGTAGAAGAATGTATTGCTAATCTTGGAACCAAAAAACCATCAGTGGGTTTAGATGGTATCTCTAATGAAATGTTGCGTCATGTCCCACCTAATGTTAAACGCTTTAACTCGGTATTCATTCAAAAATGCTGGGAAAATGGCAATTGGCCTTCATTATGGAAGCATTCTATCATAGTTCCTATACTTAAACAAGGAAAACTTCGCAACATAAACAGCTACCGCCCAGTTGCCCTAACGTCGTATACATGCAAACTAATGGAAAGAATTGTCCTAAACAGATTACAAATGTTTTGTAATAAACATCAAATTATCCCTATAAATCAAGCTGGTTTTCAGAAAGGCAGATCAGCAACAGGACATCTAGTGAAACTCACATGTTAAACAACAATTCGCAGACGATAAAACATCTTGGCAACTTTCTTTGACATAAGGAAAGCATACGAACAAGTGAGGTATAAACGACTGTAGTATAAACTGAAAACTATTGGAATAAATGGAACCATGTATAATTATATCAGAGTTTTCCTACAAAGTAGAATTATTCAAACAAGAATACAGCATACGTATTCCACCACTAGAACACTGGAAATGGGTATTCCACAAGGATCAGTGTTATCTCCAGTCTTATTTAATATCCTAATTGCAGATATAACCAAAGGCTTATCCAAAGACATAGTTTTAGTACAGTTTGCTGATGACATGTATCTGTGGATGAAAGTCACTATGAAAAAAAAAATGCCATTAAGATTCTTAAATTACATAAAGATCAAATATCAACATGAATTAAACAATATCAGTAGTTTCTTACATGAAAGTGGATTGACACTGTTGGCAGAAAAAATAAATCTAATGCTTTTTAACTCTGGATATGACCCAGACAAACTTCCACAATTTACCCTGAACCAACATATGGAATATATTTTTAATAAAGCAAGAAAAAGTTTAAACTTTCTAAAGATCTTATTAAGCAAACAAAAATGGGGACAAGGTAAAGAGAGTTTAACACTCCTGTCTTCTGTTTGTGTGCAGTCTAGATTGATTTATGCTCAAGAAGTCTACTTCAGCGCTCCACAGCATCTCCCTAATAGTTACAAGTGCAGACTGCAGCGATAACTGCTGAGTTCCACACATCATGTAACATTTGTAGCTATGAATGGATTTTACCTTTGAACGAGTTTCAAAAAAAGTCCACAAATTTGCTTTAAAGAACCTTTCACAAAAAAGTTTCTGTACAAATGAAGTATCTCCAAATTCAGATACAGATTTTGCTAAAAGAGCAAAAGACATAAAATCAGCTAAATCTATTCAGTCAACACACTAGTCTACTCTTCTTAAAAAAAAAAAAAAGCACATTACCATAAAAGTGTCAATCCATCCTATCCACACATTCCCAAATGGGAAGAAACAAAGCAAATTATGACAAAGTATACTGAACTGAACAAAAACGATCCACGATATCTTTTTAAAAATTATGTAAATTCTCATTTGGAAAATCAATATAAGGACCATCTTCAGATTTTTACAGATGGCTTGGTGTTAGATGACCGTAGAACAGGAGCAGCATTTTTATAATGCCAAAATCAAAAGTGGAGGAATTATATTATCTTGGCCAACACTTGTCAACATTTACTGCAGAATTAGTTGCTATTCTAATGTCCCTAAAGTATGTTTTAAATTCTTCAATAGAAAATTGTCGACTTTTACTGTGCAGTGATTCGAAGTCAGCCCTTTCTGCCTTACAGTCTTTAAATCCAAAGATCCGCTGTGAGACTATTACAGAAATTAATTACATGACACATCTATTGATGAAAAGAATAAATGTGACTTTCTGTTGGGTGCCCTCACATTGTGGAATTTAAACAAATGAGAAAGTTGATAAAGCTGCTCAGAGAGCAGCTTGCAATATTGAAGGAATGACTGCACTGAACATTCCGCTAGACCTATCAGAATGTTATCTTAATTACTAATGTCCCTTAAAGGTATTGTTTAGATCTACAATAGAAATTAGTCACAACTTTTACTAGCATGATTCGAATCACCCCAAGCTCTTAACAGTTTTAAATTCAAAGATCGCTGTGAGACGATTAAGTAATTAATTATATGACACATTCTCTATCAAAACAGAATAAATGATGACTGTTCTGTTGGGGTGACTCTACATTGTGCAATTTAAACAATAAAGTATGAAAAGCTAATATTTCACATAATAGATCGACTCCACTGACATTACCAAAAATGTTCAATAATGCTTTTCTTTGTTCGTTCTGCCCACATCTATCACGCTGTCCAGTAGGAATTTAACTTTCAACAACCCCTCATATACAAAAAGAAATCACACACGCACACTCGGCATGCAAATACACAGGCGCGCACGCGCGCACACACACCATCACACAATGTCTGGAATCACTTTAAGTGGGAAGACGTTAAATTGAAGAAAAGCAACACATGCCACACACATCGCACATTTGTGTGTGCATGCTTCCCTAACATATCCCTTTTCATTTTCAGCATTTTTACTCATTGCTCCTCATTTTCCCCAGCTGTTATTTTACTCTAGTGGGAACATGAACAGGAGTGGCCTTGTGCCTTGTTATTGCCATTGGTTGTAGACTCCATTCTCTGCCATATCCATCTCTTTGTCTGTCACTTTAAAACTGACCACCCTTACCCACTGTCATACTTTGTGAGATCATGGACTCTTTCCTGCCCATCTTTCTGAGGTCATGGACTCCATTCACTGCGGTGTCCATTTCTTTCTTTCCTAACCAACTACTCCTGTCCACTGAATACTTTGCGGAGAGAGAGATTGTGTGTGTTTGGGCATCATGTCCAAGGTGGAAGTGCCGATCTTTATTAAGAATGAATGTAGAGCAACTGGTATCTGTTTCTGAGAGTACAAGACAAGAATGCTTGCTCTTAGGTTTTGTACATGTACTTAGGCCCCCCCCCCAAAAAAAAATGTAGGGAAAGGTAGTAGTGTGCATGTTTGTGGAGGATATTAATGCTACTTTTGGATGTGTCACACCCGCTTTGTCTAAGGCTGTATGCATAGTGGACCCGCACTGTGCATGACTTAGGCAGCAAGTTGGAAAAAACCAACCTCAATGCACATAGCCCCACCACCTCCAAATGATGGGTGTAATATGAATAATGTACATTTCCATGCATAGATGTTAATGAGCGCAGGATGGAGAAAAAACTTGACAACACTGTCATGTTCTTGAAAATGCTTTATTTCTGTGTGCATCTTGGAAAAAATTATATATTGAAATAAATTGAATATATTAAAACTGGTGGATTATTGTTGGTTTGAAAGGATCAGAGAAGAAATATGAATGCTGACTTTTCATCCTATGGTAAAATCGAGTGGAAAAAAATTTTGGGGGCGGAATAGCCGATCTCCAAGTTTGGAGATCAGACTGTCCACCCCATGGTAAAATCGAACAAAACACCCCTACAATGAATCGTCGTCCAGATCTATGACTTTGTACTAAATTTCTGGACTTAGCGTCCATGTATCATTTTGGTGGCTAATTACAATGAATGCATCAATGACTGAAACATGCCAACATACACAAAAATTATACACTGCATTAGAAAGAAAAAAAAACCTGCATACATGGCATTGCACCCTTACATACAAAGCGTCGGTCGATCTTGCCATCAAGATGCACAATGCATAGCAGTTAAACTTTCACTTGTTGACACAAAGGAATCTCGTCAAATATGTACCTAAAAAACTGAATAAAAATCGCTGGCTACTAGTAACACTTAAAATTGCATTGATGGTTAAAGCCTGCATACTGTAAACACAAAATATACATCGACTGCATTCAGGGCACCAAACAGAAATCCAGCAAAATGTGTATATGGGAACGATCAGTACCAAATAATACACTAATAAAATTAAGTTTAGACATACCAAATACATTCATAAATGCATAGGCGATTACTTCCCGTCTCACATGATATGCTTCCAAATATTGTTACATCTACTGTATTAAATCTTGTATTAAATCCTCCAGCCATCTTTGGAGAGGGAAAAAAAAAATCAAGGAGCCACTGAGGAGATGGATAGAGGACAGGGAGCGAGTGGGGAAGGAATCCTTCAACAGAGGGTAGGCATTCAGTGCAAGGGTACAAATATTTCAACCCCACAACAATGAAGTCCAACAAAATTGTCCCATTTCCTTTGCACCCCATATTAAAAAAAAAATGTACCCATTTTTATTATAATGGAAATTTCACTTCAACTATATATCATGAATTCCAACAAAGTTATCTAATTTCCTTTGGTATTATTCTGGAAGTTTCACTTTGCTTCTCTGTTCACCCTGAACAAAAGACCCCCTCCCCCGCATCTTTACAACAGAGAATGGGAATAATATTAACTAACAACTACAGTCAGGGTGGGCCATTGTACCCCCTCCCTCCCCCACACCACCACTCTAAACAGAAAAACAATCACCCAGTAATGCTCGAAGTATACATTGCATTGCTAAGCTCGCAGAAGATGACCAGGGTGACGGGGAAAACATGCTTATTGCATACCTTGTAAATCAATGACTGATTCATGGCACATCAAGTTTACACCCACACAGATACACAATGCACAGGCCGACATACAAAAACCTTGCCAAATTTGTGCAACCTGGGTCATCCAATTCAAAATCCCAAGAGGCTCTCTGACCTTCTTTGACACTTAAATGAATATATTAATTAATAAGATGGGGGTGAAAACCCTAGTAGTAATACCTTGCTTCACCCGCCTTGGCTTAAGGCTGTGTCAGACCAATTGACATAAGCTAGAACACCAAGGCTACATCAAAATGTTGTTAGCTGTGTCAGATCAATTGACATAGGCTAGAACACCAAGGCTACATCAAATGTTGTTATGCTCTGCATAGACTTGTGCGAGGATTGTCTTCAGTTGTGACAAGCTCCTAGCATAACATAATCCATCGCCAAAATCCCCTGAAGTCGGAGTGTGGCTGCCCACGTGGTGGGGTAATCAAAAACGGTCACACACATAATGTTCTCATCCCCAGCTGATGCATTTGTACCATGGTGTTCAAGTGCTTCGGCTGCTCGGATGATCCCTAGTGTCTTTTAGCCTGGGGACGACGACGACAACAACAACAACATACCTTGCTTCACACTAGATGGAACACAGCCCACTTCACCCATCGACAAAAGTGCATGTGTGTGTGAGAGAGAGGGGAGGGAGGATGTGGGGGAGAGAGAGTGCTCTCATGTGGGGAGAGTGCAGGCCAGGGTTGGGGGAACACGGGGATCAGAAAGCTGGGATGAAGAGGGGACAAGGAGAGAGGGGGTATGGTAGAGAACAGTGAAACAGGAGAGGAACAGAGTGACCAACACCCTAAGCTAAATCCCGCTGAACAGTAAAACTACTTATCACACAAAAAAGTTATTTCAACAAATTCTGTAACATACAGGGAAAGGATTATCGCCACATCGGTAAAGCATCATAAGATGTAAACAAGATCACAAATTTCTGTTTTGTTTTTTTTCCCCAGTACTTCGTTAATCAAAGGCATTTAACTGATACGTACAGAAACTGACATGCACCCAGGGTGCACTCGGAGAAAAAAGTCATTAATGAAATCATACGGTCATCACTTCTACATTAAATTTTACTACCATCATTACTATTATTGTATTTTTATTATTATTATTATCATCATCATTATTATCAGTATTACTATCATTTCTATTATCATCATTTTCATGAAGATTAGTAATGTCGTTATTACTACTAGTTATGATTACTATCATTATATCCATACTTACTATGTCCTATCATTACCAATCCCATTGCCAGTATTAGTGTTAGAAGTAAAATAGTAATATTTACATGCAATAACTTAAGAACAAACTGAGTGTGTGTCTATGTGTGTAAGTATGTGCCCCCCCCCCCCCCCCCCTCTTTTTTTTTTTTGTTTTTAACCCCTCCCCTTCTTCCCTTCACCCTTGTAGAATCAACATCTAAAAGTAGCATGTGCCTATCCACTATCGCAACATTAACCCGCTATATCCTCCACCAACACACACTACCATACCCTCTCACTGTTACAGCTCTATTTGCATTCTTTCCATTTGCTACATTAATCTATTTTTCATACAGATACCTATTCACTCCCTTTCCTTCATCTGGTTTTATTCCAATTTCATACACCATCTCCTCTACAAGAGTTTCTCTTCCCTCCTTCCAGTGTACTTGTGTGTGTGTGGGGGGGGGGGGGGTATGTGGAAAACATACACACACACCCTTCCGCCATGTTAATAGTAATGCTAGCCCTTTACTACCATTATGCTTATAATTACTATGTCCCATTATCGCTAATCCCATCACCAGCAGAAAGTGGTAACAGTAGTAATACTAGAACTAAATTAGATAAAGAGAGGAAAGTGTGAGAGTGTGTCTATGGTGTGTGTGTGTAGGTATGTGGTCCCCCCCCCCCCTTTTTTTTTTTTTTAAACCCATCCCCTTCCCTGCTCCAATAATTAGTGTTAGCCTTTTCTTCTTTTACTCATCAATAGTGCCTATTCCTTTTCACCTACTGTTACCATTAATAACATTATTTTATTTATCCTCACCACCTTCTCCCTGCTCCAGTAGCGCTGTTAACTTTTACTCCTTGACCATCTTTATTCCTTTCCACAAATTATACTCATTGCCAATGTTACTTTCATTATTACTGCTATCAGTATTACTGTCATCATTTAATCACTGTCGGTACTATCATCATCATCAAAAAACAACAAAAAATAACCCACTTTAAAATTCTGCTAAAAATTCCTAAAATTACCCACTTTAAATTCCTACTAAAAATTCCTACTACCTTATTTAGTATTGATCTGACCTATTATTGTCATCACTAGCACTATTATGATCACTATCATTATGACCAATTCTGATATTTCTACTATTATCATTATTATAACTGTTGTTAACAACTTCATAACTGCTACAATTATTACATTTACTACTATTATTAAAAATATCATATACATTATATTACATTTACTACCATTATTAAAATCATGCATTACATTATATTTACTAGTATTATTGAAACTATTGTACATTATATTTGCTACTATCATTAAATTTATTATACGTTATTATTTACTACGATTATTAAATTCTTATACATTATATTATTATAATATTTCCAACATTCCTCCAGCCTGCCACTTTTCCAGTCTCCTCTATCATCACTACCATTATTATACAGTCACAGTCACAGTCATGGGCTTCATTTGGCACAACTATCCTGTGCAGATTGAGGTTAAATTATCTTAAACTTGAGAATGCTTACCATGTAAGTGTGATGCAATGTTCTTGATTTATACGAGAACATAAGCAGAAACAGTTGTGTCAAATGAAGACAGGTGACGCAGGTGCAACGCTCACACTTCAGAGATCATGCACACTAACATCAAGCAGAATCTAGATCTACATAAGGAAGGTGAGGTTGGTTGACAACTGTTTCTGCTTGCGTTCTAGTATAAATCGAGAACATTGCGTCACACTTACATGGTAAGCATTCACAAGTTTAAGATAATTTAACCTCAATCTGCACAGGATAGTTGTGCCAAATGAAGCTTTTAGAACCAGGATTATTAACGAATGTATGCCATCACCAGCTACTGTTTCAGTCCAGCAATGCCTGCCCCATGTTACTTGAAGGTGTCTTTTTGTAAAATCTGGTAAAAATGGATTCAGCAGACCACCCTGCTGCTTCATGACTGTGTCAACAGGTATGCCTCCCGCCACTGCCGCTGATGTTGATGCAGAACGAGTAGAGTGGGCACCAAACTGCTGTGTATCAATGCCTGCTCTGCCAAACATGTTTCAGCCACCTGGCTAAAGTGTCACGACTGACCTGTTTATGTGGCCTCTGATAAGTAATGAACAGTGATGCACATTTCCCCGAATCTCTTGTCTTTGTTTCAAGTCATCTTTTAGCACTTTGACAACACAGTTTTTTGTTCGTTGGAAACGCCACCAATTCAGTAGTTGCTAAATGTTTATCCCTTCAGTAATCAATGTCACATTTTGTTTCATAAATTTTCATAGAAGTTCGTACTTGTCTGACATCTCTGAACCGACAGCAGAGCTATTAACATTACCAGCTCCTTCAGCGTTAGTTTCTCATGAGGAACTAAAGTCTCAAGATATTCAAAAACAATACCAACATCCTACATAACTGAATATCAAGGAAGGGTTGGTCTCAATTCAAATACACCTTTCATGATTTCTTCACAAGTCTGTTCTCTAAAATTTTCACAGTCTTTAAAGTCAAGAAATCCAGAGAGCGCTGGCCTGGCTATACAAATAGAACTGTATCTTTGACCCATTTTGAAAAGAAATCCTTAAAAGTTAATGCATTCATTCACAGATGGTGAATCGGGATTGAAACCCCATCTACATGCACAGTTCCACTTTCTTTTGTGATGTTTCTTTCCGCCATGAGGCATAGATAGTTTTCACTTTTCTTCGAAATTCCAGACTTTCTAAGTCGTTTCCCGAGACATTGCAAATCTTTCGCATTCGATTCTGGAGTTCTGGGTTTTGTGGCATCAGGAATAAGTTTTCCCGTGGTGACACCCACACCAGATTTTGTATCGACAGTCACCCTATGATGGGGTATCAGGGTTGACTTGGCCAGTCCAGAACAACAACTTTTGTCTTGTCCCCGACTATTTCCTGCAGCATCTTTGGGATCACATGAAAATGTGGGAAAGCATACAGCGGTATTTTTCTCCATGAAATATCAAAATCATTTACTGCAAATAGATCGGGTCTGTATATACTTGTTAAACTGTTTGTTAATCCTGGATGAAAAGAGATCTATTTCATCTTTAAAGCCTAGAAATTCTAATGCTTCTTTTAATATATCACTATGAAAGATGGCCGACCATGGTGCAAGCGAGTACGCGCAAACTGGAACTAGGGACAATAACTCGCGTTTTCAAACAGGAAAATAGTACTTTCTTTTTTTTCTTTTGCAGCCAATGTTGCTGGTTTTCATGTCTTTGTCGTACTCGGCGTATTATTGTATTTTCATCAAATTTCGTAAAATACGCTACAAAATTGGTTATTACTATTACTACTGTTGGTATTATCATTGCTACTATTACCATTACCATTATTATGATTATTAATACTGATGTTACCATCATTACCATTCTCATCACCATCATCATCATCACCACTAACACTGTTGCCACCATCATTACTATTTTACCTCGCAGTGTCTCCTTCCCAATGCCCATCTTGCGCCAAATTAGGGAAGATAAGTGATTGCTCGATCGTTTTCATGTCCTGAATGTTGTTTATCTTGCCTGAAGAATACCTATGAAGTCGAAATGCGTCATGCTTTGTCTTGTAATTTGTCTGTGCATGTTAACTGGGGAGTTATTTTAAATACCTTTTAAAATTTATTTCAGTTTCCGCTTGCAGTCATCTCACTTTGCAACTAACTGTACTGATTTCGTTTCAGTTCGATCATAGTTAACATTACAGCATCACACAGTTCCAGAAATAGAAGTTAAAAAAATGATTGTCACATGAAAATGTAAAGCCCCCAAAAACCACTAATTCAAAGACATAATGGTCCGTACTAATGAAAAGAAATGTGATATTTTCTGTCCTTACACATGAAAGGAAACATATTTTCTGACACTGAATCTTGAAGCTCCAAAATGGTCACAATGGATCTCAAGAAAACTTTACCTTACTATTCTTATTTTCTCCACAGTTCCAGAACAAGTATCAGCTGGGGCTTGTTTCAAAGTGAACATTCTGGTTTTTAAGCAGAATAGTGTAAAAGGAAAATTTGTGGTCATTCAAAAAGCTGTCAAGGATGTTTCCTACACATTATTCTTGATAACACAAAGTGTACATGACCCCCTTTGGCTTTCCTACACAATGTACAACCAGGAAGTGGTCCTAATGATGATACACACCAAACAACCCACCACCTTCTACCTGCTCCCTAAAATACACAAAATCTACACACCTGGCAGACCCATCCTTTCTGCTTGTAGCTGCCCTACATAACACATTTCACAGTACTTGCACTCTCTCCTCCAACCCATAGTACGAAGCCTCCTCACATACCTCAAAGACAACCCACACACTCAGCATGATCAATCATACAACCAACTGACCCCACTTTCCAACCCAGCCTCCTCTTTACACTTGACCTTGTCTCTCTCTACACTTCCATCCCTCATGCTGATGGACTGAAGGCCCTCACATTCGTTCTGAACAGCTTCCCCCCCCCCCCCCCCCCCCCCCCAACCAACAATATCCTCCCACAGCTACACTGGTCAGATTTTAAGAATTAGCCCTCACCCTCACAAATCAGTGGTGTTGCTATGGGAACAAAAATGGGACTATCCTATGCCTGCCTCTTCATGGAACACCTAGAACACTGCCTACTAACCTCTTATACAGACTTGACACAAGAGCTCTACAAGAGATACACTGCTGATGGACTGGGAGCCACATCCATGCCACAACATGGACCTCTGCAACTTCCTCAACTTTCCTCAGACCTTCCATCCATCCATCCAATTGACCTACACCATTCACTTCCAGGACATCACCATCTCCCTCAAAGATGGACTGCTCAAAACCTCCATTTACTATAGACTCCATTTACTATAGACCCCCTGATGCGCATTCATACTAGGACTACACATCTTCCCACCACCCATCCACTAAAGACAGTATTCCATATTCTGAATTCCTCCGGCTATGCAGACTCTCCTCCAAAGAAGAAAATTTCACTCTACAAGCAGCAAAATGTCTCAAGTTTTCACTGGATACCCTAATGCCATCATTAATACTCTCCCCATCAGCAGGATCCTGAAGTCTAACTGGCATATAGTAGAAAATCACAAACCTGCCTTTGAAACCAAACCCATGATCACTTTCAAACGCGACACAAACCTGAAAGACCTACTTTGTGCACTTTAAACTGAACAAAATCTCCACACCTGAGCCACCAGGTTGTTTCCCCTGCTGAACCCAATTGCAAAATCTGCCTTCTCAACAAACCAGACACCATCCTACATGGCCCCAAAGACTCCTTCACAGTCAAACGCACTTTCTCCTGTCACAGCCACAACACTGTGTATGCTATCTACTGCCAGCTGTGTGGCAAGATATATGTAGGCGAGACATCCCGCACATTCGAGACGCGCATCTCTGAACAGCACATTTGAGACGCGCATCTCTGAACACTAAGCTGACATCCGCCACCATCGGCCCAAACCAGTCGCCTTGCACTTCAACCATCTCCCCCCTCTCTCCCCCCAACACAACATCAACCATGTCAAAGTCCTAGTACTCTGGTAATCACAGAGTGACAACTTAAAGCACCTTCTTATCTTAGTCTTTATCTTACTACCAGATTGTGAACCCTCCACCCTCATGGCATCAACACCCAAAAGCAGCATGTACCTATCCACCACAGCACACCCAGCCTGCAATACCCTCCACCAACAAACACGCACACTATCATATCTCCCACTAAGTTACAGCCATCTTCCTTTCCCCGACTCCATTTGCTGCATTGATCTACCCACTCCCCTTTCATAAACTGCTTGTTCGGGTAGTATCTTATATGCATGCACAAAAACTGAAACACATTTTCAGATTGTCCACGCCTAAGCAAGCAAGCAATACAAGAAGCCATTATGAACCAACAAGACATTCCGCAATGGAAAATACAATATGTTAAAAATTTTTTTTAAAGATATATATATACAAAACACGATTAAAAGGAAAATAAAAGGTGGGAGTTTCCATCATGCATTATTCTTGCAGCGTTTTACTGTCAAAAGCTGATACCAGCTTGTTCTTATACACAAACACATACACAGAACATTGCACAAGATCCAGGTATTATCACTGCAGCCCTGCCGACCACACTGTGCCTTTACAGGACTGTCAAAGTCCAGCAAGGAAAAAATTCACATTACAAAACAACTCTGTCCATACAACTGGGACATGGTGGCTCAACTATATCTAATTACCTTGTAAGGCACAAAAAAGTATGTACGGTCCACATAGCAAATACAGGAGTGGACAGTGCGTACAAAATTTCACACACTGCCAGATAAAAAAAAAAGTAAAAAAGAAAAAATAAAAACTGCTGTAAGAGAAAACATGACAGAAGTTTCCAGAACAAAGCCAGGAAACAACAGGCATGTACTCCGAGTCTATGTAGTGCTCAATGTACACAGAGAATTGAAAGCGCGAACACATGTAGTGAGCATTACATGGACACCGAGTCAATGCACGTGTGTAATACTCTGTATATGCGTATCCAGTGCTCAATGTACTTACGTATATGCAATCTTCTGTATGACATATAAACAGAGCATTGCGTACACAAATACACACGGAGCACTGGATACCCAGATGCACACAAAGCATTGTAGTTGTACACACATACATATATATATACACAAGTATTTTACACACAAGCACTTATCTCATACTGGCGTTGAACACACCATTGGTAAAAATGCTTTTCCTATACAAACTATGTTTGGGGAGTGTTTTCTGCAGCGTCAGCTGACCAAAAAGAAACAAAAAAGTCAGAATGACACACAATTTCAATACACTGACCAAAAAGAAATAAACAAGTCAGAATGACACACAATTTCAATTCACTGACCACAAAGAAACAACAAAGTCAGAATGACACACAATTTCAATACACTGACCAAAAAGAAACAAAGTCAGAATGACACACAATTTCAATGCACTGACCAAAAAGAAACAACAAAGTCTGAATGACACACAATTTCAATACACTGACCAAAAGAAACAAGAAAGTCTGAATGATACACAATTTCAATACGCTGACCACAAAGAAACAAGAAGTTTTCATGATACACAATTTCAATACACTGACCACAAAGAAACAAAAAGTCTTCATGACACACAATTTCAATACACTGACCACAAAGAAACAAGAAGTCTTCATGACACACAATTTCAATACACTGACCACAAAGAAACAAGAAGTTTTCATGATACACAATTTCAATACACTGACCACAAAGAAACAAAAAGTCTTCATGACACACAATTTCAATACACTGACCACAAAGAAACAAAAAGTCTTCATGACACACAATTTCAATACACTGACCACAAAGAAACAAGAAGTCTTCATGACACACAATTTCAATACACTGACCACAAAGAAACAAGAAGTTTTCATGATACACAATTTTGCGTGACTGCTAATCTTCATTCCCTGGAATAACAGACAAGGGAGACAATCATGGCTTTGTCCCTTCAGGTACTAAGGCTACCAACGCAGAACACTAGTATTACACCTTATACAATTGATTAAAAGAAGGGCAATGATGATTCACATTGAACATATGCACACTAAAAGTGTCTCTCGCACACACAACAGCATAATTCCTACATGAAAAAAAGATATATAAGAAGCATCATTCACCAAAACAGTATCATCAGTATGGCACAAGTTGGAATGAACAGCAACTGATCTGGCAGTCATGTCCAAGTACACCAGCACATAATTCACATGTGGATCTAGTTGCAAAGCGAGAGGACTGCAGGCGGAAATCTAAACAAATCTTAAATAAATGTTAGCAAACCGCCCAGAGAACGTGGACAAACGAGTCACAAGACGAAACACAACTAGTTTCGACCTCTTAGGTCTTCATCAGGTGAGACATTAACGAATAAAACAATGAAAATTCACTTAGCTTTGATCGCTTCAGATCACTTGGTAGGGTTCAGCGCAAGGAAGAAGGCGTTGAAGGTAAGTGAATTTTCATTGTTTTATTCGTTAATGTCTCACCTGATGAAGACCTAAGAGGTCGAAACTAGTTGTGTTTCGTCTTGTGACTCGTTTGTCCACGTTCTCTGGGCGGTTCGCTAACATTTATTTAACATAATTCACAGTCAACATAACTGATCACAAAGCAAGTCTGGTTTTCAAGGCAGTGAGGAACTGGAAACGATGTTGTTGAGGGTGAGGACCGAGAGCTCAGACCACAAATCTTTCTTCAATGAATGATGATGGTTTCAATGACCCAATGTTTTGTTTGCTTGCTTATGTATCAAATCAATGCTGAAAAAAAATGGGAAAGGAGGAAATACAATCACTTTTGGCATCTGAATTACTGCACTTTAGTTACTTTGATGCTCTTTCTTCCAGCTGATAACTAGACCTAAGACTGCTGTGTGCTAGGACCATCTGTCAAATTTTCAAGTGTAAGATTTCTTATCGTCCATTGTCAGTATTGCCCAAACAGATTTTCAATTCCTATTCTATGTATATACACACAAACATAGTTACCTGAATGAAAGACGAACGATACAACAACAACAATATGGAATACAACACCGTGGTGTTTTCGTGTTTGTTGTCCAAGACCCAAAAAGATTCACTAGGTGCGTGAAACCCTTCTTATTCATGCAACATACATTGCCCTGTTTGATGCAACATACTGTATACCCCATGATCCTGACACTGCATGTGGACATATAGACAGACCTGCCACATTGTGACAATGAAAAAGGGGGGCGGGGGTCTGGGGGCCGGTATACGCCCCCAGTGGGATACAGGGGCAATGCCCCGTTGGGGGTTAACTGAAGGATTTTTAATGATAAGCAGAGAAGTACCCCAGACAGCATAGCAATGCATGAATTTTTATCTTATTGTCAATGCATTCAACAACAAATTTTCAAGTTAAAACTTTTACAGATCAATCAGCCTTGCAGCATAAAATGATGAAAAGCTAAAAATAAAAAATAAAAAAGATACTGTGTATTCAGTTTCAGACTTATGTTTTTTTTAAATTTGAGACAAACACACACAGTGACATCACTGAGACAGAGAAACAGAGATAAGGCGAGAGATTATGTTGATTTTAAGCGATTTACAGAAATATAAATACAACCCAGTAATTACATTTATCAGTACAATACTTATTTCAAATGAAAAAAAAAAAAGGAAAAAAAATTAATCCCAGGGATTGACAATTTTTCACTAGTACTGATAAATATTCTGAGGAAGGTGTCACGCCAAGCGTGACCTTTCTTTTCTACCCCTTTTGAGGAGATTTTTGCCCCTATTACTTTTGCCCTATATGCCCATTTTTCAGGAGGGACCAAATCTTGGGGGCAAACACTGCTCGACTGATTTTGGGCAGTCACTTGCCACTTCACCCCAGCCCTCACTGTGCACTGTCTTTGCACGTGCGTTCCGTTCATTTTCGTTCACCCAGTCTTCTTGCTCGCCTATGTCACTTTTGGAAGGTGGGCAAAAGTTGGGTTTTGGGCGAGTTTTGGCACTCTGATTTGGGGGTGATCGAGTCTTTTCATGGATCATTTTGTTTGAGAGGGCCCCGTCCCTGTATTCTAGATATCAACTGGAGTGGGCAGTCAGCCCACTGGAGCAAGATTCGTCGTCTTGCTGGAGTTTATCCATCATCACCATCCTTTTGTTTTCACCCCCACATCATCTTTTCATCTGGAGGGCCAAAGAAAGAAGAAAGGAAAAGACCCTGAGAAGAAGACAGAAAAGACCTTGAGAAGAAGACGGAAAAGACCTTGAGAAGAAGACGGAGGACCTTGGAAAGGAAGACTGGAGAGGGATAGAGGACAGGAGAGTCAGACTGGGGGCGACATCTTCCTGAGGGTGTCTACATAGCCTTTTCCCAGACGTGGGGACCTGTTGTCTTTGTCCTCCTTTGGCACGAGTGGTTTTGGTGAGTGTTGAGATTTAAATTAATATTTGGTGGTACGTTGGGCACGTTGAAGATATTTTTGGTCAAATTTCGGCATTCATTTATTTTGATTCGACTCTGGGGGTTCGTTTTCCAGGGAGTCACAGCCTCTTTAGTGGAATCCTGCTTATTGCAAGTTGTAATTCATATATCTCAGGAACCGTTTCCTTTCGTTCCCCCTTTTTTTCTCTCCCTCTTTTGGTGTCGACTAGCGTATCACATTTTGCGCTGAAATCGTTATTGTATTTTCATTACCGTTTCAAAATTCAAAACAATTCTTCATTTTTTTTTTTTTAATTCAACGTAAATTTTCATTCATGGCATTACCTTTTGGCGCCTTATGGTCGAGGCTGGGGGAAGGTTGATTGGTCAGGGAGTTGTTTTGGGGATGTCTCCGTGTCCCCCCTCTTTCCTCCCTCCTCCCCTTTTCCCTTATGGTGACCAGGCGCCCTTGTCTTGTCTGTTTTGCTGGGTTGCATGGAGAGTGAATGGTGATATCATTTTTGTGCTTTATTTTCATATCATCCCTCTTTCAAAGATGCTTAATTGACCGAGTTTCCGAGATAGTCTTATGGCCTCCGTGGTCGGCTGGACTATAATTAAAATGATTGATTGATTGAGATAGTTTAGGGCCAGTGGTTTTTCTTTGTCATTATTCTGGTTCAACTCCGTACTTACATGTCTATATGTTTAAATGTAACTATCAGTTTTTCTTTTAAATACTGTCATTCAGAGGGTGATTCCGATTAGTCTTTTACCAGTTCAAAATGATCTTTTTTTTGTAATAGTGGACTGGGCAGAGTAAGCTGTAAGTAGAGAGTTTTTGTATGTATGGCTATTGTGCTTGGAGGACAAGTGAATTTATAGAGTTAGGTGTAGTAGGGGGCACCTTGTGTCATAGTTACCTCCCTTCCCCACATTCACCTTCACTCACACCCTCCCCCTTCCCCTCGTTCCCTTCGACCAGTCCATATAGGTGTGCTCATTCTGAGTCCACTGTATGATGTGCAGCACTTCCCCTTTCCTTCTCCTTCTGCCTTTCCCCCGGGTCTTCGACTGCTTCACCTCCTGTTCGTCCACGCCCTGACCTTGCTCCTGTTGGCCAAGACGTCAACACAGCCTGCTGCCCTGGGACCTACCTAGGTCGTCCCGATTCTGACGTCGGCACTTCCTCGCCTGCCCTGACATCATGAGGCGACTGCAGTAAGGGGCGTGCGCGAGTTGAGGGTTTGTGGGTGGGGGTGCTGGACTCAAGGTAGCCCCAGAAAAACAACAAGACAGAAGCAGACAGAAGTGTACCAAAGAAATGAACTGTTTGGGATGGGGTTTTTTTTTTGAGGTTTTGTTTTATTTTGTTTTTCCTTTGACAGGCCATTAGTTTGTTTTGTTTGTTTTTTTCCTAAATAGATTTTAAGACTGGTTTTTTTTTCCTTATGTGATTATTGTCCACATTTCCCTTTTCCCCGCGGGCTTTAGAAGTGTGGGGTAGGTGGGGTGATTAGGTCCCCCTGGGTGCTGTATTGGGCTAGGGTAGGGGATTTAGTATCATCACTGTTCTATCTAGTTAGTTAGGGCCCCGTCTCTTCATCTCTCATCAATATCTGTTTAATGTGAATAAATATTGCGGTTTGTCTATCTCTTGCCTGGTGTTTGATTTATGCGCTTGAGGTCAGGTACTTGCGGGTTCTCCCTCTTCCCACGCACCTCGTCATTGGTCACCCTTAACCGGGTGAACTGTGACAGACGGCCTTCGATTATTTCTTTTTTACTGGTTGATATTTTCCTTTGGACTAGTTCAGACAAAAATTGTGACCAGGTCCTATATTCACGCGATCACTGCAAATACAAAAAACAACTTCAACTGGGAATTGCATGCCAGGAATGCTTAGTGGTAATACAATACTCGTCAGAATCAATCCATTCACAGACTTTAATCTTCAGTTTTAGTTTCACTGACATGGCAAAACATGGATAAACACTCTTGTAGTCCTCTTTCCATTTCAGACTGTTTTTTGTTCGCCTTTTCAGTCACAACAAAATCGCTTTCATCTAGTCATTCCGCCATCTTCAAAGGAAGTGACCACACTTTGGCTATTTTTGACCATTCAAAATTCAGTGATAAATTTCTATCAAGACTTGACTGGTTTTGGCACGCCAGATAATATTGTGCCTATTCGCACAGTCTTGTGCAGAGGAGAAAAAAAATTGTTGCTTGATGGCTTTCAAAATATCGGAGTTTTGGCTATCGCGATCGGAGAGCAGGTTGAAGCCAAAAAAAAAGCGGAGTTTACCCGACAAAAACGGGGTGAAAGGCACGTCTGTATAGATATCCTTTTACTGATACACAACATAGATGCTTGTAAGCCCCATACTGGAACACTGTCGCTAGTGATGCAAAAACTATTCATGAATTATAAACATTTATAAACAGCTAATGTGTGTGCACATGAACACATAAGGGCACAGTGACATACAGATGAGAATGGGTTCGATATATGTGAAAATGAGTCGCCTTCCACTGTCCAGTCATCTTTGTCAACTATCACTGTTTGTTAGTAACTAATGTAATAAATAAATGTACATTAATCAAGTATTACATCTTTGTCAAATATCAGTCTTTATTAGTAGCTAATTTGATAAATGTTCCTCAATCAAGTAATAGATTGGGGGGGGGGGGGAGATAATTTGTGTGTGAACCCACCAATGGAATTTTCTTCCAAACCACAGACGGCTGGATATTGTGAGCTCAGCCCAGTTTCCGTGCAAACCACAAGTAGTTGCCCATTGGTTATTTGTGTGCATATCTCAGGGTCCTCACCCAAGATGCTAAAAAAACAAAGTTTCAAATGTGATGACCCAGGTATATTATTATTATTATTATTATGAACATTTATGACGCCTAATCAATTGAATGCCCTAGGCGTTTACAATATCACAACAGACATCAAATCACACAATATATAACAATCATACATGAGAAAAAGGCATCAAAATCCAAAGCAAGGACACAAACTCACAAGCATGCATACACGCAAACACACACTCACACAGACACGAACGCACACAAAGCAGACACTCGCATCACACATTGCAAACGTCGGGTCACAGGGAAGACGAAGTTACCTAGGAAACAGATGAGTTTTGAGAAGGCGCTAACAAACACCTGGGGCCCGGGGTACATGGGTAGCTTGGCAATGCTGATGTCTGTCAGATTGTGCTGGACACACTGTTGGCCGCCTGGTGTATGTGAAGACTCCTGCGCAGGCACACAGTATAGACCCCTCCCCCCCCCTCCCCCAAATGGTCTGGAGCTCTACATGTTACTTGTCTCTGGCAAGTCTTGGCCGCTGACAAGTCCGGATGACCATGGGCTTGTTCTTTCTCTTTGCCAGTCCTGGCGGAGCATCAGTGGTTGGCTCAATGGATGTATGCCAGCATGGTATCGTAGTATCGCTGCTTTGTCAAATGACGGCTGCAGTTTTCAACAGCAGAATCTGGTGAATATCAGGCAGCCACTAGCCATGGGAATGTTGAGCGCCTCTCAGTGGATCTTCTGTAAGCTATACCGAGAGCGTAGTCCTTCGCACTTTCATCAAGCTTCCTAGAAACAGAATTATCATCAGCAACAGTTACTACAGGTACAAATCACTACATACTCATTGCTATGACTTGCCTTACCGTTGTGACACATAGTCTATGTTGTCCTCGCAAAATGACGATAATCTTATTTAGTTACATCATAAAAAAACTAATAATCACTCACCTACTTCTATTAAAAAATCAAGTCCAGAAACAGTAGAGAATAAGGACATCACAGCCATGAGGTAGAGAATAAGGACATCACAGCCATGAGGTAGAGAATAAGGATGTCACAGCCATGAGGTAGAGAATAAGGACATCACAGCCATGAGGTAGAGAATAAGGACATCACATTCACAGCCATGAGGTAGAGAATAAGGACATCACAGCCATGAGGTAGAGAATAAGGACATCACATTCACAGCCATGAGGTAGAGAATAAGGACATCACAGCCATAAGGTAGAGAATAAGGACATCACATTCACAGCCATGAGGTAGAGAATAAGGACGTCACAGCCATGAGGTACAGAATAAGGACATCACAGCCATGAGGCAGAGAATAAGGACAACACAGCCATGAGGTAGAGAATGACATCACAGCCATGAGACAGAGAATAAGGACATCACAGCCATGAGGTAAAGAATAAGGACATCACAGCCATGAGGTAGAGAATAAGGACATCACAGCCATGAGGTAGAGAATAAGGATGTCACAGCCATGAGGTAGAGAATAAGGACATCACACTCACAGCCATGAGGTAGAGAATAAGGACAACACAGCCATGAGGTACAGAATAAGGACATCACAGCCATGAGTTAGAGAATAAGGATATCACAGCCATGAGTTAGAGAATAAGGACATCACAACCATGAGGTAGAGAATAAGGACATCACAACCATGAGGTAGAGAATAAGGGCAACACAGCCATGAGATAGAGAATAAGGACATCACAGCCATGAGGTAGAGAATAAGGACATCACAGCCATGTGGTAGAGAATAAGGACATCACATTCACAGCCATGAGGTAGAGAATAAGGACATCACAGCCATGAGGTAGAGAATAAGGACGTCACAGCCATAAGGTAGAGAATAAGGACAACACATTCACAACCATGAGACAGAGAATAAGGACGTCGCAGCCATGAGGTAGAGAATAAGGACATCACAACCATGAGGTAGAGAATAAGGACATCACATCACAACCATGAGACAGAGAATAAGGACGTCACAGCCATGAGGTAGAGAATAAGGACATCACAGCCATGAGGCAGAGAATAAGGACATCACAGCCATGAAGCAGAGAATAAGGACATCACAGCCATGAGGTAGAGAATAAGGACATCACAGCCATGAGGTAGAGAATAAGGACGTCACAGCCATGAGGTAGAGAATAAGGACATCACACTCACAGCCATGAGGTAGAGAATAAGGACATCACAGCCATGAGGTAGAGAATAAGGACATCATAGCCATGAGGTAGAGAATAAGGACATCACAGCCATGAGGTAGAGAATAAGGATATCACAGCCATGAGGTAGAGAATAAGGACATCACAGCCATGAGGTAGAGAATAAGGACATCACAGCCATGAGGTAGAGAATAAGGACATCACATTCACAGCCATGAGGTAGAGAATAAGGACATCACAGCCATGAGATAGAGAATAAGGACATCACAGCCATGAGGTACTCTCATACAACTCTCATGAACTGTGACCAACCTCTTGGTTGTTAAATGTGTGTTGGTGTATAAAACCAGTATGTTAATTAATGGAAAACATAAATCACGTATGCAAGGTCTTGAAAAAACAAGGACTTTTGAAGTCTTCTTAATTATACCCTCTTGTGCTGCCTTGGTCCATCTCGTCAAGAAAACTATGCAGCTTGCATGCACTGAACAAATGCCACAGAGTGGTAAGTTTGTAACCTGTAGGAATGTCAGTTGCGTTGGATGACAGACTGGTTGACAGCATTGTACATGGAGAAACAGATGAGGGCAATTGCGTCATAGTTTTTTGGGTTTTTTTCCCTTAGAATGACATGGGAGGTATCAGTGATAAACAGCGATACATCAGAGCCACAACCATGAACATCAAATTCCAAAACAATGTTTTTACATGTATGGAAAATTCATAGTAAAAGGCTTATACTTACAAAATTTCAGTTTAATACCAATGATGGTTCAGCAGTAATTAAAGGAAAGCTACAAGTTAGAAGTGCATTTTCTTTTGTTGGGAGACTAGGTCTAACTTCAGGTAGCAATAAAGGAAACTGGTTGTTACACTACATGGGGATATATGCAATGCCCGCCTGCCACAACCCTGTACCATAAGACAGGTTGGTGTTCCGTATAGAAAAAAAGGGAGAGGGGGTGAAACATGAGGAACAACAGATCATCCCTGCTAGGGTCGAGTGTGGTCTGAAGATAAGCAGGCCTTTGTCTGGTGGAAAGCAGGCCACAGGGCAGCAGTATGAGGCTACACTATCCTGTCCTGGGCTGAGGCTGACAAGGAGCAGCTCCAGTGGAAGGAACAATCCATCAGATGTCGGCTACACTTTCTTTGCCTGCCAGGGCTGCGAGGCAGTGGGAATGGGCACTTCATCAAAATAACCCGGAACTTCCCTTGCCTACGTACTTCCCTTGCCCATGTACTTCCCTTGCCCACGTGGTGCTCGCTAGCAGAACTTTCGCATGATCTCTTTCATTTGATTATTTTATTACCCTCAGGTTTTATTACCCTCAGGTTTTATTACCCTCAGGTTTTATTACCCTCATCTTGCATGTAGCCAAATCTCATTTGAATCAATCAAATGGTTTAAAAGATTTTTTTTTTCCTAACCATGTTTAGGTATTTCACGTTGCCCATGTCTGCACCAGTTTACTGCTTTTTACTGAAATATGAAAGCTATTTTTAACATGAAAATATCTTTGGATCAATGAGAAAATTATTAAAATGGAATACAAATCATTCTGCGTCAAAGCACAGTTAGGACTGTTCTTGTACTGTACTAGTTGGTGAGCTATGGACAACGCAGTGCGTCAAATGCATGATGGAAACATGTCGCACATTGAAATGTTCAGTAAAAAAAAAAATGTATAAAATTATCCCATTCCATAATATGGACTGTACACTTATGTTAAATAAGAAAACTGCTCTGTCTTCCAGGTGCCAAAATTTCATTGCAATCTGTCAAACAGTTCAAAAGTTATGTTTCTTCTAACCTTGTTGGTGCATATGATGCTGATCATGTGCGCAACTGACAGATTTGCATTTCTCTGAAGTTTGAAGGCTGGTTTTACCATGAAAATAAATTCAGATCAGTGAGAAAAAAAAGTGCATAACTATATATATAGGGAAGTCAAACTGCAGATACTGACACTCTTCGATGGTATTGTTCTGAAATTGTAGTGCCCTCAATATGGCTCTCAGTCCAATTTCAACCATTTTCAAATTGTGATTTTTTTCCGCCTGAGGCTACCGACTTTGTTTCCAAACTCTGCTGCAAGTGATGACTCAACCGTCTGCACGCCGATGCTAACCATTGAAGGTTTCTTTACTGCAGCTGCAAACGAAACTCCAGCAGTTGGTTTGCTGTTCATGACAATCTTTTTTGCCTCCAAGAACGGGATTCTTTGTTCTGTCTTGACCCTCTGAATCTCTTTCTCCTTCATCCATTTAGGGCAGGTCT
Source organism: Conus canariensis (assembly GCA_033310375.1). Taxonomy (NCBI): domain Eukaryota; kingdom Metazoa; phylum Mollusca; class Gastropoda; order Neogastropoda; family Conidae; genus Conus; species Conus canariensis. The sequence goes on along the minus strand of CM065728.1, from coordinate 5,501,508 downwards.
TAGATGATGATGAGTGGTTGCCTCCACAGTTGGCACTGAGTGGTGGACTGTCACACACACCCTCGTGGACTGGCTGGCAGCAGGTACCATACACCTCTTCTTCAGTGCACCGATCCCTCACATGGCCAAACCTCTGGCACTTGAAACAGCACAGAGGGGAAGGTATATATAGCGACACTGGGACTCTCAGGTAGTCCACCTTGATTGGCTGAGGAAGTGATGTCGAGCAAAAGGTCGAGAACAGGGTGTCAGTTGGGACTCTGTCATGGCCCTTGCGCACAAGAACTCCCTGCGATGCAAGTTCTGCCTTGATTTCTGCCTCCAATACTCCTCTTAGATCTCTGCATCTGATTACACCCTTGCATGAGCTGAGTGTCTTGTGTGGAGATGCCTTGATTGGACGACCAACCAAAGAAGTGGATTTCAGCAACATTTCCGAGTGAAGCTTGGAGTAGCACTCCACTAGAAGCGATCCATTCCTGAGTTTCTTCACACTGTTCGGTTTTCCACCAAGTCCATTGATTCCCTTTGCAATTGTAAAAGGACTCAAACCTGAGAGAAGTCTCTCCTCATCTACTCCTTCAACTATCAGCCAGCAGGGTCAGACGCCTGAAACATTTCTTACCTCATGAATCTGAATCCGTATTCGAATCTTGCCTGCATCGTTTGTGATTTGGAGCCATGTTGAGTCAGTTTATATTCATTTCTCTCAATTCCCACCTACCATCGAGTCCCAACAAGGGGGATGCCCATTTCATATGGATATATACAGTATATCAGGGCATCAGGATTTCGAAAGAAGTATACACAGGCCTGAAAGCCTCCCTGCCATGGAAGCTCCCAAACCTGTTTGACCCAAGCCGCCGCCTTCTAACCTCAGCTAGGGCATGCACACGATCAGCCGCTTGATCAAGGTGGGCCAGCCGCTTGATCAAAGTGGGCCACTTCGACCACCTGTCTAGAGGAAGTCCAGGCCAAAGAGGTGTGTTGACTTGATGCACCGCAGTCACATCAGCGGTCTCAACCACCAGGATCCTATTCTCCCCCATCACAGGATGCACCGCACGGCAAACACGGTGGGCCTCAAGAAGACCACAGAGAAAAGAAGAATGTGGGAAAGAAGACTTGACGGGGAGACGAGGACAGAAAAGAGCCAAGTAAGAAAGGCAGAAGATAAGAAAAGGAAAAAGGTGCGTTACTATTTGTCAGGGCCCTCACTCATAACCTTTCTGACATGGGAGACCCTACCAGGGGCATCAATTCCTACCATGTAGTGCTTAGGCCAGTCAGCAACTTGGCTATACAGGCCTAGAAGCATGAACAAGAACTAGCCATCTAGTGGAGCACTGATCATGATGTCAGCAAACCCTAAGGGATCACTGGACCGTGCAAGCCCTTCGACCACAGCAAGGTTGCAACCCCTGGAGGGCCGTATTCAGTATCACAGCCTGTAGATGGTTGTGGCCTGAAACTTTGCTGTGGTTTGCTTCATGGTGTCCTGGCTACAATAAGGTATGCTGCAGTAACTGTTTGTTGCCCCAAACTTGGTCCCTTTTCCAAGGTATTTTATGATAGAACCATTTATTGATTTAAATTTCAAATTTCAACTCTCTGCAAAAGAGCTTTATTTTTCTGGATTAGGCTTATTAAAATGACTATTACATGTATGATTCACAGGAAAAAAATTGGAGTATTCAAGCAAAAGGAGGTTCTTTTTTATGCAAACAAGAAAACTTAAATTGTCCTTCTCTCAAAATGTTTGATTCAGAGATACATGGTTCTGGCTCTGATGTATTGAATAGCATGAAGGTCCAACTAGCCTTTGCAAACCTCCAGATAGGATATGCAGTGAAAATACAGGAAAAACAAAAAGGTTAATTTTTCTACAGCTAAAGCTATACTCTAAATTGATTTACACAAAATGACTGATCCATGTTTGTCTTCTTTTCAGGAACTTTGTTCCCAGACATACTTGGAACACACAGTATACTCTTTTTTTTTTTTTTTTTAATGAGTGCGGCACAGGCACAACTCACATTTTGTTAGTCGACATGAAGTTGCAGAGATTGTGAAGATTTTGCGGTCTGTTATGGCTAAACCCAGGAATCAAAACTGCATGAAGGTTTGTGAGGACAAGGGAATTTTGTCAACTAAAAGATTTTGTGTGGCTCCAAGGCCAACATTTTGATAAAAGTATTTGCGAGTCCGTTAAGAACCTGGTTACTATCTTTGTACGGAAACGAGTATCACTGGATGAACCACAGTAAAAAGTATTTTATGTAAATAATGTATAGATTTAATTGTCAATTAAAAGGGAGAACTCTCTTCTGTTTGACTAATTGTGTGTCAAAGTTGCGCTAGCGGCAATTACCCTATAAATTGTCCCTGACTCTACTGGAGTCAAATTTAAAAAAGAAACAGTGTTACTTATCACCACAGATTACAGGACAAAACACAATGCATTTTGACCTCTTGGGTCTTCTTCAGGCAAAAACAAACATTTAGAATATGAACACGAAGAACAAAAAACCACTTATCTCATATTCTGCACAAAATGGCTGTTGGATGAAAACAAGGCTGGTAAGGAATGGATCTTGGGGGTTGAAATAGTAATGATGACCATGACAATAATGGTAACAATAGTGGCGATGATGAAAACGTATATAATAAGCGGAGGGATACTGGCATTTTTTTTCTTCTTTTTTAAGTGTCAATAGTGGCTGAACACTGAAGGGGAAAAAAGGGGGTGGGCGGTGGAGGGGGTGAAACAGTAGGGTTTGTTTGTTTTGTAAGTTACTGATTAATGGTATGATATATTAGTGATGGTAATGATTACGGTGGATTGATACATGTGCTTAGTGGCAAGGAATAGAAATGATACCAAAAAAAAAAAAAAAAAAAAAAGTACTAATGGGTGGTGTTTGTGACGATAGTAGTTGCATGTGGGGTGTGGGTAATGATAATAATGATTGGTAAGGAATGGAAGTGATCAATGGGTAAGGGGTTATCATTGGGGGGAAAAAGGAAAGAAAAGGAGAGGGCAAGGGGGGAGGGAAAGCTCATATCTATCCGCCTAGTATATGTATGCACAGGGAGGATGGATGGAAAACTCATGCACACAGTATTATTGGAAAGGTAAACAGTACTGTTCGATGGTGTTCATTGCTGTAGGTGAAATACTGTGTTGGCATTAATAATAATGTTGGTTTAGAAGAAATGGAAATCATCAATAAGAAAAAAAAAGGGATAATCTGTTTAAAAAAAAAAAAAAAAAGGAAAGAAAGAAAACACACACACACACACACACAATTCATACACAAAGGGGGGGGGGGGCATGTAAACAGTACTACTGGTGGATGCTGATTATAAAGAGACTTATTGTGAGAAGTGAGATAGTGTAGGTATTAGGCTAATAGTATGATAATATAATAATACTAGTTGGAAAGGAAATGAATGGAAATGATCGATGGGAAAAGTGTTAACATGCCAACAGCAACTGACAACACACACACAAACAATACACACACACACAAAAAGGAAAAAAAAAAAAAAAGGGGGGGGGGGGGATGTTTGTGTGCTCATAATGATGGTTGGAAAGGAGGATGGGGAGGGGGGGGGAGAATTAAAAAATCTGTCAATGTGTAATTTTCTGCACTACAGCAGGTGACCGTTCCCAATGGCATGCAAGGCAGGTATATCTGGACCACTTCTTCATCCCTATGACACATGATGATCAGTACGCCCCCTATGAATAATCTCACCATGCAAAAGAATCCAACACTTCCCTTTAGTTAATGTAATATCTTTTCTTTTTAAATCCCAATTATTAAGCACTGATGAAATAGACTGTAAAACAGATTTTGAGACTACACAAAAAAATAAAACATTGAGCAAATTCAGCAGATCAACCACGAAAAGGCAAAACCTAAAGAATCGTAACGAGATCTGCCGTGAGAAGAGACAAAACCCTTGCATGATGACTGATCTCAACCTTCAGGGACATGCTGTTTGACCTTGAACCTGCACTCTCATCTTCTGATACAGAACCATCTGTATCAATACTAAGATGATTGGACATATGCTTGTGGTAAACGATATCTGACTGGCACACTTAAAACCAGTAAAATGTACATCAAGTGATAAGGCTAGTTTCCATGATGATATGGGCAGGCGTTGTCATAACTGGAACCACATTATGTGGTTTAACATCGTTGTTTGAAAACTGGAAACATCATTGGTAACTGTAGACAAGTTTGATTCTTTGCATTCTTTCGAAAGAAATGGTCAGATTTTACATTTACCTCCCTTCTATCAGAATTTTCAACTGAATCTGCGCTAAGAACATGGACTGCTGATGCTAAATTTCTAATCTGATCAAAGGGTAAAACTTCTGCTTATCTCTATAATCCTGCTGCATTCGTGTGAAATGGAATGCACACAACAATCTTAACAGACTTACTACCAAACTCTTAGTAACTTCAAATAAATACTGGATAAGAGAAAAAAAATCATTTGACCGTGCTTCAATCTAGACCTAATGAGTGCTGTTACAATGTGCACCAGAGTTTGGCGTCTTGACCCATTAAGGTGCATAGTAACAGTTTTCAGAAAGTGTAAATTCTTCATGGGTTTAGATGGTATAGTGTCAAAAAATTCTTACATTTACACTTTGAGGTCAGATACACACACACACACACACACACACACACACACACACACACACACACACAGACTGTCACACACACACACACACACACACACACACACACACACACACACACACAAGCACATACACACTGAAGTATCACTGGTAAAAAGCACAGCATGAATCTCTTCTACTAAATATTCTAAGCACTTTGTTTACATCACTTGACTGTTATTTTAGTGGAAGCAAAAATGAATGCTCATGTGAAAGGTATAGCTTTTTTTTCTTTTACTTTTTCTGAAACTGGTTCAAAGAAATCGTAACAAGTTGTATCAATAATATACTGGGGCTAACAAACTTAAGGATCAATCTCCTGATTATCACACATCAAGCATGAAAAATGAGTTGTAAGATCAGCGCCCATGACTGCTTTGCCGACATAAATCAAGATGAGATCTGTCATATACACAGAATGTTTTTAAAAATATAGACTGACTAATACTTGATCATGTGCCTACTTAATCACCCAACTGGTGCTTTGTCACACAATAAAGAACCAGGAATTACAAACTGCCCATTTAAAGTGGCCTTCACCTCGCATTACCTGACAAGATAAAAGGGCAATGAATGTACTAATGTTTGTAATCAGGATAATACTTTAACATTTTTTTCTTTTTATTATCATTTTTTTCTAACTTTTGCGAGCTTATAACTATAGACCTGTTTCTTCATAGTTTAGTCGAGTTTGTTTGTTTTTTGTTCAAAGTGGTCAAAACATTTCTTTTCTGATCCATTTGCCTTCCCCTGAAAAGAACACTTTTTTGCCCTAAAAACTGAACTAACCTTGAACAACTTGAAGCAGACTGCAGAGCAGGCAGCTGGTGTGCAGGATGAAGTGAATCTGAATCCTTGCTGTAGCTACTGCCAGACTGTACCTCAGTTCCAGGATCTGTCCATCCACTCTGTAGTAAAACAGGAGAAGAGGGTGTCTTGTGATTTCAGCATATGAAGCAGGTTTGATCATTCATGCACTCTCCCTCTCCACACTACCACCCCTCCCCATCTTACCTCCTCCTTGCCATGTAACCCCCCCCCCCTCCCCTTTCATTCCCACTTACTCTTCCATCCTCTCCCTCTCCACCCACTCCCCATGTTATCAGCCCCCCTCCCCCCCCCTTTTTATTCCCTCCTCCCCCCCCCCCCCCTCCCCTCCCCTCCTTCTGTCTCAGCAGCACTGACACTGATGGGTTTCTACACCTCTGACAAGTAAAATCTGGACATATAGATTAACAGAGACCACCTTTTCCTGTGCAATCCACAAGAACACCATTAAAACTGACATAAATGTTTCTGACCTGTACGCTGTGGAGTTCACTTTATCAAAGAAACAGGAAGCAGAAATAATTTTTGTGGACTACAATTTGTATTTACCACTTCTAAAACTTCTGAAGACAGCTTGCAGTTTGAACCAAGAAAAGTCTGTGGTGACCAGCAGTCTGTTGTGTCAAACTTTACCACAGGTTCAGTCACCAACTCAATGCAAGTTGCCAACTAAAACTGAAAGGTTGGATTACAGGAGTCCTTACTTTCAGTTGTTTTGTAAGAAGCTGGTCCCTATATTTACACCTTCACCGGAGGGGGCGTAAATTTGGTAGTGGGCAACTAAATGCCGTGAAAGGAGATGGCCATCAACTTAGTGTTGCTCCACTGGGAATGAGAAGGCCGAAGCTCTGTCCAAGGCACTGGACAGGCAGCACTATGGAGCAGTTCAGCCACCCTGAAACCTACAGACAGGCCAAAACTATCATCCACAACCAATACCAAAACCAGTGAAAGGGTGCAGACAGTGGTGCTGATACAATCCATCATCTCCAGAGATACCAGCAAACAATCCTCTTCAGACTTAAGAGAACTGGCCACTGCCGACTGCTGGACCACCTCAGCTGAATTAAGATTGTTCACATAGATGAATGTCTGTGTGGCACTGGATCTCAGACCCCAGAACACAACCTCCAACACTGTCCACCAGCCCATGATATTCTACAGCGTCTGACCTGTCCAGAGGGTACAAAACTACAGATGCAACTTTAAGGCAGCTGTCAAGACCTCGACAAGACTGTGGATTTCATCATGGCAGCAGGATTGAAGATCTGACGCAACAACAACAACAAAAAATCGACTGCAGAAAACGATGATGACTTACAGTTAAAGCTATAGATGAACATGTGGCATACACACTAGAAGATCTTCACCACTGATGGATTGGATGAAGTTTTAGTCTTCTTTGAATCTGTAGGATAGACTGACGGAAATTCAAGGCGACTTTGACCTTGATATTGGAAGATAGTTATCAGCCGTTGGGTAAGTTTGCTGACATTTCTATTTTCAAACCTGTTGGTATGGTTGAAGAAGATTTCAGTGGTGCTGATCACACTACAGCACTTCACAGAAACACCACTGACTGATTCAAACCTGTTGGTATGGTTGATGAAGATTGCTGTGGTGCTGATCACACTACAGCACTTCACAGAAACATGACTAACGCATTCAAACCTGTTGGTGTGGTTTGATGAAGATTTCAGTGGTTGTTATGACACTACAGCACTTCACAGAAACAGGACTGATTCAAACCTGTGGGTATGGCTGATGAAGATTTCAGTGGTGCTGATCACTCTACAGCACTTCACAGAAACACCACTGACTCATTCAAACCTGTGGGTATGGTTGATGAAGATTTCTGTGGTGTTGATCACACTTCAGCACTTCACAGAAACACCACTGACTCATTCAAACCTGTTGGTATGGTTGATGAAGATTTCAGCGATGTTGATGACACTACAGCACTTCACAGAAACACCACTGACTCATTCAAACCTGTGGGTATGGTTGAAGAAGATTTCTGTGGTGTTGATCACTCTACAGCACCTCACAGAAACACCACTGACTCATTCAAACCTGTTGGTATGGTTGATGAAGATTTCAGTGGTGTTACCGTTAATCACACTACAGCACTTCACAGAAACACCACTGTCTGATTCAAACCTGTTGGTATGGTTGATGAAGATTTCAGCGATGTTGATCACACTACAGCACTTCACAGAAACACAACTGACTGACACTCTGTATTTTCTTTTTTGGACATGATTATTATTATATTATATTGGGTATTTATACAGCGCCTATCCTCGGTCACAGACCAAGCTCTAAGCGCTTTACAATAAACACACTACCTCACTCACTCAACAGGCTGCCTACCCAGGTAGAGCCGGCCGAAGAGCAGCCTACTGGCGCTCATTCAGTCGTTTCCTGTACCATTCAAATATCAGTCACTCATTTTCATGTATCTCATTTATTCCTCCAGTTTCTCACATAGGATGCATGCAATGTTTATATGTGTCTTCCATTTCCACCGGTACACGATGGCACATGATAACAGTAAGTGACAATTTTTGTGGCTTGGTAAGAAATACCAGGCAGCTACCTTCAATCTACATCAATTTTGCCAGGGCAGCGGGAAACCCCCTGCTCTTTTCGATTTTCAACTGCCGTGGGTTCTTTAACGTGTGCAAGGGGCCAGGAAGGCACACAGGTCCAACTCGCTTATAGTCCCCAACCGATGGACTTGACGTTCAGTTCGATTTGTCATTCAAACTGGGAAAGAAAGGGCGAGAAAGGCAGGGCTCAAACCCACGCACTTCTCACATGTTGGAATGGCAGGCGAACGTCTTAACCACTCTGCCACCTTTCTTCATGTATCATTTATTGATCCATACAAATTTACAATTGGCAGGTGTCAGAAATCGACATGTCATGATCATGGTCAGGGATGATGGTGATGGTGTTGGAATGACGACCTGCTCAGGTCAGCATCATGCTGAGCATCAACATCATTCTCACAGCAAGCTTACAGGTAAGATGTACAAACAGGCATAGCTTAGCCAGTTTGGGGCAAGACTTTTTTCTTGCAGGGGGGGGGGGGGGGGGGGGGGGGGGGGGGGCTTGTTTTGCCTTTTTTTCCCCCCATTTTCATGACATATTAGTTGATATTAATTTGGCCAATGTTCTTAAAAATCGTACATGGAAAAGAAATGAGAGAATGTTATGGAAAAATAGTAGGCTAGTAATAGTACATATATACTTTATTATGAACTTAAGAATGACAGAATTACTTGGGCAATGAGGAAAAAAAAGCATTGCCGCATTACCTGTCCTAAATTTTGGTGCTTCCAATGCTCACACCCACCCACCCCCACCCCCACCCTTTAAATCCAACTTGATCTGCCACTGCCACCAGGTGTGTGTGTGTGTGTGTGTGTGTGTGTGTGTGTGTGTGTGTGTGTGTGTGTGTGTGTGTGCGTGCGTGCGTGCGTGCGTGTATGCGTGCGTGCGTGCGTGCGTGCGTGCGTGCGACAGCGAGTGGGTGAGTGAATGTGTGTGTGTGCTTCTACAGCTTCATCTAGTTTCTTTAAGTTGTGTAGCATTAGTGGTCCAAGGAGATGCATACATGTATGAGGCAAAGGTGGCTGACTATCACTGTGTTGACAGGATGTTATTAAACACACTGAATGTGATGAAAATTAAATTGTCAGTCAGTGACAATTGTCAATCAATGAAACCATATGAAAAATCATTGGAAAAGATATTCATCCATCCGTGATTAACGTGCATACATGGTGTGTGTGTTTTGTGTGTATGTGTGTGTGTGTATGTGTGTCTGTATGTATGCGTGTCTGAGTGTGCGCATGTGTACACATGTGTCTACAGGCAAGTGAATGATTGTGTGGGTGAAACACATCTCTGGGGAATGAATGTTGATGCTATTGGTGACTACAGTATACACTCAAACATGCATAAAAATTATTAGATCTTTTTAGAACAGGAGTGTATGTACTGTTTTTCCTAAATGATTTTTTTAAGTAATACTGTTTTCCATGTGATCTATTTTCTGGCAATTATAATAACAATAATGATAAAAAATTTACTTATTTAAAAAGAAAAAAAAATTCACCCTTTCTGTATGATTTGGGTGTCAGTGCACCTATACCTGATTAGAACCATTCCTATTTAAGAAGAACTACATAAAGTTACCTTATTTCTTTTCTTTTTCTCTTTTGTAAATGAGTATGATGTTGAGTACACCCACATCCATTGAAATAAATAGTCACTTTTTTGGGGGGGGGGGGTGGGGGGGCTGTCCATCTTCTGTGCACCTACGCCACTTGTTTCCAAGCCCCCGTCCATTGCCACAGGGAGCAGTCAACATCAAGTTGTCAAAAGACAAGCCGCCACAGAAGACATTGCACTGACGCCGAGTCACTTCGGTGGTGTTCAGTGGTGCCTGTGCTGATCCCACTTATGCAGGACACCACATACTAAGCCCCCTACTCACAACAATAATCACTTAGTTGCTGAGCTGGCATGAGCAAGCTCTCCCTCTCTAGGGTGCCACCACATCCGTCCAACAACAGCCCCATGAATTTGCCAAAACCGGTGACCGCGACGGATTCAAACCAAGGTCACAGATGTGGACAGGATTTCAAAAACCGAGATCACCATGAATACTGGGCATGAAGGGACACAGAATTTGAAACTTTTCTTTCCTTTAAATGCTGATCGTAGAGAACGAGGGTGATGACGCTACAGATTTCCATTCCAGGCTGAGACTGCATGACAGGGCTGCATTCTGCACTTTCTTTCATAATATATTCCAGCATCAACCAGGCCCAAGAGATTCAAATACCTGCAGTGTTGGTCTGGAAATTTGAGCAACACTCACAGAAAACGCATCCAGTAATTTGATAAAACTCGACTGTGTGGTCCCAGTCTTCCGAGCTGAGCCTGTAGCAAACTCCTACCTGCACTATACTTTCATTTCATATAGAATTTTAAGACCAGATACAGTAAAAAGGTGTTCTTTCCATGCACATCAGCAAGTTGAACAGTCTTCAGTGTGAAGTGTTGTCAGTGTAATGTTTAAAATTCATCTTCCACTAAGTTTTCTCCATCACACAGGATGCCACCCCACCAATTTTCATTGCCCTTTCTATTCCCTATGAATGAAGAACATGTCACAGTCTCACACACACACACAACACACACACACACACACACACACACACACACACACACACACACACACCTCTGTCTTTTTCTGTTTTTCTGTGTGTGTGTGTACAGAGTTGTATAATGGTACATATACCTCAACCATCATGAAATCTAATACACTTTCCAGTGTAAGGTGAATAAATATAGCTATCATTATCTTTTGAAATCAGTTTAAATGGAAATTAACGGTACATACAATTTGACTTCAAAGCAAACAACTGGAAAAATTTATACATACGTGAATTTCGAAAGTAACTCTACTGTCTTTTCAATGAATATTTAATCTTCAGTTGTTGGGTTTTTTTGTGTGTAAAAGGCTGCATTCCTCTATTTCAAACTTATAAAACAGGTTTTTTTTCATGCATTATAATTAAATTATGGGCATTTCAAATATCTGTGCATCATTATGACCCCATTATATTTTTATATGAGCTTCAAATCAAATCACTTATTAGGAACACTGATTTATTACTTTGATGATATTGATGATAACAAAAAAAAAAAAAAGGAAAGTTTCCAAACATTTTGGGTCATTTCAGCAGATGTTCACGTGTTAGGGAGAGTTCCAGTTGAATTAGTTTCATCCTGGGTAAAATACAGGACCCAAAGCAATATCCAAGTTAGACCAACATTTTAAGTTTTACTTCCAACTCCCCTACCCCCCCCCCCCACCCCCCCCACCCCCTCCTTTTATTTTTTTTTTAAATTAATACTCCACATTTTATATACTTATCACGGTTTATTAATGTTACTTTGGGTCACCAAAATTCACCATGGGTTCTTTTGAGTATTTCTGCTCATATGTATACAGACTGTAAATTGCATTTAAATACACACAATTGCCCCCAAATTTGAATTTCCATGCAATATCACTGCTTCAATAGATCTAGATCTATCATTTTGACCTTTTTTTGTAATACTGCAGACAAAACAAACGTGTGCTTGCAAGCATTCTCTTCGCTTGTCAATGATAAAGGAGGGACAGAAACAAGAGGGGATGGGTGGGTGGCTGAATGGGGGGTCCTACTGGTTAATCAAATAAACACTTGTGCCTCGGTCTCAGCAAGCCAGCGTTACACTTGCAGTTTCCAGGCGCTTAGGCTATAACACTCATGAAATGTTTATCCTACGCTTTGGAGAAGTTCGTTTATAATATACTAAAGTTCTGTCTTTTACTTTGTCGCTTCTCTGTACCTTTAACTTCACTGAAGCTATGGTCGATTTCATCAGATGTTGAAGGGTTGTTCCTCCTACTCCTAAAGCTGGTAATTGAAATGGGACTGCTCATTCCTAGACGACAACATCATAATGGCCTCTGCAAACAGCGTGAAACAGTAGCGGTTTCGTGTGAGCCACCTTAGGCTAGTCCACGTTATGGCACGCAGTCTTCGTGGTTGTGGGCCAGTATTATCTTGAAGCAGGAGACACTTTGTGAACAGCACAGTGTTCATCCAGCTGGCATGTCTCACCGTTGTTGTCCTGTGCGCATGTCTAATGTTAACTTTCTAAGGGAGGTAACCCTAACTATACTAATGTAAGAGTTGTCTTGCTGAACGACAAAGTCAATCAATCTCGCAACATCTCCCATGAAATAGATCTGGAAAACAAAATGCACGGCACAATCGTCAACGCACTGTAAAACCTATTTCACAAACTTCACCAGAGCGTTCCAGTTATAAATTCCAATACAATTATAAATCAGTTCTGCAACAGACAAAGCCAAAAAGGCAACACCATGTGACTTCACGGCCACATGGATTACACCACAACGAAGCACAGATTCACTGGAATCTTGCTGGTATCACTACTCGGCGCCCAGAATGAGTAGTATAGGGTTGTCTTGCTTCAGGTTGTTTTGCTGGCAGCTCTGGTGCAGACGATGCAGGAGTCTGTTGACCCCTGAGAAGTTACTGGCCATTCTGGTATCATTACCTGGTGTTCTGACTCCATCAGATGGTGTTCTGGCTCCATCATCTGGTGTTCCGTCTGCATTAGTGGCTGCTCAAGAAGTACAGGTAGGCCCTCACTGGCTGTGTCTGGCATGAGATGTTTCCTGTTCCGACGCAGATTTCCACCAGTAGTCTTGATGACGTATGATCTAGGAGCACACAGCTTTATAACCACACCCGGACGCTTCCATCCCTTTTCCTCATCCTCCTTCACCAGGAGATGATCTCCAGGATGAAGCTCTGGAAGGTGATATGCTCTCTTACCAAAGTATCTCTTTGTAGATTCTTTGTGTTTGCTGTCCTGATTGCGCACAACACCTGGATCGACCGTCTGAGGTGTAAGCTTGGAGGGAAGAACAGGTACAGTTGTTTACAATCTTCTTCCAAGGGCCAATTCAGTATGGCTTACCCCAAGTGCAACGATGGGTGTTGTTCGGTATATCAACAGAGTGTAGGTGTTGGTCTTTTGTTACAGTATTTCTTGGGCTGTTTTCATGGCCCTCTCTGCCTCATCATTAGCTTGTGGATAGTAAGGGCTGGAGGTGATGTGTGTGAAGTTCCATTCACCAGCAAAGTTTTTAAATTCTGCCGAAGCGAACTGAGGTCCATTGTCAGATACAACTGGATCTGCTGTTCCATGAAGAACGATTTCTTTCATTTTAGACATGACAGTTGATGAAGACACAGGAGCTTGAAGAGAGCGGACCTGCTAACTACTTGTTAGTTTAGGGAGTTCGACACTGGGGCTTGAAGGGAGTGGACCGGCTAGGACCAACTTGTACTTAAGGAGCTTCATCGTGCTATACATGTACAATAACACTAGTGACAGACCAGTGCTAAGGCCTCCTGTTTATTGGAGACAGTTTTGCCCTAGCACTGCAACTGAACAGCCGTAGACGGTTACGGCTTTGACAGTACCACTGCTGGGCCCGGAGACTGACACTGACAGTGATAGTGACAGACTGGACCTAGTAGTTGGTGCCATGAAAGGGCTTCGAGAAAGAATCCTGACGAAACCCCCAAGCCAGAGTCTGGATTTACCAGGTAAGGTGGAGAGTGTGTGTGGGGGGGGGGGGTGTGTGTGTGTGTGTGTGTGTGTGTGTGTGTGTGTGTGTGAATGTGCAAGTGCTTAAGTATATTTATAAATGAACTTCTCTAAAGTGTTGGGAAAACACTTCATTGGTGTCAGGAGTGGGATACATACTTAGCACTTTCAGTTTGTACAACCTTGGCTGTAATTTAACAAGAGAAATTCGAACAGCTTAAGAATTTTGTCCGCTTCCGATCCCATCGCATACACAAGGTAACTTACTTGGATTTCGCCTTCTTCTTTGTGAGTTTTGAGGCCAGACGATATCGGTGAAACCATTCTGTTCGTGCAGGCCATGTTGCCGGCTCCAGAAAGTCAAACTCACTAGGTGGCTTGAAAGACATTTTTGAGCACAAAATTAACTGGAAACCTCATTTCGCAGAAGAAACCTCAATTCAGTATGCTCAAGGGAATACTTCTGACACCTTGTTATGGCAGGTAGGCTTCGTGGTTGTGGGCCAATATTACCTTGAAGCAGGAGACACTTCGTGAACAGCGAGTGTTCATCCAGTTGGCGTTTTTCGTCCTGTGCGCATGTCTAACGTGAATTTATAAGGGAGGTAACCCTAAAGTAAGAGTTGTCTCGTTGAACGATAAAGTTAACCTGGATCTGGATCTGGATTAGTACGTCGCTAAAAACATCCACTTACTGGCATAGATGCGACAATCTCACAACAGTCATTATATTATTATTATCATTACTTATAAAGTCTACCTATGGCCACCAAACCAGTGTTACTTTATCTAAATGGGCACAGGCATGGATGATGCTCAGTGGCGCGCTAAGAGCGTTAGGCACTGGATTAGCCTAAGTGAACATTTGAGTGAATGAGGAACATAACTGAAGATCTATTCATTTCATTCACTGTCAAAATATTCAGTCGGTGGGGTGCAGCGAGCTATAGCGGTAATTTTCTTCAGCCTTCCGCATCTTCAACCAGTCATATCTAGGCCTACTACCTTTGCCGTAATCAACATAGTGTGTCTCCAGAATACATAATC
>CM065728.1:5476717-5481717 GCA_033310375.1 Conus canariensis | reverse complement strand
ATTACAGCCACCTGTTTGTGGAATGATTCTGCCCCGACCAGTTTTTACCAGGAAGTGATGTTGCTCTGGCCTCAACTAGGAAGGCTAGGGACCACACAGGTCGAGTTTCATCCACTATGGACATTCCTCTTAAAGCTTTGCTCAAATTTCCTGAGCAACACTGCAGGTGTCTGTATCTCTCGGGCCCGGTTGACGCCGGGATATACTACGAAAGTAAGCGTAGATGACAACGCTGTCATGAAGTCTTAGATCAGAATGGCTCTCCATGGCATCGTATTCATCATCTTCTTCCTCATCGTTCAGCATTAAAAGGTAAGTCTCAAATTCTGTGGGCCATTTATGCCGTGTTCGAGTGGTGACCTCAGTTTCTATTTCATCTCCACATTTATGTCCTTGGTGAGTTCGCATCGGATCACAGGTACTGGCAAGTTTATGGGCACTTGTCGTTGGACGGACATGGTTGCACCTACCGGAGAGGGTCACCCACTCACGCTGGCTCGGCGACTAAGCAAAATCATTATTGTCGTCATCGGGGAGCTTAGAAGATGGCGTCCTACGTCAGTTGGATCAGACCAAGC
This sequence comes from Conus canariensis, assembly GCA_033310375.1. NCBI lineage: Eukaryota > Metazoa > Mollusca > Gastropoda > Neogastropoda > Conidae > Conus > Conus canariensis. The sequence continues at coordinate 5,481,139 of CM065728.1, read as the reverse complement.
ACCTTTGAATGCCACCGGAGTGACTTGGCAGTAGTGCACTGTCTCCTCCGGTGGGTGGCCTTATGATGACTTAACATTGACTGTTCCCTGTGGATTACCGGAGCTGGAACTAAGGCGGGACAACCAGGGTGTGGTTCTGGACGGGAAAATAAAATGAGGTGTGTGTGTGTGTGTGTGTGTGTGTGTGTGTGTGTGTGTGTGTGTGTGGTGTGTGTGTGTTTGGGGGGTGGGGAGAGGGTAATGCTACTGAAGTGCCACAAACAATGAGAAGAAAAAACAACTCTGTCGTTTTCTTGGGTTCCTTCACGTGCGGCAGTTCATGCTGTACAGGGAGCCATGAACACCCAAAACAAACAATCAGACCACTGGTTAGGTTTTAGTGAAGAGCGTGTGGAAAAAAAAACACAAAAAAAACCTTGCCATGCGTGACACTCGAACCACCGATCTGAGTTTGTTTTAGCTTCCTGGGCAAGTGCCCAATCCACCTGGCCACAAATGAACTTTAGGCCTGCATTGCCAGTACTCCTTACCACTGGGCTACTAGGTCACTAGGCCAGTATTTCTTGTCTTATCCAGAAGGCCACTCGGTCACTAGGCCTGTATTCCTTGCCTTATCCAGTGGACCATTTGGGTCTCTAGGCAATCATTCCTTGCCTTAATCAGTGGACCACTAAGTCATCATTCCTTGCCTTATCCAGTGGACCATTGGGTCTCTAAGCCATCATTCCTTGCCTTATTCAGTGGACCACTAGGTCATCATTCCTTGCCTTATCCAGTGGACCATTGGGGTCTCTAAGCCATCATTCCTTGCCTTATTCAGTGGGCCACTAGGTCATCATTCCTTGCCTTATCCAGTGGACCATTGGGGTTTCTAGGCAATCATTCCTTGCCTTATTCAGTGGACCACTAGGCCATCACTCCTTGCCTTATTCAGTGGACCACTAGGTCACTAGGCCATCATTCCTTGCCTTATCCAGTGGACCATCAGGTCACTAGGCCATCATTCCTTGCCTTATCCAATGAACCATTGGGGTCACTAGGCCATCATTCCTTGCCTTATCCAATGGACCATTGGGGTCACTAGGCCATCATTCCTTGCCTTATTCAGTGGACCGCTAGGTCACTAGGCCATCATTCCTTGCCTTATCCAATGGACCATTGGGGTCACTAGGCCATCATTCCTTGCCTTATCCAATGGACCATTGGGGTCACTAGGCCATCATTCCTTGCCTTATCAAATGGACCATTGGGGTCACTAGGCCATCATTCCTTGCCTTATCCAATGGACCATTGGGGTCACTAGGCCATCATTCCTTGCCTTATCCAATGGACCATTGGGGTCACTAGGCCATCATTCCTTGCCTTATTCAGTGGACCACTAGGTCACTAGGCCATCATTCCTTGCCTTATCCAGTGGACCACTGGATCTCTTGACCATCATTCCTTGCCTTATCCAGTGGACCACTAGGTCACTAGGCCATCATTCCTTGCCTTATCCAGTGGACCACTGGATCTCTTGGCCATCATTCCTTGCCATATTCAGTGGACCACTGGGTCACTAGGCCATCATTCCTTGCCTTATCCAGTGGACCACTAGGTCATTAGGTCATCATTCCTTGCCTTATCCAGTGTTCCGCTAGGTCACTAGGTCATCAATCCTTGCTTTATCCAGTGGACCACTGGGTCACTAGGCCATCATTCCTTGCCTTATCCAGTGTTTCGCTAGGTCACTAGATCATCATTCCTTGCCTTATCCAGTGGACCGCTAGGTCACTAGGCCATCATTCCTTGCCTTACCCAGTGGACCACTAGGTCACTAGGCCATCATTCCTTGCCTTATCCAGTGGGCGTGGTACAGTATATGACATGTCAGTCTCACTGTGGTCTGGCTGCAGGTAAGTGGTAGTGGGAGTGACAAGCGGATACCTGGAACTATCTACATGGCTCGCAAAGCAAGGGAAGTAATCTGTATTAGAGCCTGGGTTCAGCGAGAGTAACCCCGCCATTTTCATGGGGCATATGCCAGTGGAGGGCACATCAAAAAGCTCTTTCTGTTCCATCAGTAAGCTTGACGGTTTAGCCAGAGAGGGAAAATGCCAGAGTGTATGAAACGGTGCGTCAGTGACGTATACAGTGGATATCCTGATCGTTGTCCTAGCGTACGCTTCAAACAAAATATTTGACTCTCTAGAAGATGTTTGCTTGACTCATGAAGTGAGAAAAGGTTGCAGTGGAAAGACAGGCGTTATGACCTTTCTTCCTGGAACAGGTCTGTCGTGTACGTAGTGTTGATAATGGTCTTTGTTGTTTGTTTCTTTTTTCAGGACAGAACTTTTTTTCCCACTGGCGATAGCCCTAAAGTGCTAGTCTAGTCTTTGTCAGGTTATATTCACAAGGAATAGCTAACCCAGGCTGCTGCTCCTGTCTTCGGTAGGTTAAAGAACCTGAGGGGGACAGGAAGAGTATGTCATCTCGTTTTACCCAACATTTGCCTTGGTTGGAATCCCTTTTGCTCGCACAGCTAACCAACCTCTTCTGGACCAGAGAACTGTTCAATTGCCAGACTATCCCCTCAGCTGTGTCAGCCCGTCTGTTGTCCTCTCTTCAAGGAAGTCAGTGTGCTGCCTCTGGTAGATTTTTAAAAAGTATTGATAATGTCTCTGCCCAACAACGAGGACAAACGAATCACAAGACAAAACACCGTACAGGGAAAAAATGTAATGTCTTGTCTTGGGATTCGTTTGTCCACGTGGTTTGGCGGAGTCATTCTATAAATACTTTTTTAAAGATTTGTTCAGATTTCCGCCCGCAGTCGCCTCACTTTGCTGCAATTGCCTGTGGTAGAGTTCGCTGCAAGTGAACCACCGTGTGTGTTTCAAATTGGATGATTTGATACTGTCACCTGGGAAGTGTGGTGAAGGGAGAACCGAGCCTGAAACAGGAGGCAGACTTAGAACCAATCAAACCAACCGGAAGAGGTGAATGACCGCAACATGCGCCACAGAACTCCAATCAGTTCAAGACGGTATACAGGTCCTGCCTCGCCTCCAGCGTCTGGATAGGTGGAACGATTCCTGACGGTAGGGGGCGTGGCGGGTCGGAGTCGGGTCAGGCGTGAAGAAAGATGTTCTGCATGGCTGATGATGACGACGTAGCCGCACGTGGCACGGGGCACAGGGCTGGGCACGTGCAGGTCAGTGAACCCGATTGGTCGGCAGAGAGGGCGGGGTTTGTTGCGTCATATCAGCAGGTCGTGTGTTTTCTCTGTGTGCCACATTCTTTCTCCCCGGTTTCTCCTTCCTCCTCCTCCTCCTCCTCCTCCGTCTCCTCCTCCTCCTCTCCTCCTCCTCCTCCTCCTCCTCCTCCTTCTCTCCTCCTCCTCTGTCTGTTTGTCTGTCTTATTTTTCGTTGTCCTCGCCATCGTTTTCTTCTGGTTCGTCTTGTCGTCGTTGTAGTCCTCATCCTCTTCTTCCTCTTTCTCCTCCTCCTTTCGCCGTTTCTTGCTCATCTTTCTTCTCCACCACTTCCTCCTCCTCCTCCTTCTTCTTGTCCGGCTTGATATGCCCTTGCAGTCGGCTGGGTTACAAACGGAGTGAATTCTTCTGGTTCTTCTGCTTCTTCTCTTTCTTCTTGATCTTTAAAAAAAAAGATCCTCCCTGTCCCTTTTTTTTTTTTCACCATGTCGTATTGAGCCCCTTACCTTTCCCTACCCTTTTACCTTGGATTTCCTTCTATTTCATCTTCGTGTTCTTTTAATTCCTCTCTCCATCATCATATTCTTTCCGTCTTCTTCTTCTTCTTCTTCTTCTTCTTCTTCTTCTTCTTCTTCTTCTTCTTCTTCTTCTTCTTCTTCTTCCTCCTCCTCCTCCTCCTCCTCCTCTTTTCCTTCTTCTTTTCCTTCTTCTTTTTCTTCTTCTTCTTCTTCTTTGCCAATTCTTCTTCCATTTCTAATCTTTTTTGTTTCTTTCTGGGGTTTTTTCCCCCACCCTCATAGTCTTCTCTTTGTTCTAGTTCTTGCTGTCCTTAGTAGTCGACATGGTCATCGGTGATGTTGTTTGTTGTTAGTGTTCTCCTTCTGCTCCTTCATGTTCTTCCATGTCTCGCGTCCCTTCTAGTTTGTCCTTCTTCGTTTTCCTTCTCCCTTGCTTTCTTTCCTTCCTTTTTCCATTCGTTCCTTCTTTCGTTCTTTCTTTTTTTCCCCTCTTTCTGAATTACGCATTTCCTGTACGAGCCTTGCTCGTTTTACGCAACAAGAATAAAATCAACTCGGACTAAGGAAAAAAGCTTTACTACACATTATGCCCATGAGAACACACATACACACACGCGCGCGCGCGCACGCACGCACACACACACACACACACACACACACACACACACACACACACACACACACACAACACACACACACACACACACACA
>CM065728.1:5445955-5469117 GCA_033310375.1 Conus canariensis | reverse complement strand
AATGAGAGTTTTTTAGCCTTCCGTTGTGTTCATAAAAAAAGGGGGAAATTTATGGTGGTTTTTGCTTTCACTTTTCCAGAAAGTTTTTTGGGTTTTTTTGCCCCGGGGAATTCAGCAGTAAAAACCCTAAAAAAAGTGCTCTCCAGTTTGGCGCCAACGCAGCGGAAGCCGATAAAAAGCCTTGGTGAAAAAAAAAAAAAATTTTCTTTCCCAAAAGATCCGTTGATGCTTTGTGGCCCTTGCCTATTTTTCTATGCCTGTGAGAGTGGCCTGGGCAAAAAACCCCTTGAGATTTTTGGGGGCACTAGAGACGAGTTTTTTCCCCGAAAATTTCCTGGCACTTTTCCAATTACCCTTTTTTTTTAAAAAAAAATTTTACCGTTGTCTTTACACATTACCAACTTGTTTTCCCAAAATTCCAACTTAAAAGTCCCCCCCAGGAAAGGGAAAAACCCCTTTGACCAAACAAAAAGGCTGTTGCCCACAGTGAAAGAAGGAAAACGAATTTTTTTGGTCATGTTTAAATTTAAAAAGGTTTGCCCCAAATTTTTTCCCCCAAGGTGTGCGGGAGGCAGAGGAGAGGGAAGACAAAAAAAAGGGGGATGGGGGGCCCAAAAATTTTGCGGGAAAGGGCCCTCCACTCGCAATGCCTCAGAGCGTTGGGACCGGGAGGAGTGGAGGAAGGGGTTTTGCGGAGTCTTTGTGGCCCCCCCAAAAAGGGTTTTTAAGACTCTGGGATAGGTGAAGGTGAAGGAATTTCATTTAATTTCTTTCTTGTAAATCTTTGACAATTTGTAGTTTGAGGATTTTGATGAGAAACGCCGGTTCCTTTTTAAAAAACCAATTTTGTTCTCTCGTTCTTTTTTTTTTTTTTTTTCCTTCCTTTGAAGTAAAGGGGGTTTCTGATTGGGTTCTTTTAAAAGAATGGCAGGGGCCAAAAGTACCCCTGTATTTTGTTTTAAATTGCAAAAAGTTTTGTTTTTTTGGGGGGTTTTCTCTATTCGGGGTGCGAAATTTTTTTGGGGTGCGAGCTAGCACACCCAGATGCATGTGTGTATGTTGTGTGTGAGTGTTTTGGTGGGGGGTGTGTGTGTGTGTTTGTGTTTTGTGGTGGGTGTGTGTGTGTGGTGCGTGCGTTTTTTGCATGCGTTGTTTTGTGTTGTGTGGCGCGCGTGCGCGCCCCCCGGCCCCCCCCCGAAAAAAAACTACCTTTTTTTATCTTTTTTTTGTTAAAAAAAATATCCCGGCGACCCCCTGAAACCCCCAAATTTTTTTGGTTTTAAAAAAACTAAAAAAATTTGAAGAAAAACTTTTAAAAAAGCAAAATATCCCAACTTTCCTCATGCGTAAAAAAAAAAGCAACCAAAAAGCCCCCCGAAAAAGTGATATTGTTTAAATGTTTTTGTTGTCGTTGTTGTTGTTTGTTAGATTGTTGTTTTCAAATATTATGCACCCCCTTTTCCCCCCCAAAACCCCCCTTTCCTCTCTTTTCTCTTCTCTCCCCCTCCCCTCTCTCTTTTTTCTCTCCCCGTAAAATCTCTCTCCTTCTCTCTCCCCTCCCCCCCTCCCCCCCTCCCCCCCCCCCCCCCCCCCCCCTTCTCTCTCTCTCTCTTCTCCTTCTTTTCCCCTCTTCTCTCTTCCCCGGGAATTTTTTTTGGGGGTTTCCCTTTCCCCCAAAAAAAGGGGAATTCGAATTCAGTTTTCAGCAGAGGGGCGCTGTTGGGGCATGGTGCTTTTTGTTGAAGGGGCAAAAATTTTTGTACACCCCCCCCCTTTTTTTTAGTTTTTTATTGGGCCTCCCCAAAAAAAAGGGGGGAGAACACCCCCTATCACACCCAAGTGTTGTTCTTGGGTGGAGGGGTTTGGGAAAAAGGGGCAAGGTGTTTTTGGGGTTTGGGGGGTTTTTGTTTTTGTTTTTGTGTGGGTTTTGGTTTTTTGTTTTTTGTGTGCCCCCAGTTTGGGGGGAGTGGGGTAGGGGGGTGTTTTTGGAAAAAAAGGGGAAAAAGGGGGGGGAGAGAGGGGGGGGGAGAGGGGGAAGGGGGGGGTTTTTTAAATTTTTTGTGTTAAAATTTTGGGGTTGGGGGTTTTTACTGGTTTAATAGGGGTGAGATTTTGACGAAGGGTTTTTTTGGGCCCCCCCGGGGAATTCTTTCTCCTTTTTTTTCCCCCCCCCCCAAGGGGGTTTTCCCCCACCTTTCATTTTCCCTCTCCTCCTCCCCTTTTCCTCCCCCGGTTTTTTTTTCCAAACGGTTTTCCCTTAAACCCGGGGCGGGGGGTTTTTGGGGTTTCCCCTTTTTTGGGGCTTTTTTCCCCCGTTTTTTTTTCCCCTCCCTTTTTCCCCCCCCCCGTCCCCGTTCTCTTTTATCTGTTTTTCCCCTCTGTCTTTTTGTCTGTCTTTTGTTTTGCTTTTCCCCCTTTTCCCCTTTTTTTTTTCCCCCCCCCCTTCCCCTTTTATTCTGTTTTAAAAAAATTTCCTCCCCCCTCCCCCCCAACCCCCCTTTTATTTTTGTGTGTGTGTGTGTGTTTTTTTGTGTGTGTGGTGTGTGTGTTTTTGTGTGTGTGTGTGACTTCGTGTCGCTTCAGTATCCCAGTCAAATTTTTAGGACACGCATTTGTGTTTCTCTCTTGTCATCAGTATCTCCCGGTCTCTCGACAAACGCAAAAATGAATGCATAACGCACCCACACACACCACACACACACACACACACACACACAACAAAAAAACCAACACGGCACGCCGCACGCAGCACGCAACCCACAAACAACACACACCAAAAATTCGGAGAGGGGGGGGGGGAGAGAAAAGGGGAGAGAAAAGTACACCCACCAACACACCCCCCACCCAAACCACAACACACACACACACCCCAAAAAGGAAAAGGGGGAAAGGGGGAGGGGAAAAAAATCTTACAAAGGTTTTGGCACTCAAGGGGATGAAGCAAGAGAGAAAAAACCGAAAAAAGGGGGAGAGAGAGATAACACGGAGGAAAAATAGCACAAACGGTTTAAAATTTTTTTGGCAAAGGGGCCATCGCATTGTCATAGGTTTTTTTGAGAAAAAAAAATTTTGTAACTTTTTTTTTTTTTATTTCGAAAGGACTTTTTTTTTTTCCCCCTTTTTCAATAATTTTGACAATTTTCCTTCAAATGGCTTATTATTCCCCGTTTTTCCCGCGGGTTTTTTTGGAAAATTCAGATCATTTTTCCCCTTTTTAAAAAAAATTTTCCCCCAAGGGGCCCCCGTTTTGAGAGGGGGGAGGAGAGGAGAGGGAGAATGTGGGGTTTTTTGGGGGTGTGTGTGTGTGTGGTTTGTGTGCGCCCCCGCGGCGCGCGCGGGGGGTGTGTGTGGGGGGACAGCGAGTCCCAAAAGGTGCGCGCGTGTGTGTGTGTGTGTGGGTGTGTGTGGAGGGGGGGGGGGCCCCAAAAAAAAAAATTTTTGGGGGGGAAAATTGGGGAGGGCAGGCAGGGGGGGAAAGTGATTTTTTGTTGCTGGCTTAAACCGAAAAGGGACCCCCTTTCCTGACTTAAGAACCCCAAATGTGTTTTTGGGTTTGGCCCCCCGGGGGACAGTGGCAGTGGGATAGCCCCCCAAAAGGTCTTTTCCCCGGTATTCCGAACCTGTCATTTTCAGACACGTTGAGCAGCGGGGGGGGCCGGGGGGGGGGGGGGGGGGGGGGGGGGGGGGGGGGGGGGGGGGAGGTGTCGTCAGCCTTTTTGTTGTAATTTAAATTTTTTATGTAATTTTGTTTCAATTTCCGCCTGCAGGGCTTTTTTAAAAATGGAAAAAAAAAATTCCCCCGGAATTAAGGGGAAAAGAAATGTGTGTGGATTTTGTGGATTTTCCATGAAAGAAGGTCACTCTAATTCCCCTGGAGATGATTGAAAATAGCTGAAAAAGTTGAAAAATTTAGTAGAGCGTCTGTTGTTAAATTTCCGGGTTTAGGTGGTCTTAAAAATGGCTGGGGAAAAAACAAAAGCGATTCATTGGTGTGTGGTTTGGGGTTGGATTTTTCTCCTCCTCCTCCCTTTCCTTCTTTTTTTTTTTTTCTTTTTTTTTTCTGCGGTCAGTTTTTTTTGGTACTCAGATCTTCGCCCGCCCCAAACTCACATTTTCTCGAGGTTTTTTTACGGCTGCCCTCAAAGCTGCATTTGCCCCCTTTTTTCCCCCTTTGGCCGGGGTTTTCGCCTTTAGAACTCACGGGCTGGACAGCGTTGGAGGAGTGTTCTGGTGTTTAGACCCCTGCAATGCCACGGCATTGTTTGTGTGGGCAATTTAAAATTTAGTGCGGGGTCAGGTAGCAGGGCCCCGGGTTTTCTTAAGTCGAAGAGGATTTTTTTGTGGTTTTTTGGGGCTGAGGATTGGTCAACTCCCTGTCTGCACCCCCCTTCTTTCCACGGTTTTTGGTGTTGGTTGTGGGTGATGTTTTGCCTCTTTGCCTGGGTGGCTGAACTGCCCTATAGATGGACCAAATTTTTCCTTTAAAAAAAAAACTCCCCACTTCTTTCCTCCCCCTTTAAAACGCGGGGGTGGGTCTTGTTAAGGGAAGTGATGAGTTGTGGCCCCCTGTCCCCGTCATCATTGCCCTTCGCCCCCTTTGGGTTCGAATTTTTCTTTTGCGTTGTTTCCCCTTTCCCTTGTGTTGTGAAGTATAAGGAAAACAAAAAGTGGAAAAAGGTAAAAAGAAAGAACGTAAGATCTTTGGCGAATAAAATTGGTTCGTGTCCCCCCCTTCCTCCCCCTTTTTTTTCCTCCCTTCCTCCCTCCCCCCCTCTCTTTTGTATGTAGTACGTATGTATGTTGTATGTACGTTTAGTACGTTGTATGTATCAAGTATGTACCTTTGTTGCATGCATGAAAATGTGTATGTATATTGGAAATCTCTCTCTTCTTTTCCCCCTTCTCTCTCTCTCTCTTTTCTCCCCCTCACACACACACAACACACACCCCAACACACAACACACATATGTTATACAAAATTACATATACTGTATCACAATTACCCCCGTAAGCATGTTTACGCGTTTGGAATTTTTGCTTTCCATGTGTTTCATTTTTTTTTTTTTTTTTTTTTTTGGGCCCCGGTGCTAGAACAATCTGTTAACAGTGGAAAAACCCCTTTTATCCCCGTTTCCCCAAAACGGGGGTTTCCACTTGATCTAGAATAAAAAATGTTCTCGTGGGATAGCCCCTGGTGCTGGTCTTTTTATCTTTGGGAAAACCTTGTAATATTCGTCAATTCTAAAAAATGCTCGAAAAAACCCAAATAATGAGGGTTTTTTTCAGGTTGTTTTTTTGGGGCGTCACGTGGTTGTAAATTTCCCCGGGGGGCAGTTACAGGGGGGGGGGGGGGGGGGGGGGGGGGAGGGGGCGGTAGTGGTTGGGGGAAAAGGTTTTTTAGGTTTTTCCAGGATTTTGGGGTTTACAGGGTTTTGTTTACACCGGCCCCCGGACGAGGGCTGTGTCAATTATAGGGCGTTTGTTCCAAAGGGGACTATTGGCCCCGGTCAATGGGGCAGTCGGTCAATCGAAAAGTTTTTGGGGCATATATATTCCAAAAGTGTGTGTAGTTTGTGTATATAGGGGAAAGAAAAGAGAGGAGAGAGAGAGTGAGGGGGGAAAAAAAGGGGGGAAAAGGGGAGGGGGAGAGGAGGAAGACAAGACAAGAAAGAAAATTTTTATTTGGGGTTAGATAAAAAATTCCCCCTTTTTTAACCCCCAGTTACCAGGGGGAAAAAAAACGAAACAAAAAAAACCCAAAAACAAAAAAAAAATTTGGGCCCCAAAATGAAAATAAAAAAAACACAAAAAACCAACAAACAAACAAACAAGAGATTGAAAACCAAAAAAAAGTTTGAAAAACAGAAAAGGAAAAAAAACTAAAAAAAAGAAACGAAAACTCATTTCCCACTTTAAAATCCCCCCCAAAAAACGCCCCTCCCCAAAAAAACCCAAACAGGGGGGGACGAAGACAGACAGAAACGAAGCGGAAACGGCAGAAAGTGGTTTTACAATACAAATTTTATTTCCCCCGTGGACATTTTTTTATCTGTCTGTTAGTTTTCTTTTTCGTGTTGTGGGGTTTTCCTTTAAATTTTTTGTCCCAAAAAATTTAAAAGCTTTTAATTTAAAAAGTAAAAAAAAAATTTAAAGGAAAAAAGGGGGAAAAGAACGGGGGGGGGGGGGGGGGGGGGGGGGGGGGGAAACGGTTAAAGAGGGGACCAAAAGGGATGTAAAGAAAAAAATGATCGGTCAAAGCCCCAGAAATTTTAGCAAAATTAGGCCACTGGAGGGAGAGAGAGAGAGGAGGGGAGAAGAGGAAGGGGGAGAGAAGAGAGAGGGGGAAAGTTATGTTTCACTACATCGTGCCTATATGTTTGTTGTAAAAGAGCGTAACCAAAACACTGAACCAAATGCCATGAAAATTGACGGAAAGATGCAGTGTGAGCGTGGAAGAATTTAGTTCTGTGTCGTCTGTGCCGGAATGGATTACAGGAAGACCCGATCCGTTTGGCATGGTGGAGGTGATAGGTTTCCCGGGTCGGAATAGCTGTTGGGTTTAGAGCGCCGATGTAACCCAAGGGGGGTTCGAAATCTCGCCGGGCCGTTTCGGTACGGGGGGTTTCCCTCGGAGTTAAATAGTTCTGACTCCTTTCATACGTTTCGAATGAGACTATAAAACGAGGTTCCCGTGTGTGAAGCAGCATAAATCTTGCACCCGTAAAATCCCATCACCAACTTTCGGAAGAGAAAGGCCAGTTTGGAAGTTGGTATGGATGACATTTAACATGCGCACTTCCGAAGATGGAGTATGGCTGCCTTAATGGCGGGATGAAAACGGTCTACACAAAAACTCCCCCTTTGTTGGGTAGATAAATATTGTCTGCCCTATAGGGAGTGTCGCGGGTTCAGTGCGTCCAGAGAAGAAGAAAAGAGTGACCAAATATTCGTGTACATTTGTCCTGAAATGTTGTATATTGTTTGTCATTGAGTTTTTTATCTGCCCAGACTTGCTTTGGGAAGTAAGGTTTCCATTTTTTAAATGTAGGTTTATTAGGAATACATGTTGGATGTTTGAATCAGATTTTGGGGAAACGGCCCCTTTTTATGTTTAGTATGTTAGTTTTTATCTTCTTTCTTTTTTCTTATTTTTATCTTTTTTCTTTTTTTTTTAATGAGGGAAGAAAAGGGGAGTACTTGGCTCATGCCTACCGTTTTGGTGGGTGTGTAACCTTCGTTCTTTGGCATGGGAATTGAGCCAAAGAAGGGAATCTGCCAAAGGATTTGAAAAGTAAGGAAACATATCGTTCTATTGTCTTGGATGTATCCGCAAATGAAACCGTTTGGCTCCTGGAGTGATGAATACAGGAGGAGAAGGTGCAGATTCGTGCGGCAACACTTGGGTGTTGAATGTCCTGCAGCTCAGGTGGTCTCTGAAGTGGTGGGCGTACAGCGAGTATCGGGCTGGGGTTTTAGATCGGATCGTTTTGCATTCAAAACAAAAATCTTCTTCTTTTTCTCTTCTTCTCTTCCCCCAAAAATGCAGGTTGTAGGGTGGATTTTAGTCAGGGAAGGTGAGTGAGCTCCCGGGCAGTGTCCAGTACTTGGCCCGCTTTTTCTTTTTTTTTTTTAAGCGTTTTTTTCTCCATTTGTGCTGTGATAGTAACGGGGAAAAAAAGAAAGTAAAAGAAAAGTTTAGGGACAGAAAATACCCCTGAAAGTAAAGGTTTGTAATGTCAGACCATCTCTGTGGTCTGTCTCTCTGTCGTCTTGTCTCTCTCTCTCTGTCTCTGTTCTCTCTCTCTCTCTCTCTCTTCGGGGGGCCGTGAATGTGTCCAGTTCGAGCAGTCGGACATTAAAGAGCTCTGAAGTTTATTGTCCCTTCTGTCAGTTACCGTCACTGTACAGTCCAGTACTTTGACCTGTACATCGATCAGTCACCATGCCATCAGGACCACAAGTATTCAGAGCGAGATGTGGATCCTTCGTGCCCGTCTACATTACCTTTATGGCGAAGCGAGCCAGGAAGAAAGCCGCCATTGCGATCGCCATACTGACACTACGAACCAGGACGGACGGTGCAACCCTTGGCCTGCTCCTCACGTTAATGTTCTGGGGCGGACTACTTCTACGCTGTGGCGATGTGGGCAGAACCCCGGACCAGGGCGGACAGCATGAAGCAGACCCGGCTTGGCAGCTATCACGCAGCACCAGTGGGACAAGGCTGGCGCTTTCATCGGCGGACCGTGAACAGACGACACCACTTCTCCTCAACAGCCCACCAATGCTGACATCATGGGTATGTTGGACACTATGAACTGTACATTTAAGGAAATGAACATTAAATTCACCGACATAGAGAGGAGTGTCAGGGATCTGAATGACCAGTTCGCTGCACTACATCATGATTGAAGGATCTGAGGGAGGAGGTGGGATCTTTAAAAGAAGAGAATGCTGTGCTAGCAAAAAAGAACTCTGATCTCACTACGAGACTTGAACAATTAGAAAGAAAGGCGGATGATTTAGAAGGAAGATCAAAACGAAATAACCTAATTTTCTATGGTATCCCGAGAGATAAAAATGAAACCAGCGAACGATGTGAAGGTAAAATACATGATCTCTTAACTGATCAGTTAGATTTGACACGGGACATTGAGTTCGATCGGGTACATAGAATAAATGCCAAACCTGATTCTCCCATCATCGCTCGATGTTCATCTTACAAAGACAAAACGAAAATCTTAAGAGCGAAGAGAAAATTTAAAAGGGAGTAATATTCTTTGTGGGCGAGGATTTCTCCTCTCGCGTTAGGGAGTAAAGGCGTGGTCTTTCCCCCCATCTGAAGAAAGCAAGGTCAGAAGGCAAAAGAGCGGCGATGATCTTTGATCAATCTCTCATTGACGGGACAAAGTATTTTCTCGACGACCAAAGCAGATTAGTTGAATCCAGATAGGGGGGTGGCCGGCCACTTGATGAAAATTTGACCTACACCTGTGTGGCAGAAGAAGGTACTGACAAAAAAGCTACACCGGTGAAATCGCCTGTCACTTGTGGCAGTGTCAAACGGTGAACCGTTTTTTGTTGGGTCAGAGAGGTGAGTCCGGACATACTGTGAAAAACACGTGCAAACAAAGTGAACGGCACAGCGTGTACAAATGTAAAGAAACCTTTTTCCTTCCTGTTGTGGAATGTGAATGGCTTATATTCTGAACTTATCCGACTGTGATTTTATGTCGTTTATTTACGAGTTTGATTTCATATGTTTGATTGAAACATTTATGGACGAATGTCGTGCTGATGTGTTTGTTGGTTATGAAGTATTTTGTAAATCTGCAGTTAAATTTTCAAAACAAGGAAGGCGATCAGGCGGAGTGATTTGTTTATTCAGAAAAGAATTGTCTCCCTTTGTTAAAATCATCGACGTTAATCATTCAAACTTTTGTGTGTTCTTGATCGATAAAAGATTATTTGGAATAGATAAGGATGTTTTGTACTTTTGTGCCTATATACCTCCAGAAGGTTCACCTTTTTATGCCCATTTTGATATTGATAATGGTATTAATTTACTTGAAGAATGTCTCGTTGATTTATTGTTACCTAGGGATGTTTATGTGATAATAAATGGTGACCTCAATAGCAGAACCTCTAACATTTCACAAGACATATCTGTGAAACGATGTTCTTGATGAGCATTTCCATAGCCGGCCTCTCAGTATTGATCGACACTCCGAAGATTGTACATTGAATAATTATGGTAAATTGCTACTGAATGTGTGCACTGCTGTAGATCTGTGCATTCTTAATGGCGTGTGTAAAGGTGACCTTGAAGGTCGCTATACATACATGTCTGATTACTGGTTCCAGTGTTGTAGATTATTTCATATTTTCTAAAGAACTTTTTGCTCTTTTGTATGATTCATGTATGCTTAATGTTTTAGAACGTATAGATTCTGACCACTTACCTGTATCGCTTTCTATTGCTTTTCCTAAAGAAAATACTGTACATGCCAGTAACAAGATTGAAAAAAGGTTATAGAAAAACTCGTCTGGAATGATGAACATGCTAATTTGTTTCATAGTACATTATGTTGTGATAGAATTCGTACAAAGATAGATGTTGCTATAGATTTATTAGACGCGGATATAAATTATGCGCTAGTATGTTTAATGATGGCATGAAAGAAAGTGCAGACTGCATGAGAAGGTGTATATATATTAATAGTACAAAAAAACCTTGTGATTGGTATGATAAAGAATGTGATGCTAGTAAAAGAAAAGCCAGGAGGTTACTTCGTATCAGTCGTTGCACTTTAAAGACAGTGGACAAAAAATGCTTACTCAGTTGCAAGGCGAGAATATAAAACTTTATTGAAGAGAAAAGAGAAAGACTTCAACAATTCTTTAGTTCAAAAACTTGTATCATCTATAAACTGTCAAAAGGAATTTTGGGATACTATTCAGAGGATTTCTTTCAAAAAGAAAACAGCCCAGGAATAACATTAGTATTGATACATGGTTTCAACATTTCCAGGCTCTACTAGAATCTGATGTTAGTAACATGTGTGTTGACCAAACACTTGATGTCAACAATGATAGTTATATGAATCGACCAATTACACAAGACGAAGTAGTATCAGCGTGTACAAAATTGAAAAATCGCAAGGCGGCTGGCCCAGACGGCATTATTGGTGAACTATTTTAAACATGCTTCTGATCAGGTAATGCAATTCTTTCTGAAATTGTTTAATATATTATTTGATAAAGGTACTTTTCCAGAAAACTGGACGAATCAGTTATTTTGCCAATTTTTAAAAAGGGTGATGTTAATAACCCCAACAATTACAGAGGGATCTCTATTAGTGATATTAGTAGTAAAATCTTTGGGACAATTATTAATAACCGATTGCAAGAATGGGTAGAGGAAAATAATATCACAGGTGATTATCAAGCAGGCTTTAAGAAGGGTTACTTAACTACTGATCACATGTTTACTTTGCTTGCACTTGTGCAGAAGCAGTTTTCTTACAATAGGAAGTTATACGTAGCTTTTATAGATTTTGAAAAAGCGTTTGACTCCATTAATAGAAATCTCCTCTGGCCCATTTTGACAAAAAATGGTATTAAAGGTAAACTCCATAGATGTATTAGAAGTATGTATGATAGAGTAAGAACCAGAGTCCGTTGTGGAGCGAAACTTACTGACTATATTAATTGTTCTAGAGGAGTCAAGCAGGGAGATGCATGCAGCCCTATCTTATTTTCTTTGTTTATCAATGAGTTAGCTCTTGATGTAATCAACAATGGTAAACATGGTGCTTTATTATCGCTCGATGCTTTTGAATTGTTTATCCTTCTGTTGGCCGACGATGTTGTTTTGATGTCCGAAACTGTTATAGGGTTACAAACACAATTGAATAGCTTGCACCGTGCTGCTAAATCATTGCAGTTGAAAGTCAACATGGAAAAAAGCAATATCATAGTATTCCGTAAAGGTGGTTATCTAAGTGTAAGGGAAAGGTGGGTATACGATGGTACTCCTATGCCAGTTGTCAATGCCTATAAATATTTAGGAATATTATTCTCAACACGCTTGAGTTTTGTTGGCGCGTGCAAAGACCTTTCGAGTAAGGCAAAAAATGTTGTGCTTTGTATCATGAAAAAGTTACATATTCTTAATAATTCTTCATTCATGTTATTTATAAAGCTATTTGATTCTCAGGTTCAACCGATTGTACAGTACGGCTCTGAGCTATGGGGACTAGAAAAAGCTGCTGTCTGTTGTGAATCTGTTCAAATGTTTGCTCTAAAAAGGTTTCTTGGTGTAGATAGACGGACTCCAAATGATCTAATTTACGGTGAAACTAATCGATTTCCCATTTACATTACTTCTGCTGTCAGATGTATCCGCTACTGGCTGAAACTGTTACAAATGGAAGACTTCAGAATTCCTCGTAAGGCGTACAATATGTTGTATGACTTAGACGCTAAAGGCAAAAGTAACTGGGTGTCCAAAGTGCGCCTTTGTCTGTTTGAATACGGATTTGGATTTGTTTGGCTGAATCAAGGGGTTGGTAATACTAAAGAGTTTGTATGTGTTTTCCGTCAACGGTTGGTTGACTGCAGATGGCAGAAATGGACTGATCATATTCATAACAGTGACAGATTTGATTTCTACAGGAACTTTTGTGATGTTCATGACCTGAAAACGTACTTAACCTTAGATATGGACAGGCACCTAAAACACGTAACAGCAAAATTCAGATTAGGAATATCTGCATTGGCAACTCATTATTTTAGATATCGCATATGTAATAATTATGATTTGTTATGTCCCTTATGTAAAAAATCAATTGAAACCGAATTACACTTCGTCCTGTCCTGTCCAGCTCTCATGAGCATCAGAGAAAAGTTTATTAAGCCCAAATATTACAGACAGCCATCTTTGTTTAAACTGAGCCTACTTTGTTCATCTACTTCTGCAGAAGTTGTTAAGAATTGTTCTTTGTTTTTGTACAAGGCTTTTAAGTATAGAGAAATTTTCACTTCTTGAAATTGCCCTTGAATTATACTTGTCTTGTTCTGTAATTTGGTTTCATGTGGCTATTGTACTTGTGTGTTCACACTCCCCTTCATTAGGGGCCTTGGCCTGTTATATGAATAAATCATCTGAATCTGAATCTGAATCTCTCTCTCTCTCTCTCTCTCTCTCTCTCTCTCTCTCTCCTTCTCCCTTTGTGTGTGTGCGCGTGCGTGTGTGCGTGCGTTCATTCGTGTGTGTGTGTGTGTGTGTGTGGAGAGAGAGAGAGAGAGAGAAAGAGAGAGAGAGAGATATAGAGTGTGTGTGTTGTGTGTGTGTGTGTGTGTGTGTGTGTGTGTGTGTGTGTGTGTGGTGTGTGTGAGTGAGTGTGTGTGTGTGTGTGTGTGTGTGTGTGTGTGTGTGTGTGTGTGTGTGTGTGTGTGTGTAAGTGCGTACACTATGAAAGATAGTCCATCGAGTGGGATGCAAGGAAAAGAAAATGAGCGAGTGTCTGACATGAAAAATAAAAGAGACAGGACAGAGGGTGAGAAAGAGAGAGAAAGAGAGAGAGAGAGAGAGAAAGGGCAGGGCGGAGTGGAGGGGGAAAATGAGGTGAGAGAGAGAGAGAGAGAGAGAGAGAGAGAGAGACTCTGTATCATACGTGAAGATAATAAAGTCAGCTCGCGAATATCCATCGATAATGACACATACAGATGGTGCATGGTGAGTGAGCGTGTTTTAATTAAACAAAGGGGAGAGAAGAAAGACAAAAAGGTGGGACTAAATAGGAGGATGGAGCCCCCCCCCCCCCCCCCCAAAAAAAAAAAAAAAAAAGAAAAGAATCAAGAAAAGGAAGAAAAAAGAAATACAACAAAAAAAGAACAAAGTGGGTAAAAAATTGGAGGCTGGGGGACCCAAGAGAGAAAGAGAGACAGACAGACAGACAGAGGCAGACAGACAGACAGACAGAGAAACAAAGAGGCAGACAGACAGACAAACTTAGAGAGAGAGAGAGAAAGAGGGGGGGAGAAAGAGAGAAAGAGAAAAAACGAAAAGAGAGAGAGACAGACACACAGACACAGAGAGAGACAGACAGACAAACAGACAGAGAGAGAGGGAGAGTGCTGGTGGAGGTAGGATAGAGAAGAAAAAAAAGGAGACACTTTACAGAGAACTAATCTCATAACCACACTAGCGACAAAAAAAAGGAAATAAAGAAAAACGAAAGATACAAAAAGAAAAACAGAAGAAGGAAAAAAAAAAAAAAAAAACGGGAAGAAACGGTGCCAATTTTTTGGACAAGAGCTCTTAATTAAAACCGGACAGGTCCCTGTCACGGGGATGACCAACAGTGATACAGTGTTGACCAGCGTTCTACTACGCCCCCCCCCCCCCCCCCCCCCCCTTCCCTCCTTCCAAGCCTGAGCCAAGCAAGCCTGTCTGCCTGCCTGCCTGCCTGCAGGGCCACTACTTACTACACCCCACCGCCCCATCTCTGTGGAATGCCTGGCACCGTCTTGCCAGCCGGCAAAATCAGCAGCGGAATGCCACAGGTCTGGCACCGGGCCAGGTGAAATCTTCAGACCTGTAGTAGGAGAGAAAGGAGGGAGGGAGGACTCTGGGGGTGATGGGGTAGGGGAGTGAAGGGTAGGGGTATGTGTACAGAGAGAGAGAGGGGGGGAGCAGTGAGAGAGAGGGGGGGGAGCAGTGAGAGAGAGAGAGAGAGGGAGAGAGAGGAGAGAGAGAGAGAGAGAGAGAGAGAGAGAGAGAGAGGTTGTGGAGGGAAAATGTAGGAAGAAGAAAGAGACAGGAGGAAAGCACACCTGTCAGAGGTGATTACTCTGTTTCATTCGTCTTGTGTGTCGAAGAGAGACAGAGAAGAGGAGACAGACAGACAGACACACGGATAGACAGAAAGACAGAGACAGAGAACGTGTGTGTGTGTGTGTGTGTGTGTGTGTGTGTGTGAGTGTGTGTGTGTGTGTGTGTGTGTGTGTGTGTGTGTGTGTGCATATCTATCTATATCTCTATCTATATAGATGTGTGTGTGTGTGTGTGTGTGTGTGTGTGTGTGTGTGTGTGTACAGTACGCCAAGAATGCTAAACAAGATTGTGTATTAGGACGGTGCTAAACGTAGGTTTCATTAAGCAGATCCCTCTGACGATGCTTGGGTCCAGTTGCACATCTCCAGGACCAGACGATCATGTCATTAGAGCAGCACATTGGATGTCTTAAGAAGGTGATTAGACCTTTCACACTTAATGTGTTCTTCCCAACCCCCCAACCCCTCTCTTCCCCGCCTTGTACTCCTTCTCCCCCATGCACACTGATGTATATTGTACTCCCCCCCCCCCCTTTATCTCTCTCTCTCTCTCTCTCACTCTGTCTCTCCCTCCCTCACCCCCTCCCTTGAAGTGTCTGTTTGGCGGTCTGCCTACCGAGCGGTTTGTCTGTTCACCTCCCTCACCCACGTTTCCATACCCCCCCCCCCCCCCCCCCCCCCCCCCCCCCCCCCCCACCTTCCCTCATTTTTTCCAACCCCCTTCAATTACCTGTTTGACCGTTGGCCGACCTGTCGTTCTGTCCCCCCCCCCTTTCCCCCCCCCCTCCCCCCCCTGTTTGCTACCCCTCTCCCGTCTTCCCCGCTGTCTATCTGTCTGTCTCTCTCTCTCTCTCTCTCTTTTTCTCTTATTCTCTCTCTCTCTCTCTCTCTCTCTCTCTCTCTCACTTCTTCCTCTCTCTCCCTGTCATTCTTCTTTCTCTCTTGCATTCTCTTCCTTTAAAAAAAAAAAAAAATGATGACCTTGTCTGATCATAAATACCTGTGGTCCTTCGTTTCCACTCTGCTTTCTTCGTTTATTTATATCTTTGATTCTTTTGATATTGCCGGCTGAGTTGCCCCCCCTCCCCCCCCCCCCTTACCCCCCACCCCACTTCCTGTCCAACCTCCTCCTCTTTCCTTGCTTTGCACGGGTCTGCTACTACTACTACTACTATTACTACTACTACTACTAATAATAATAATGAGGACAATTTCTATAGCGCCCATCCTAACAACGTAGGCTACAGGGCGCTTTACAAGTTTTAACAATTCAACATCTAACAAATATAAGTAGAACACACACACACACACACACACACACACACACACACACACACACACACACACACACAATTCTGCGTTCACGAGTCATAAACATACACAAACACACGCACGCGCACACACACATACACACACACACACAAAGATTCAAAGATTTTAATCCTGCGACCCCTTTTGGGGCATGGAGGACTTGAAACAAATCAAACAAATAGAAATGAAACAAATCAAACATCAAAATTTTCCCTATAATTAACATACTGAATGTAATGTTACACAACTTTACTAAGTTTCAAAAACTTCGCTAAGTTTAGCAACACTTTCTTACTACCACAAAGCAAACGACAATAGTTAAATACGGACTTTGTATATGTAAATTTTCTAGGTATAAACTGATTTCTAATGTCGTTATATTTGTTACATTTCATTACAAAATGAAATTCATCACCAAGGTCATTCTGGTCACAGTCCCGACAGAATCGTTCATCGTGAGGTATTCCAAATCGTCTGCCAATTTCTATCATGAGTTTATGATTGCCACAGCGAAACCGAATCAGTGGGTATATATAAACATCAGGTAACATCTTAATATATTTTTCACGGCGAAACTCTGTTTTAAAATTTCTGTAAAATAAACACTTATTACTAGATTCTAAAGCATCATTCCATGCACGTTTGTAAATGTCTTCTAATGAATTACGAACATTTCTACAGAGACTGTGAACAGACGAAAACTTTTGTGTCTCCCACACACAGTCGAATCCTGTTTCTATTAGGATATCCCGTATACACATCAACCACCTGGATGTAAAACCCAGATTTCTGTATAAATCATATAATACCTGATACAATCTAGATGAATATTTGTTTGTTTGTGGAGAAAGTAAGGATGACCAGAATTTTATCATTCGTGCATGTACTTGAACTGACACAGGATACATTCCTAGTTCTCCATATATCAATTCTGTTTTGGTAGAACGATTTAAATGAAAAAGATGCTTAAAGAATTTAAGCTGAAAACTTTCCATTAGCTTTAAATCACTATATCCCCAAATTTCACAGCCATATAAAAGCACAGGCAGTACCATTGACTGGTATAAGTCCAGTACAATGTTTATAGGCAAATCTTGAAATCTTGCCATCTTTAATAAAGAAAACATTGCACATTGCGCTTGGTCATACAAATGCTTCTTACATTTATAAAAATTTCCTGTTCTGCTAAAGATTATACCTAAATATTTGAAAGTGTGTACTATTTCTATACACTGGTTTTTGAATTTTAGTTTTTTTCTTAGGCTATTGCGTCCATTAAAGACTACACCCTTTGTTTTTGCTACATTAACATTAAGCTTCCATGTACTACAATACTCGCTTAATACATCAAGAGCATGCTGCAAACCGCAAAAAGAATCTGCAATAATAACAATATCATCAGCATACAAAAGTAAAAGTAAACTAATGTAACTTAGTAAATCTGAGTCAGGAAGATTTAAATCAATATTTAAGAAAGCACAGTTACGATCTGTGAGATATAGTTCAAGATCATTCAAATACAAAGAAAATAGCAAAGGTGAAAGATTTTCACCTTGACGAACACCTCTAAAACTGCCAAAATATTCAGATTGACTTCCATTTATAAATATACAAGATTTTATCTGCTGATACATATTCGTGATTACTTGCAAAATCTTTCCATTTACACCTTCTTTGATAAGCTTTTGCCATAATCCTGCCTCCAAACTGAATCGAACGCTTTTGTGAAATCAACAAAAACACAAAATAATTGCTTTTTACGACTATTGAAAATATCAATTAAACTTTTTAAAACAAATATATGATCTGTCGTAGAATGACTTCTTCGAAAACCAGCTTGATTTTCCGAAAGTGTGTTGTTATTCTCGATAAAATTTGTCAAACGGTTATTCAAAATTGTTGTGAACAGTTTTCCAACACAACTCAAAAGTGTTATACCTCTATAATTGTTACAGTCCAATTTACTACCTTTTCCTTTGTATATTGGCAGAATAAGCCCAATCAACCATTCTTCTGGTATGGTCCCTGTATCAAGAACTTTATTGAAAAGTTTACAATAACTTGTTTTGAGAACTGGGATGCTTTGTTTTATATATTCATTTCGTATTCTATCTATCCCACAAGCCTTTCCATTCTTAAGTTGCTGTACAGCTTTTTCAGCGTCTTCGTCACTTATTGGTGCATTTAGAAATTCAAGATCATATTGCAAGTCACAGTCAATATCACTTTCATTCTCAACACTATCTGGTTGTACATTCAATGATTTAAAATGTAAGAAAAGATCATCCATACTAACAGGGCATTCATTTCTCTTTTTGATTTTAATGTTTTCCCAATATTCTCTTGGTCTATTAGCTTTTAGATTACGAATCTTCTTATGCCAGTGTTTTGTGTAAACTCTATACGATTTTCTGAGAACTCTTTTGTATTCTTTACTGCTAATTTCAACCTCTCTACGGTTGGGACTAGAATCATTTAATTTAGTTCTATGTTTGGCTGTAAAATACTTTTTTCTATGTTCCCTGCATGTGGCATCAAACCACGGCTTATTTTCATGGCTTTTGTCTGACTTTTGCTTTGTACCTTTTGATACATTTTTTACTTCTCCTAGAGTGTCTTTAGCTGTTTCTAACAGAATTTGTGATAACAATGTATAGGCATCGGCAACAGAAGCGTTTTCATTGTCAAGTATATTGTTTAATTCCTCTATGTTTTTAGTAAGCAAGTTTTCTTTAAACATCTCACCTTTAGATGGGTCCCACTGCTTAATGTTTGTATCAAACAAAGGTCTTCCTGTTTCTGGACATCTTACACTTCTATTATTTTCATTGGAGTTTGAACTTTGATTGTTTGATCTTTTCCACGAAATGCTGAGAGATACAAGAATTGGATTGTGAACATCTGAAAGCATGGCGTCAAAGGGATCAACACTAAAGTCAGCAATATGTGTGAACAAATATGGTGAACCCAACATATAATCAATCACAGTACATCCACTACTAGTGCATCGACCAATACCTGCGTCTCTGCCAACTCTCCCATTGAATATAAACAGATTCTGTGATTTGCAAAAATCAGTTAGTCGATAACCATAGTTATTAGGTCGACGTGCATCCTGTGAACATCTCTCAATAGGGATATCAAAATCTTCAATACACGAGTGAAAACCATCAGCAATAATGTCATTGATATTTGTATCAAGCTTCAGAAAATCAGGCAAACATTTAGTATAAGCATTAAAATCTCCCATAAGAAGTACATGGCAGTTAGAATCATGACGTGTAAGACTAGATTCCAAATCATCAAAACAGTTCACTGAACCATAAGCAGTTCCCTCTGGGGGAATATAAACTGAACCGACGAGCAGATCTTTATCATAACCTGTCAACAGTTTGTTGATTTTCAACCACAAAACACAGTCACTATCACCACTGGCTTCAAGTTCCAATACCTGAATAAAATCTTCATATATTTTTTTATAGGCAATGGCTATGCCACCGGATCTTTGATATGAAAGGTATTTTCGACTAAACAAAGCAATAGAGTAACCAAGATCACTAAAGCAGTCCACTAAATAGTCAGAGTCTTGTGCATCAGTTCTACTTTCGGTGAATGTTAATATGTCAAACTGGGAAATATAGTTCGTAAATTCTTTAAACTGCAAGCGACTTCTTAGTCCACAAACATTGAGGGACAGGAAAGATAAACTACATTTAGAACTAGAAAAACTTGAAGAAGAATTCAAACTAGAAACACTGTCAAGGCTTGAATACTGATGTACATCACCACGTCCTCCAGCAGATCCCTATGGCTCACAGACAAGGAGGTGCTGCAGCCCAAGGAACTGGAAGTCCACATCGACGCCCAACTTGAAGAGGTCGTCAGGGCTGTCCACCATTACAACTTGCGCCCTCTCCTGACCAGGGATCTTCTTCAGCTCACACCGAAGTCTGCCATCAGGAGTCGTTGAAACCTTGTCCACTTTGCCCGACTTCTTCACCAGTTGAAGAAGCCTGCTACGAAGGACAGTCAGGTCGTCGTTCAGATATATACCCTCTTGTACTGTTCTTTCTTATGCAGCTCCTTCTTCTTCCTCATGACGTCGCCTTTCACACGTCTAGAAAGAAACTTCACAAGCACAGGCCTACACTTGCCGCTAATCTTCCTGCCGTTCCTATGAATAACAGAAATGTCCGACGCCTTCACTTCACATCCTGCCTCTTGGAACAGCGTCGCTACCTTTTGATCAAGGTTCTCCTCTTCTTCTTCAGGCAGATTGATGATCCGCACTGTTTCCCGCCTGGTGTACTGTTCCTGGCGATCCAGGGAGTAGTGCAGCTGCAGGTTTGATTTCTGCACTTGTTGCAGAATTTCCGTGTTTTTCTTGAAGACAGTGTCCATCACTCCAGTGATCACCCTCTCCAACCCCTTCACAAACAAACTTTCCATTTGTTTGGCAATCACTGGAACTAGGATTTCGGCGACGCGCATCGCAATAACGTCACTATCAACATTGACGTCATTCTGGTTCTGATTTTTTCCTTTCGGCGTTTTCTTGCTGCTGATCTTCTGCTGGCTGGGTTTCGTCGCATTCAGTCTGTGCAAAATGCTCTCCTGCACCTCGTCACACACTCCTGCTGTCGACTCCCTCACCAGCTTCTGCACGACACTGTCCAAACTAGATCTAGCAGCCTGCCACTGCACTGCAGAAGTAGAAGCCTCAGCCGACATTCTCGCACGGTTCGGTTCAAAACCAAAATATATAAAATAGAACACTCACTTGATCAAAAGTTTAAAAAGTGGCACAAACTGAAGTCCGGAATACTTAACTACTTAATGACTAAAGTTTCAAGTTTAAAGTAAAAGAAAAACTAACAGAAAAGAAGAAAAAACACAGAGCTCAAAATCTCAGCTGCCCATCAGAATGACCCGGAAGTGACGCACACACACACACACACACACACACTGGAACATAATGTTGCATACATAAACACACTATATGACACGGTGAACAGCTCATTTGTACACGAGCCAAGTGGTGCAAGTGACATGTAGTAATTTAATAATATTTCAGGTGGTATTCTGCGACCGGCGTTTGAACAGATACGTTTTAAGGGTCTATTGAGCTAACGCTCACTCCCTGTGCTTGTTGAATCAGCTGTTTGATCAGATTATTTTGTCCGAATTTGTCTCCAAGCGTTCGTGGTGTTTTCTTTCAAAACAGTTCTTGGATTACAGTTATTCCTTTCATCATTTGATATGTAGCGGCTACAAGGTTAGTGTTGTCGATCTTGTTGTATGTTTTGTGTTCTTTCAATCTTTCTCTCCCCCCTTCCCCATTCTCCCTCTCTCTTTCTCCGTACCTCCCTCCCTTTGAGCTCTCTCTCTCTCTCTCTCTCTCTCTCTCTCTCTCTCTCTCTCTCTCTCTCTCTGACGTACTTCTTCGGCCCCTTTCTTTTCTCACATTATTCTTATTTTGTCCTTCATGGACGTCGTGCTCCGTGGCCTTCTCCTGTCTGTTTCCCTCTGTCTGCATTTCGCCCTTGGGCGGCACTGTAGACTGGATCAGTTTATTATCACAGTTGGAATATGAATGTAGATAGATTGGTATATCCACTGTGTTTATTTCTTTTCATGTTCCCCTCGTTGTGTGCCCCCCCTCGCCCCCCCCCCCCCCTCCCCCCTCCCCCCATGTTCCCTGTCCCTGTTTCCACTGATGATTTCTCTCTCTCTCTCTCTCTCTCTCTCTCTCTCTCTGTCTCTCACTTCTCTTCTCTCTCTCTCTCTCTCTCTCTCTCTCTCTCTCTCTCTCTCTCTCTCTCCTTCTTCTCCCAATCACACTCTCTCTTCCTTTACTCTTTTTTTTTTTTTTAGCCCTTCCCCTCCCTTTCTCTCTCCCCATCCCTCTCCATCCCTCTCTCTCTCTCTCTCTCTCTCTCTCTCTCTCTCTCTCAATCTGTCTCTCTCTCCCTCCCTCCCTCCTCCTCCTCCTCCTCCTCATCTCTCTATCTCTCCCTCCCTCCTCCTCCTCCTCATATATATCTCTCTCTCCCTTTCGTCCTTTCCTTTTCGGACCCCCTCCCCCTCCTTTTTTCTCTATCTCTCTCTCCCTCCTCCCCCTCTCTTCCCCCGCCGTTTTCTCTCTCTCCGTCTTTTCCTCTCTCCTTTTATATATATAGTGTGCGTGTGTGCGTGTGTGTGTGTGTGTGTGTGTGTGTGTGTGTGTGTGTGTGTGTGGTGTGTGTGCGTGCGTGCGCGCGCGCGCGCGGTGTGTGTGTGTGTGCGTGCGTGCGTGCGTGCGTGCGTGCGTGCGTGCGTGCGTGCGTGTGTGTGTGTGTGTGTGTGTGTGTGTGCGTGTGTGTGTGTGTGTGTGTGTATGTGTGTGGTGAGAGAGAGAGAGAGAGGAGAGAGAGAGAGAGAGAACGAACTACGAGTATGATGTATGGCTGTAACGTATGACGACAGAAAAAATCAAAAGAACACTGAATGGAACTGAAGCATAGACTTCAAACTGCAGGACCAGAGTACATAGTAAATAATTCGAATTCATCATTCATCAGCCTTAGAATGACGTCGTACGACAACAGACGATAATACTGGTTCCTTCTACACCCATTCCCACCCTGGGGGGAGGGCGGGACATTTATGGTGGGTACACAGTCTTAACATTCACCGCCAGAATAGTAACGCAATTATACCATAGTGACACTCGGCGCCAAGCGCACATGGTTGCATCAAAATCAAGGGACGTCACCGTGATACCGAGGTCTATTGTGGCCAGAAAAGAAATTCAGTTCTTGTTGATGTTTTTTTAATAACAGTGAATACCCCTTATCTTATAGAATAGAACTGCATCAGACATGACACAATCACAAAGGTTTTCAGATTTTGCTAATAAAGTCAGCTAGCCTCAGAGAGTATGTGGCTCACTTTTTTAAAAACAGGGGGTGTTTAATGGGTTAAAAGTCCTTAAAACATGGGGGTGTTTAATGTGTTGAAAGTCCTTAAGACAAGGGGTGTTTAATGGGTCAAAAGTTCTTCAAATGGGAGGGGGGGAAGAGGGGATGGGTTAAAATTCCTTAAAACATGGGGGTGTTTAATGGATTAAAAGTCTTTAAAACAGGGCTGTCTAATGGGTAAAAGTTCTTAAAGCATGGGGGTGTTTGATGTGCTAAAGTCCTTAAAACAAGGGGTGTTTAATGGCTTAAAAGTTCTTCAAAAAGGGGTGTTTAATGGGTAAAAGTCCTTAAAACAGGGGGTGTTTAATGGGTTAAAAGTTCAAACATGGGGTAGAAGTTCTTAGAAGAGGGGGTGTTTAATGGGTTAAAAGTTCTTCAAACAGGGGGTGTGTAATGAGTTAAAAGTCCTGAAAACAGGGAGTGTTTAACAGGTTAAAAGTCCTTGAAATAGGGCGTGTGTAATGAGTTAGAAGTCCTTAAAACAGGGATGGTTCATGGGTTAAAAGTCCATAAAAACAGGCTTTTTAATGGTTTAAAAGTCCTTAAAACAGG
>CM065728.1:5425955-5433455 GCA_033310375.1 Conus canariensis | reverse complement strand
GATGCGCGCGCGCGAGCATAAACGCACAGACGCACGCACGCACGCACGCATGCACACGCACACACACACACACACACAACACACACACACACACACACACAACACACACAGTATGGAGGTTACAACCATCACCACCATCACCAACACCACCACCAATACCACCACTATCACCACCATCACCACCACCACCACCATCTCCACCACCACCACCACCACCACCACCAACTCAAAACAACACAACAACAACAACAAAACAAACCTACTGCACAAGACCGTTCAATGCAATGAAATACAAAGCATGCAATGAACCGCCGGACAATGCCATAGAATGCAACGCCACACAACACAGCGCTTTGGGCCTGTAGGGGACTCTGCGTTAGCAACTGTAAAACAGCTCGTGGGATCAACTAATCAATGATAGAATATCGGGAGAGGGGGGTGGGGGGTGGGGGGTGGGGCGGAATAGCTCAGTTGGTAGAGCGCCGGACTCGTAATCCAAGGGTTGCGGGTTCGAATCTCCGCTGGGCCGTTTCGGTACAGGGGGATTTTTCCCTCGGAGTTAACGTTAGTTCTGACTCCATTTCCCATACAGTCCTTCGAATGAGACTATAAACCGAGGTTCCGTGTGTGAACGCACGCATAACATCTTGCGCTCACGTAAAATCCCATCACCAACTTTCGGAAGAGAAGGCCAGTTTGGCCGTTGGTATGGATGACACGTTACACATAGCATGCACCTTCCCCGAAGATGGAGTATGGCTGCCTTAATGTCACGATAAAAACGGTCATACACACAAAACTCCACTCCCTTTGTTGGGTAGATGGGATTAATACTTGCCTGTCCATATAGGGAGTGTCCGCAGGAGTATCAGCCTGCGTACGCAGAAGTTGAATTGTGTGGAAAAATATTTCAGGTTAGCATGAGAAAAAAGGGTCACTTTATTGTGAAAATAATTCTCGTTGAGTCCACCAAGTAACAAACAAATGACAAGACAGAGAACGACGCGTTTCGACCTCTCAGGCCTTCTTCAGGCAAGATAAACAACGTTCAGGACAATGAAAACGAAACACGAGCGATCACTCAATCTTCTCACATTCGGCACAAGATGGACGGTGAAAGAAAGAAAACGAGGCCGTTGGGAAGGGGACAAAGGGAGTTTTTTTTTTTTTTTTTTTTTTTTTTTTTTCTGTCCCAACCTCTGCGCCACCTCAGAGGCGGTGCACCCACGCCGCTCATTCCGACACCCCGTCCACAGCCACAGCCCGGCCGGTCCCGCCGCAGCCCCGACACCGGCAATCCACAGGGACCAGTCAATGTCAAGTCGCCGAGAGGCAACCCACCGGAGGAGACACTGCACTGCTGCCGAGTCACTTCGGTGGTGTTCAGTGGCGCCTGTTCTGATCTAACATACGCAGGACACCACCTACTAAGCCCCCTACTGACGACAATAATTGCTTAGTCGCGGAGCCGGCGTGAGTGAGCTCTCCCTCCAGAGGGCGCCACCACGTCCGTCCAACGACAGCCCCCATGGACTCACCGATACCGGTGACCCCGACGGAACCAAACCAAAGCCACAGACGTGGAGAGGACACCGAAACTGAGGTCACCATGAGAGCAGGGCATGAAGGGCCACAGAATTTGAGACTTTTTTTTTTTTTTTTTTGATGCTGATTGATGAGAATGAGGATGATTAAGATGATGCTACGGATTTCCATTTCGGTCTGAGACTACATGACAGGGCTGTACTCTACGCTTCCTTTCATAATATATCCCGGCGTCAACCAGGCCCGAGAGATACAGGCACCTGCAGTGTTGGTCATGAAATTTGAGCAACACTCTCAGAAACGCATCCATTAAGTGGATGAAACTCGACTGTGTGGTCCCAGTCTTCCCAACTGAGTCCGCAGCAAACTCAACTCTGGGTAGGAGCCGGTCGGGGCAGAAAAACCCACATGACTCTGATGGGATTCGAACCCACGACCTCCCAGCCGGGAGTCCGCGACGCTAACCACTTCGCCACGGCGGCTGGTTGGGACAAAGGGAGTTAATAATGATGATCGTAATGATAATAATGATGATGATAGCAATGATCGTAATGATGATGACAATGATGATGATTAAAAACAGTAGAAAAATAAAGGGAGGATGACTACCACTTTTGGTGATAATATGGTGATAGCAGTTGTAGTATTAATAGAGGCCACACACACACAGAGGGGAAGAGAGGAGAAGTGTTTGAGGATTAGCGAACAGCATGTTTGTGGTGGTAACAAAGTTAGTGGCGATGATGATGGTGATAATGATGATATTGATGATGATGATGATGATGATGATGATGATGATGCTGGTAACAGTTCTTTAAAAAAAAATTGTTTCAATGTCCGCCTGCAGTCACCTCCCTTTGAAACCAGTTTATCATGTCTGACCTAGTTGTGAGAAAAGCAAGCTTGTTAAAAGCATGGCCATCGTATGATTGTGTGTTTTACCACATCACCCGGGCAACATCAGGAAGAAAGTTTGTTATTGTCATAATTATAATGAATACTTGTATAGCGCCTATTGTCGGCTAGACACCAAGCTCTAAACGCTTTACAATCCACACTCCTTTACACAACGGGCTGCCTACCTGGGTAGTGCCGACTGAAGAGCTGCCAGCTGGCGCTTCATTCGGTCGTTTTCTGTGTCATCCAGTCCATCTTGTTCAATATCGTTCGCTCAATTTCCTTACTTCCTTCATTCTTTCCATTTCTCACGCAGGGTGCATGCTATGTGTAACATGTCATCCATACCAACGGCCAAACTGGCCTTCTCTTCCGAAAGTTGGTGATGGGATTTTACGTGAGCGCAAGATGTTAAGCGTGCGTTCACACACGGAACCTCGGTTTATAGTCTCATTCGAAGGACTGTATGGGAAATAGAGTCAGAACCAATGTTAACTCGGAGGGAAAAATCCCCCCTGTACCGAAACGGCCCGGCGGAGATTCGAACCAGCAACCCAGGATCACCAAGATTACCGAGTCCGGCGCTCTACCAACTGAGCTATTCCGGCCGAACAACCAGTCGCAGACTTTATGGATCGATGAGTTTTCGGACCCTATACGGACGAAGATCGGACAAGACACAACACTGAGAATTTCGAGCCAAAGATACAAAGAAACATACACAACAAAACAACGTGCAAAGTTACGCTTGGTTTAGGCACATTACGACACAGACAAGTGGGTTTTCGACATCTACTAAAACGTGTCTACTTCAGATGCCATCAATAACAGACGGAAAAGAAAAATGTACAAACAAGAAACGCCAGGTGGCGGTTATATAATCATGTCATGGTGGAAAAAGAGAGACTGAGAAAAACGTCTTAGAATCTCTGTCTCTGTCTCTGTCTGTCTGTCTGTCTCTCTCCGTCTCCGTCTGTCTGTATGTGTGTGTGTGTGTGTGTGTGCTTCTGTCTGTCTGTTAGTCTGTCTGTCTGTCTCTCTGCATGCATGCATGTGTGTGTGTGTATTTACGCATGCGCGCGCGCATGTGTGTGTGTGTGTGTGTGTGTGTGTGTGTGTGTGTGTGTGTGTTCTGTCTGTCTGTCTGTGTCTTTGTTTTCTCTCTCTCTCTCTCTCTCTCTCTCTCTCCCTCTGTCTCTCTCTCTCTTTCTGTCTCTCCCTGTCTCTCTGTCTCTGTGTCTCTCTCTCTTCTCCCTCCGTCTGTGTGTCTTTCTGTCTCTGTCCGTCTATCTCTGTCTGTCTGTGTTCTTCTCTCTCTCTCTCTCTCTCTCTCTCTCTCTCTCTCTCTCTGTCTGTCTGTCTCTCTCTCTCTCTCTCTCTCTCTCTCTCCGAGACAATCTTTTGTCCACAATTTTTCAAATGTCATAACAGGAACAAATCAAATCAAGTCACCGTATCGCTTAAATTCTACCCCCTCGTTTGCGCGTGCTGAACAGGGCGATTCACTGAATTGTGACACGGCGGGTGACACTGCTACCGTGCTGTCGCTGCTGTCGAACGGCAGTGCTCACGGCGGCCTAGTTAGCTCGCCTGTCAGCTGTCGTCAGTCGGTCACTGGGTCGACTTCATTACCGAGTGGTCCTTCAAAGGAAAGTAAGAACAGCTACACTGTTGATCTCAATAAGTGTAATAGGAAAGATGTAGATGGTGATATTTCTGTGTCAGTTTGCTCTGATACGAATGAAACTTTTCAGATTGGTCATTTTTGTTGCGAGAATGGAAACAATGGTTCAATGAGAAAACAGGAAAATGTACATCGTGTGTGTGAAAGTGATTGTCGAGCAAATGGTGTATATAATACTAGATTTGGCATGTCTTTATTACACTGGAACGTGAATGGCTTGTTGTCGAAGTTAAAGGACGGCAGTTTTATCGATTATATTTTGTCATTTGATTTCATATGTCTCGTTGAAACTTTTGTTGAAAACTTTCAGTCTAGTGTGTTTAATAATTACAAAATTTTCTGCAAACCAGCGACTCAGTTTACAGCGCAAGGGAGAAGATCAGGGGGTATAATTTGTCTAATAAAAAATGAATTATCAAAATATGTACAAAAAATAGATACTGAGTGTAATAATACGATGATGTTTCTTATTTCAAAATGTATTTTGGGTCTGCCCAAAGATGTCTTGCATATTTGTACCTATATACCACCAGAAAACTCACCTTTTTATTCCTTCTTTGGTATAGATAATGGCATCAATATGCTTGAAAATGTTATTACTGATAAAATTTTGGAATTTCCTGATGTGTTTCTTTTACTAAACGGAGACTTCAATGGAAGAACAGCAAATGTGGGTCCAGAACTATCTGGTGAAGTGACTGCTTGTTCTCCTCAACTCAAAAGCTCTTCATGTTGTGGCAACAGGTGCTCTGAAGACAATGTGCTTAATAGGTATGGAAAACTCCTTCTGAATATGTGCACAGTGTTAGAATTATGTATAATGAATGGTGTATGTAATGGCGACCGGCAAGGTCGTTTCACATACATCTCTGATACAGGGAATAGTGTTAATGATTATTTTTTGATGTCTATTGACTTGTATCTATACCTAGAACCATTAATGCATTTGTATGTAACAGAACGTATTGAGTCTGACCATCTTCCTTTGGAACTGCACTTTGGCTTTTCACAAATTGTTGATCCTGTTGCAAACAAGTACAAAGAGGTTGAATATGTCGAGAAACTGATATGGAATGATGAATATGCGAACATTTTTCGTGGTCTGATGAGTGATGATGATACCCTGCATGTACTAAAAACAGCGATTCGCTGCATAGATGAAGATATTAATGTAGCTTTATGTATGTTTAATGATTGTATTATGACCAAAGCAGAATGTATGAAAAAGAAAGTCAGAATACATTCAGGTGAGAGGACTGAATCATGGTATGATCAAGAATGTAAAGTGACTAAATCAAATACGAGGAAACTTCTAAGAGTGTTTTGCAGAACACATGATAGCGAAGACCGTGTTAAATATTGTAAGGCTCGAAGAGAATACAAAAATATGTTGCACAGAAAGCAAATAGAGCACAACAAATCTTTACTGAATTATTTAATAAACTCAACCCATGACCAGAAGGAATTCTGGCAAAATGTTCGTAGATTTTCTGTAAAGACACCTCCTATACACAGTAATATTTCTACTGAAGAGTGGTACCAGCATTTTAAAAATTTGTTAGAGAACGATGTTGGCAGTGAAGCAGACACAGAAGAAATTGAAGAATCAGGTTACTTGGATAGTCCTATTTCAAAAGAGGAAATCCTATTTTCAGTAAGACATTTAAAGAATGGAAAATCTGCTGGTCCTGACGGTTTGATTGGTGAGTTATTCAAGAATGGTGGGGACATCGTGATTGATTTCTTTCTTAAATTTTTCAATACCCTCTTTGATAAAGGATTATATCCAGAAAGCTGGACTGAGTCGATTATCATTCCATTGTTTAAGAAAGGTGCCGTAAATGATCCTGGTAATTATAGAGGAATCTCATTGTCTGGTATAAGCAGCAAATTGTATAGCTCCATCATCAATAACAGATTACAAAAATGGATCGATCAAAATAACATTACTGGTGAGTATCAAGCTGGTTTCAAAAAGAATCATTCCACTGTAGATCATATGTTTACTCTTCTAGCTCTCGTTCAAAAGCAGTTTTCGTGTAATCGTAAGTTATATGTAGCTTTCATTGATTTCGAGAAAGCGTTTGACTCCGTTTCTAGAAAATTACTCTGGCCAATACTGAAAAAGAACGGTATCAATGGCAAATTATATCAGTGTATTAAAAGTATGTACTATAACGTTAAAGCAAGAGTTAGATCAGGTGGAGAACTTACTGACTATATTTTATGTACACAGGGTGTAAAACAAGGTGATGCTTGCAGCCCTGTTCTTTTCTCATTGTTCATAAATGAACTAGCTTTAGAAATAATAGCGAACGGAAGACATGGTGCAACGCTTTCTCCCGATTTTATTGAACTATTCATCTTGTTACTAGCTGATGATATTGTTTTATTATCTGAGACTCCAATTGGCCTCCAGACCCAGTTAAACAATTTGTGTCAAACAGCCTCTGAACTTAAGCTAAAGGTAAATTTGAAAAAGAGTAATATTGTGGTTTTTAGAAAAGGAGGTTACTTGGCAGCAAGCGAAAGATGGTTTTTTAATGGACAGATGATGGCTGTTGTAAATTGCTACAAATACCTTGGCATTTATTTCTCTACACGCCTAAGCTTTACAGCTGCTTGTCAGGACCTGGCAAGCAGAGCAAAAAATGCCTTATTGTGTATTTTGAAAAAATTAAACATGTTAAATAATAACTCCTTGACAGTGTTTCTAAAACTCTTCGATGCACAGGTTCAACCAGTTGCTCAATATGGTGCTGAGATTTGGGGCTTAGATAAATCTGCTACTCATGTGGAAAAAGTTCATTCTTATGCTCTTAAGAAATTTCTGGGGGTTCACATGAAAACACCGAACGAATGTGTTTATGGGGAAACACACCGTTATCCTATTTATATTAATTCATCTGTACGGTGTATTAGATACTGGCTGAGGATAGTACAAATGGATGACAATAGATTACCACTTAAAGCATATAATATGCTGTTGGGACTAGAATCGCGTGGTAAAAAGTCGTGGGTTACAGATGTTCGGGATTTCTGTTTTTTAATGGATTCGGGTGTGTCTGGATGTGTCAAGGGGTTGGAAATGTAAATGCTTTTTTGAAACAACTCCGGCAAAGATTGATTGATAACCGTTGGCAAAACTGGCATGAAAATATCCGGAACAGTGAGCGATATTCGTTTGATAGAACTTTTAAGACATCCGCTGGTTGTGAAAAATATCTCTCACTTAATATTGACAGGCATATTAGAAGTTACCTAACAAGATTTAGATTAGGAGTTACAGACATCAAAGCGCATCAGTACCGATATGCCAATACTAAAAACGTTGACATGCTATGTCCTTTATGCAAAAGCGCGAATGAAGACGA
>CM065728.1:5413455-5418455 GCA_033310375.1 Conus canariensis | reverse complement strand
TTTAACATTAAATGCTAGCTCAAGTTTATGATAGGCCTCAAAACGCTCAGTGACTGTATAGTGTTTCAGTGCAAAATCCTAATTGTGGCGTGTAGCCATACCTGACTTGGGCAAGGGAGGTCAGCGGGGGTGAGCGAGGCATGAAGGGGCAGAACTGCTGAAACCAGAGAAAGAAGAAATCGTCAGAAAGCACTTGGAAGCGTAATGATGTCAATGAACACACGCGCGAAGAATAAGACATGATCCCTGTTAACAGTTCTGTCTTCGAAAGAGAACTTGCAACTTCGTCACAACTGGAGGCACGAACGGACATACATACGCATGCGCAGACAGACAGACAGACACACATACACACACATGCATACACACACACACGCACACACACACACACGCACACACACACACACACACACACACACACACACACGCACGTACGCATACGCGCGCGCGCACACACACACACACACACACACACACACACACACACACACACACACACGCACGCACACACACACACACACACACACACACACAACCACGCACACACACACACACGCACACACACACACACGCACACACACACAGAAGACACACCACGCGCACACAGGCAGACAAAGACACACTACGCACACACGCATACGCATGCGTACGTGCACATTCACGCAGGTACGTACGCACGGGCGTGCGCGCGTGTATGCACACACCCACACGCGCGCACACACGCACACACAGACACACAAAACACAGACACACACACACACACACACACACACACACACACACACACACACACACACACAGAGAGAAACACACGCGCGCTCTCTTTCTCACACACACACACACACACACACACACACACACACACACACACACACACACACCACACACACACACACACACACACACACACACACACACACACTCACACACACACACACACACACACACACACACATACACACACACACACACACACACACACACACACACACACACACACACACACACACACACACACAGAGAGGCAGTGGGGCAAAGGGAGAGGATTCATCAGAATTTTGTGAAGTCTCTCCTCCTCCTCCTCCTCCTCCTCCTCCTCCTCCTCCTCCGCCCTCTCAGTCACTATTAAGTAAAAGTAAACGTGCGGGTGGAAAAGAAATTGCCCGTGCAGATACCCCATTTCAACACCATGCATCCACCCCACTCACCCGCCCCTGCTGCGCCAGTTCTCTATATCTCTGTTATCTCATCTCTCCCTGCTAAACTCAACGCATGTAATGCTCTTTTCCCCAGAAATCCGGAGTGCCACGCATACGAGGAACTCTGATCTTCCAAACCTTTTTCACAATGATTCGCACGCACGCACGCACTCGCGCGCGCACACACACGTACATGTACATGCACGTGCACACACACACACACGCACGCACGCACGCACGCACGCACACACGCACGCACGCACACAAACATACACACACACCACGCACCACACAAACATACACACACACACTCACACACACACACACACATGCGCGCTCTCTTTCTCACACATGTATGTGTGTGTGTACACACACAATCCAACACACACACACACACCACACACACACACACACACACACACACACACACACGCACGCACGCACGCACCCCCCCCCCCCCCCACACACACACACACACACTCACGCATGTGCACACACACACACTCACGCATGTGCATACACACACACACACACACACTCACGCACGTACGCACACACACACACACACACACACACACACACACACACACACACACACACACACACACACACACACACACACCACCGGAACAAATCTGGATGCAAAAGTCTGCCGAGAAATCTCACAATGTTGTCAAACCAAGCAGTCTTTGGTTACCGTCATTAATTCTTCCCTCTAAACAACTCCTGTCTCTGAATCTCTTTACTCACCAAGGGTCTGAAGGGATTGAAGGCAATACTTACCTGGTTCATTTAGCGATGGTCTGTGTACTTGTTGTGGATAATTTAGACTCAAAAGAAATGGGAATTGCACGCTTATTAGATCAGTGGTTCTCAACGAGACAAAAGGGTTGTGCTTGTGTAGGCCTGTACACGCATGCGTACACATAGTTGTGTGTGTGTTCGTGCGTGCGTGCGTGTTT
Organism: Conus canariensis; assembly: GCA_033310375.1. Classification (NCBI taxonomy): domain Eukaryota; kingdom Metazoa; phylum Mollusca; class Gastropoda; order Neogastropoda; family Conidae; genus Conus; species Conus canariensis. The sequence goes on along the minus strand of CM065728.1, from coordinate 5,416,294 downwards.
ATGTGTGTGTGTGTGTGTGTGTGTGTGTGTGCTTGAGAGAGAGAGAGAGAGAGAGAGAGAGAGAGAGAGAGAGAGATGAGTATGGGGTGAAGAGGGAAGGGGCTGGACTAGAGAGTGTTACACGAAAACAGAAGAGGATGGGAGGAGGGTGTGTAGTGTGTGGGGGGGGGGGGGGGGGGGGGGGGGGGGGTGGGGGGAATGAATAAAATTGTAAGAAATGGGAACACTAAGCTTCCGTATCTAACGTTTCGTAGACCTCAATGCAGTTAAAACGGAGAATGTGGAAAACATTTGGATGACCTCCAAAGATACTCCGCTTCATTCTCCTCCCCCCCCCCTCCCCCCCCCCCCCAGGTCCTTCCCTCAAGGGAGGTAACCTCCGCTATGTTTGGACATGGCAACAAATTTGGTTAGGCTGAAAGAGAGGGAAGCTGGTACCATCCCCTAATGTGTCAGTATACCTGTCTCTTTTCTTTTTTTTTTTAAGAAAAAAGAAAAAAAGAGAGAGAAAAAAAAAGAAAAAATTCCCGCTGCGTGCCACCAAATATTTGACTGCCGAACGAGAGAGTTTTAGAATGTAGTGGCTGGGAATCTGGGAGATAATAACATAACAGCCGGTTTCGTCTGAAATGAGAGTTTCAGTTGAACGAGTCAACTTAGGTTGAAGCTGATTAACAACACAAAAAACAAAAAAAATCAGAGGGAATTTCATCGGCTGTGAAATTGTGAACGAAACTTTTTCTTTCTTTAAAAAAAAAAAAAAAAAAAAAAAAAAATTTAATTTTTTTTTTCGTTTCTTTTTTTTCTTTTTTTTTTTTTTTTTTGCTGTCCCATCTTCTGCGCCACCTCAGTGGTAGTGCACCCACGCCGCCCATTCTTACCCACCCACCACCCACCCCCACCCCCCCACCCCCAGTCCACAGCCACAGCCCGGTCAATCCCGCCGCAGCCCCGGCGCCAGCAATCCGCAGGGAGCAGTCCATGTCAAGTCGTCAAGAGGCAACCCACCGGAGGAGACACTGCCACTGCTGCCTAGTCACTTCGATGCTGTTCAGTGGTGCCTGTTCTGATCCAACATACTACGAAGAACACCACCTACCAAGCCTCCTGCTGACGAAAAGGGAATGAACCATTTTGAACAGGGGAAATTTTAGTCTATAAACCTGCTCTGATGATGACTGCCTTGATGACAAGTCTCACCTGGTGTGTGTGTGTGTGTGTCTGTGTGTGTTTTCCAGCTGAACAGTCGACAGTGAATGTTATTCTGTCAAGTTCATCTGTTCCCCATCCGCCTGTCGCAGCCCCCTCTCCCCTCTCTCTCTCTCTCTCTCTCTCTCTCTCTCTCTCTCTCTCTCTCTCTCTCTCTCTCTCTCTCTTCCAAGGTTTGCTGGAAGTGTTAAAGTTTGTGGAGTTCCTTTCTTGCCCTGACCTGTAAGATGTATCAAAATTCTTTGTGAATCGTGTTCTGTCCTCTCTCTTTCTTTCTTTCTGTCTGTCTGTCTGTCTGTCTGTCTTTCTATCTATCTACCTATCTATCTATCTATCTATCTATCTATCTATCCATCCATCCATCCATCCATCTATTTTTCTTTTTTTATCTGTCTCTTTGTCTGTCTGTCTGTCTCCCTTCTTTCTCTCTTCTTTTCTTTCTTTCTTTCTTTCTTCTCTTCATTTCTTTCTTTTCTTTCTTTCTTTCTTTCTTTCTCTCTCTCTCTTTCTTTCTTTCTTTCTTTCTGTCTGCCTGTCTGTCTGTCTTTTTTCTTTCTATCTGTTTGTCTATCTATCAATCTGTCTGTCTATCTCTCTCTCTTCTCTGTCTGCCTGTCTGTCTATCTATCTATCTATCTAACTATCTATCTATCTATCTATCTATCTATCTATCTATCTATCTATCTATCTATCTAACTATCTATCTATCTATCTATCTATCTATCCACTCTTTTTTTTTTCTGTCTCTTTGTCTGTCTGTCTCCCCTTCTTTCTTTCTTTCTTCTTTCTTTCTCCTCTTTCTTTTCTTTCTTTTCTGTCTGCCTGTCCGTCTTTTTTCTTTCTATCTGTCTATCTATCTATCTATCTATCTATCTATCTATCCATCTTTTTTTTTTCTGTCTCTTTGTCTGTCTGTCTCCCCTTCTTTCTTTCTTTCTTTCTTTCTCTCTTTCTTTCTTTCTTTCTGTCTGCCTGTCCGTCTTTTTTCTTTCTATCTGTCTATCTATCTATCTATCTGTCTGTCTATCTCTCTCTGTGTCTGCCTGTCTATCTATCTATCTATCTATCTATCCATCCATCCATCTATTTTTCTTTTTTTATCTGTCTGTTTGTCTGTCTCCTCTTCTCTCTCTCTTTCTTTCTTTGTTTTTGTCGGTGAGTCTTTCTTTCTCCCCTTCTTTCTTTCTTTCTTTTTTTCTTTCTTTCATTTTGTCTGTCTTTCTGTCTGCCTGTCTCACACACTTTGTCTGTCTTTCTCCCTTTTTGTCTGTCTGTTTGTCTGTCTTTCTTCCGTTCTCCTTTCTTTCTTGATTTCTATGATTATTTCTTTCTGTTTTTTTTTTTTAAATTCTATTTACTTTCTTATTAGGAGAAGAAGGGGAGGGGAGGGGGTATAAACAAAGCAGAATGGCGACTGCACGACCTAGTCCCCCCCCCCCCCCCCCCCCCCTTCCAAAGGATACGTTATGGTTTAGTTTCCAAGTCATTAGGTAACGTAGCTATTGTTCCTGTTATGTCAATAGACCAACTGTGGTGATGGTTCTTTCCGGAACAGAACTTTTTTTTTTTTTTTTTTATGTCCTTTCTCTACATGCGAAGGAAAACGTTTGATCGACAGGCTGTCATATCA
>CM065728.1:5399542-5404542 GCA_033310375.1 Conus canariensis | reverse complement strand
GCCACGAACAACGTGGGAGTTGGAGAACCTCGTTCCACTCCTCAATCTTTCCCCCACCCCAGCCAAGCCTGTAGAACGCTAGAAGCAAGGGTTACTTGGGAGAGCGCGGACGTCGGCCTAAAGTCGAACGGATCACGATCCGGATCGGCGCTATGAGTTAACGGGTGGTTCCTTCTTAGCCCACATTCCCACCGTATTCTGGCTGCATCATCGCGTTTATAGACTAGTGAAGGAAACAAACCAAGGCACGTGGATGAGAGATTCCGGTCCTTGGCCAGGGGTAGCAAATAGCACTCTCTTCGAATTCGGATTGCGCGGAAAGAAGTAGTGAAACCTGGTAGTGTTTAAAAGTGTGTGTGCGTGTGTGTGTGCGTGTGTGTGTGTGTGTGTGTGTGTGTGTGTGTGTGTGTGTGTGTGTGTGTGTGTGTGTGTGTGCTAGGGATGGTAAAAGAGGTAGGCGAGAAAGGGTCAATAATGATTCGTTCTGTCTGTCTCTCTGACTCTGTTTGTCTGTCTGTCTCTGTCTCTCTGTCTCTGTCTCTGCCTCTCTCTTTCTCTCTCTCTCTCTCTCTCTCTCTACCTCTCTCTCTCTCTCTCTCTCTCTCTCTCACACACACACACACACACACACACACACACACACACACACACACACACACACACACGCACACAACAATTCACACTGTTCAAGATCCGCGACATGCACCCCCCCCCCCCCCCCCCACACACACACACACACACACACACACACACACTAACACACGCACACCTACCTCTCTTTCTCTCAACAATTTACTGTTCAGCATCCGCACCCCACCACCACCACCCCCACTTCTCCTCCCTCCTCTTGCTTCCTCTCCCCCCACTCACCCTCCCCCACCCCCCATCCCCACCCCCACCCCACTCCCGGTACCTCCTTTCTCTGCTCATGTCTGTGTTCACCTGCCGTACGGCTTTGGCTTCCAACAACAGGCGAAAGTGAAGGAGCGCCAGAGACAAGGGCACCTTGGATTATGTCTTCTCCCCCCCCCCCCCCCCCCCCCCCCCCCCCCCCCCCCCCCCCCCCCCCCCACCACCCTCCCCCCCTAAACTTCTCTCCTCCCTAACCTCGCTTGCCAGCGCAGCCAATACAGGGAAATGCTGATAGTTTCTACACATTTTAAGCACGGCCAAGTCAGACAGAGAGAGAGAGAGAGAGAGGAGAAGAGAGAGAGAGAGAGAGAGAGAGAGAGAGAGAAGAAGAACAAAAACAAAACAAGAAAGAGAAAAGCGAGAGTTGGTGAAGGGGTGGGTTGGGGTGGAGAGGAGGGGGGTCTAGAGGTAGAACAGAGGTGTGGGCGGGTGGGTAGGCAGGTAGGTAGGGGAGTAGGGGAGGGGGAAGGAGGAGGGGGGGGGAGTGCGTGGGAGAAGACCGTGGCGGAGGGAGAGAGAGAGAGAGAGTTGGGGGGGGGGTGATGATGGCGACTGAAGGGTGGAAGAGAAACTGGCGAAGGGGAGAGGGGTGGGCGGGTGAGGGGGTGGGGGAGGGGGAGGGGGGTTGAAGTGAGGGAAGACGGTTTGTCATGACTCAGCTTCTTGAGCAAAGTTCCTGGCTCCCTACAGCGTGCACCGATATGCGAGCGTGCGTGCGTGCGTGCGTGCGTGCGTGTGTGTGTGTGTGTGTGTGTGTGTGTGTGGTGGATAGAAAGGTAGATACAAGGAGAGACAGAGAGAGTGAGAGAGTTGGTGGGTAGGGGGGATGGATTTCTTATCTCCCCCTTAGACAAATAGGAAGAGGCCAGGAGAGGGAGAGAGAGAGAGAGAGAGAGAGAGAGATGAGAGAGAGAGAGAGGAGAGAGAATGATGGTAATCTTACCTGAGACAAAGAACCGAAGAAAAGTGGGGGATGGGGCGTGGGGGTGGGCGGGTGGAGGGGGAGTGGGCGTAAGGGGGTAGGATAGGGGATGGAGGGTGGGGAGATAAATTATGGAAGCGTCTCCCAAAGGCTTGGCATAGCAGGGCAGAGTGGGGGTGGGGGTGGGGGTGGAGAAGAGAGGCATTGGGGGGTGGTTCATATTGCCCCCGACATTGTGCTCTCGTTCAGAACTAAAGATAGAGGATGGTGCGGAGGGTAGAAATGAGTCGGCATTCATACACACACACACACACACACACACACACACACACACACACACACACACACACACACACACAGAGAGAGAGAGAGAGAGAGAGAGAGAGAGAGAGAGAGAGAATGAGGAGCAAGCTAGAAATGAGTCAGGTAAGGTAAGGTAATGTTGCGTTATAGCCCAGCAGACCGCAAAGGGCCCTATCAGGGGGGCTGTCACCGCGTTGAAGTCAACCCACAAGTCATTCATTCACACAACCCTTTAAAATCACCTTCTAAAAACACACTCGAAATTCTGTTTTTAAAAAAATCTTTCTACTGTAAAATCTCAGATCAGATGAAAAATGTTGGTCTCCCTCAGAAGTTCAAAGATCACATCAGCTGGAACATCTCTGAACAAGGTTTTCACGGAGTCTGCTGTAAAAAAATAAGTCAGTATCAAGCGATGCATAGTAAAAGTGAAAAATTTTCAGTTTTATTTTAAACCAGCTGGCTATACACAGCCCTTTCATATTTGTCATGATTGAAACCAGAATCTGTGAAAAACGAAGAAACAGGAAAACAATTCTGTTCTGGAAATAATGTTTGAAATGTTGAAGTAAACACTCACGAGCATACGCCTTTTTTTTTTCCTTTTTTTTAAAAATGAAATGATTATCAGCTGAGCCGATCGTATGAACGAAAATATGAAAACATTCCCTTTGCTTTCCAAAATGAGTTATTATCTTGTTGCCTGACAATGGTCACAATGGCGGCAGTACAAGGGAGATAAACCCCAACAGCCGGCGATTCTGGGCCTTGTCGATGTGCAATGGAAGATCATTCATGAATTAAGTTTGATGTATGACAGGATTCAGTTTATCGCGCTTGATCGTTTTCGGCTATCTGGGTCGAGCAGGCAAAGAAATAGTCAGTCAGTTAGCTGACAATTTTGTTTGTTTGTTTGTTTATTTGTCTGTTATTAAGTGGTAAACGTCTTTATTTTTCTCATACGTACACCAATTAATATATTATATGTATGTATGAGTTATATATATATATATATATATATATATATATATATATATATATGAGAGGTTTTCTTGGCCGCAGCTACAATCGTCTACATTTTTGTGCGTTTTTGTTTCTATTAGCACAGCTTTTTTCTGCTGACGTTTGCATAAGTAAGCACTCGGGTAAGTAAGTAATTAAGTAAGTGGTCAGCTAAGTACTTAAGTATGTAACTAAGTTCTTAAGTAAGAACGAGGTCAAGTTAGTCAGTAGTCAAGTTAGTAAGCAGTCAAGTTAGAAAGTAAGTCAAGTAAGTAAGTAGACAAGTAAGTAAGCTGGCCAAAGAAAGCAAGTGAAATGAGAAAGCAAGCAAGCAAGCAAAGAAACTCAATCGTGCATGGCCAGTACGGGTTTTCTCCCATGACCCCCCTCCCCCGCCGTACCCCCACCCCCACCCCCTCGAAGTTGAGTGATATTATTTCACTCTTCGCCTAGTCGACCAAAAATGGACCCGCCTTCCGAGAGGGTTGCAGCATTGTGTTTGGAGTTATCTCCCATTCGACCGCCACTGACATGAAGTCATGTTCTTGGGGGGAAGGGGGGGGGGGGGGGCTGTGGCCACCGTGATTCTGGTGAGTCAGTGCATTCGGATGTTGGGTCTTCCCTACAGACCCCCCTCACCCTCCCACCTCGACACTTGCCCACAACCCCCTCCCCCCACCACCACCTACCTCCCCCTTCCTACCCCCACCATCGCCTTAATTAACTCTTCTGGAGTTGAATATACCTTCTTCGGCAATACCTTCTGTGTGGTAAACGTTTCTTCCGCTATTTTTTGTTTAAAAAAAATAATAAATAAGAAAAAAATATCATGTTCGAATAATATTACAATACATCAAAAACACGTACACAGTACAAGCAGAGGTGGGTTTGTTTGTTTTTTTTTTACATGGGAAATAATCCAAAAAATGAAGAAAAAAAATGTTTTAAAGTGTATGAGAGCTTGTCAGAAGACTTGTTATGTCTCTACACTACACACGTTAAAGTCAGCATTTTCACACATGCATACGTGCTGACAGAGACTAACACACAAAGCATTAGGAGCATGATTATATATATACACTAATCAAAGATCAAAGCCAAATTACGGCAGCAAAAAAAAAGCAAAAAAAAAAAAGCATTGTTTTCTTCGAGCGATGGACTGTCGTCAGTCCGTCCCACACATCTATCACACACACACGCACACGCACGCACGCACAACACACACACACACACACACACACACACACACACACACACACACACACACACACTGACACCCACCCACTCACTCACTAACACACACACACACACTGACATCCACCCCCCCCCCCCCCACACACACACACACACACACACTTCACACCGAGGAAAAAAAGACAAAAGACAAAAAACGACAAAAAAGAAGCGCATTAATTGTGACTATAACAAATGAATTAGTGAATAGGGACTGTTTTTCCACCAGTAATTGTAATTCATAGCCGTGCGGCGGGAGAGAATTCACAGCTCTCTCTCTCTCTCTCTCAATGACGAAGTGCGGGCCGGGGGGGGGGGGGGGGGGGGGAAGAGAGAAAAAACCCACCTTGGAGAACACCCCTCGTCTTCTCTAAGAGTCGTGCGTGCCTCGCTCTCGCTCACCGGGGGCACAGCGATAGCAGCAGACACACAGCTCTCTCTCCCCCGCCTTGCCTCATAAGGTCACAGCTCATGCAACACGTATGGCCCACACAGCACAGAGATGGAGAGAGAAAGAGAGAGAGCTGCTCGCGCGCGCCGAGCGGAACCCAAGAACGCGTGGCCGCGTACCTGCTCGCACGTGCCACATTCAGAACTAGCTGGCACAATGTGCACGTGTACTACGTCC
>CM065728.1:5367042-5389542 GCA_033310375.1 Conus canariensis | reverse complement strand
CCTCTTTTCGTCTGCTTGCCTATTCCTTATTTCCCCCCTTCCCCCAACCCCCTCCATCCTCTCCTCCCCCCCCCCCCCCCGCACTCCCCCTTCCCTCTTTCTCTCCCACCTCCCACCGTCCTCCTGTCAGTCTTTCCGCACAGACGGCACGGACACCTGTACTTTAAGGAACCACGGCGGTGTCATCCTCCTCCATGTTCGTTCCTAAAGGTCGTGTGGACGAGTTTTCGATTGGAATCGAGTTAGCTGCCTCCGTGTTTGGAGCCGAGTGTGGATGCACTGCTGCCTCTAATAGTGGTGGGTGTTGTGTACAATGAGGGGGATGGGAGGGTGGGGGGGGGGGGGTCTGTTTTTCTTCTTTTTTTCCCGGATGTTCAGACACCGATATTAAGCGACACAAGGATGCAACAACGATGTTCAGTCAATATTTGGACACACGGAGAGAGAGAGAGAGAGAGAGAGAGAGAGAGAGGAGAGAGAGAGAGAGAGAGAGAGAGAGAGAGAGATGCTTGGTCCAATTTCGGCTCCTGGGGAGAGAGAGAGAGAGAGAGAGAGAGAGAGAGAGGAGAGAGAAGAGATGTTCTCTTCGGACACGGACATGGCAGTCTGTCAATAATTAGACATATGTCCTGGGTCACAGCGATGATTTGGGGGTGGGCTGGCAGGTGTGAGAATGGGGATGCAAATATGAAACTGGTTGTTCGGGATACAATGATTTTCTCGGCAGATTCAGGGACCTAACAACAATGCGGAGATGAGCTCACACAGACCTAGTAAGCATTCCTGTCTTAATATATCCGGTAGAGGAGGATGTAGAAGACATTGCATACCTATTCACAGAACACAGGTGTACACTGATATATGCGTAATCAGGAACACATGGATATTTCAGTCAATTCCATGGACACCGTGATGGTATGTAATTATTCAAGGACAGGGGAGGGGGGGGGGGGGGCAGGGGGGAGGAGAGGGGGATGCTGATGTTCTGTGCCTTCTCAGATACTGTACACATATTCTGGGACGCCGGATGTTTGAAGAGGTGGGTCCCAGCAGACAGATTGAATTTAAAAGGAATGGGACTATTTCGGGTTTGCAAGCTGGCGCACAGATAGAGTCACGGGCGAGTGCAAAGGCCGGAAGTGTGACGTCAACTAAGGGGAAAGTCATGCATTTGTATTTGAAGATTGTTTGTGATGTCGTCAGTGAAAATCCCCAAAACAAGGGAAATAACTGGTGGGGAGTTGTTCTTTTGATCAATTAACAGATAAGCATTAAACGCTGGCTCAAATTTATGGTAGGCCTCAAAACGCGTACAGGGATTAGCGACAATGACAGTGACACCACAGTCTAGCTCAGATCTGTCTCGATGACATCAGTCTTAGGTCTTTCAATTACGACCGAAGAATCGGTACTAACCGACTGGCACAAGTGTTGACTAGGCCTAGCTCTCATGTGAAATCTCTCTACTGAGGGATACAGTGTTGCTTGGAGCAAGCACAGCGTTCTTACCAAACTTCAGCAAAGAGTTTTGGTTTCGGCAAACCGCAACTGGTTGCCAGTGGTATTACGTAAACTCTCTCTCTCTCTCTCTCTCTCTCTCTCTCTCTCTCTCTCTCTCTCTCTCTCTCTCTCTGTTAGTGTGTGTGTGTGTGTGTGTGTGTGTGTGTGTGTGTGTGTGTGTGTGTGTGTGTTATGTTGACGCGTGAGTGAAAGACGGGCATGCTTTCAGGGAAAGGTCCTTGCCCTTGGCTGTGTGTGTGTATGTGTGCGCGTGAGTGAGTGTGTGCGTGCGTGCACTTGAAAGGTCCTTGCCCTTGGATGTGTGTGTATGTGTGCGCGTGAGTGAGTGCGTGCGAGCGCGTATTTGGTGCGTGCTTGCGTGAGTGTGTATGCGTGCGTGTGTGCGTGCGTGCGTGCGTGTGTGTTTGCGTGCGTGCGTGCGTGCGCGCGTGCGCGCCTGTGTGTACGCGTGTGTGTGTGTGTGTGTGTGTGTGTGTGTGTCCGTGCGCGCGCACGCGTTCACGCGTGAATAAAACATTGGCAAACTTGCAACAACAAAAAAAAAAAAAAAAAAAGCTCTTTGCCCTTGGCAGCCGCAGTGAGCGTTGGCCGCCGATCCAGAGGGTCGCTGTTGGCCCAGCGGTCAGTGCAGTTTGTGTGTACTTCACAGCTGCAAGTCGGGAAGCCAAACACTAAGGAAGCGCAATTCCAGCAATTCCAGAGACTGAGGGATATGCTACTTATCCAGATACCACCGCCACCACCACAGTATTACAAGAAGAACAACAACAACAACAACAAGAACAAGGAGAACTACTACTATAGTACTTTTACTACTATTATCATTGCTACTACGAGCGACACATTGTTGTGTTAGTAACGTACAGACTTTTATCGCTACTACTTCTCCTACGACTACTGCTACTACTACTACTACTACTACATCTACTTCTTCTACTTTTACTGCTACTACTACGTGTAACACTATCGATCTGTGTCTGTCTGTCTGTCTCTCTATCTGTCGCTGCCTCTGTCTGTCTGTCTATCTGTCTGAGAGAGAGAGAGAGAGAGAGAGAGAGGAGAGAGAGAGAGAGAGAGAGAGAGAGAGAGAGGGGGAGGAGTATTATTCGCATAATAAGTAGAAATTATTGATATATATATTACCGACAATGCGAATTTTTTTTTTTTCTAGGTGAAATTTTTTTTCTTTTAGGTGAAGACTTTAAGCAGATAAAGTAAAGCAACACATGCACACACGCGCACAAGGGTGTGTGAGCACGTACACACACACACACACACACACACACAACACACACACACACACACACACACACACACGTGTGCGCGCGTACCACACACACACACACACACACACACACACACACACACACACACACACACACACACAAACATGCACACACACACACACACACACACACACACACACACACACACACACACACACATAGGTATGTAAGGAGGAGACGGGGGTGGAGGTGGGGGGTAGGGAGGGAGGGCAGGAAAGGAGAAGGGAGGGGGGGGGGGGGGAAGGGGGGGGGAGTGTGAGGTCGTAGGGAAGAGGACGGGGTCGGGTCGGAGAGCGAGAGTCTACCTATCCCAGCTTCGGCTTCACTACCAATGCAAGGCAGCAGAACAAACTGGTTTACCTGGAGAGCTGCCCTCACGGACTACAGATGACATCACAGCTTACCTCACAGCTCTAGACATCGCTATGCCTACCTGCCATAACCTTCCTCCCCCCCCCCACCCCACTCCCTTTCTTCCGTTCCCATCTTCCCCACGCCCCCCCCCCCCCCTCCTATCTCTCATCTCTCTGCCTGCATCCTTCTACCCAGCCCCTCGGCTTGTTATGTTGTGAGCGGTCAAGCGACTAACCCGTTGAACAACCTGTCTCGCTGCACCGTCTGTCTGCTGGATGATGGCGACGCACACACACACACACACACACACACACACACACACACACACACACACGCACGCACACACGCACGCACGCACGCACGCACGCGCGCACACGCCACACACACACACACACACACACACACACACACACACACACACAGGGGGGGGGGGGGGGGGATTTTTGCCCGCTGTGGCCCCTGAAGTGTCCCTCGATGTCGGCTGGATTATGAATATTACAAATAGTCTAATAAGTACTGAACTAAACACAATATCTTCCTTGTGACCTTCCTGCCAATTCAACTGCGCTTTCTCAATGAAGTTTTTATTATTTCTTTTTAATCAGTTGGCTCTGCCTGGAATTTACATATTCACCTTTTTTTCTCAGTTCATGTCATTGCTTTGGTGTGACATTAGCATGTACCGTTGGCTTTTCCAGACCGAATCACATATCTCTTTTCACCGGGATAGTATTAGACTTGCAATGCAAATGTTTTACGTGTCTAACCCCCCCCCCCCCCCCCCCCCCCTCCTCCATAAGAACAGAGCTGGAAGCTTCTTGTTGAGGAATTACTACACGCTATGTGATGAATTTAGCTGTTGATGAAGAATTGCAAATAAGCTGTAATTTCCAGTGCGATAAAAGAGGTTTCGGCAAGAAAGAAGAGTGGAGAAAATCGCACCTCAAATCACTAAAGCATTCAGTGACAGAGGTCAGAATTAGCCTACACTTTACTCATTGTTTCGTAAACAATGCGACATTTCGTATGCAACATTGTTTTGTAAACAATGTCGCGTGGCGAAATAAGCGTACAGCAGGTTGGTTCATGTTCCCTATCGTGTGTAGCCCGTAGCCAATGAACGGCACAGACGGTAGTCACGTGACTCGGCCTCGTCTGACACAGCAGACGACACTGGACGAGCTGAGTTCAGAGTAATAACTTGGTCAAAAACTTTGCTCCCTGATGGATTCATGTCAGGTTTCAGTAGAATTTAACACGCGAGACAGATGGCGGGAGACATGGACCTCAAAGCAGGCAGTTAAAATCTCGATGACCATTCACATGCACCAGGCAGACAGTCTGTGAACAGGCGGTGCAATGACTGGATGACTGGTAAGCCGGCAGTGGATTCGCCCTCCCCATTATTCTCGTCTTTTTTTTTTCTTTTCTTTTTCATCCCTTCTTTTAGTGAGTAGCAGTCGTGTCGATTCGCTCTCCGCAACAGTTTGAATTCGCCCATCTCTTGTATTGATTTTTTTTTTTCTCTGAGATCAGTTGTAGACAGTGGGGATGAGTATTTTACTGCATGGGGCACAAAATGTGGATGTCCATTTTTTTCTTTAAAGTCTCAGATGAGTTGTCGACTCAAAATGTTCTTGCACCGTGCGCCCCTGCCCCTCCCCCTTCAAGCACACACACACACACAGCGCCGCGCGCACGCCGCACGCGAGCGCACACACACAGTGCGCGCGCACGCACACACACACACACACACACACACACACCACTCTCTCTCTCTCTCTCTCTCTCTCCTCTCTCTCTCTCAAGTTTTCGAAGCGGGCATGTTGACAAGACATCTGTCTTCGTCCGATTTCCACAAATCAGAATGGAAAGGGTATAGAATCAATAACTAATCGGTACCCAGTGTGAGTACTGTGTCCATCAAACTCGCAGTGTGAATAAACACTGGAAAATGTCGAAGGCCGCAGATCTCACAGCCCCTAGGCATAGACCAAATAACGGAGAAACATTGATACTCTTGTTTCAAATACTGAAGTCAATTAAAAAAAAAAAAAATGTGAAAATGAAACTTGATAAAATTCCACATTGCAGCAGGCTCCTTTGAACAATGATGCTAAAGTCGACTTATAAAGAACAAAGGACCAGAAATTTATTCCCCCCCCCCCCCCCCCCCCCCCCCCCCTTATGGAGTTGGGAAGTATTCATTGCTATGATTTTCATTTGGTTCCAGTCTGCTATGACAAGAAAGAGAGTATGTGCGTGGATGCATGCATGCTCGCGCGCGCGTTAATTGTTATGATCATTAAAAGATTTAAGAACCATTTTTCCCGGAGAGGGTTGGGATTGGGAGTGGGGGGGGGGGGGGGGGGAGAGAGACATTTTCTTTTGTGACGCCAAAACTATAACGTTTCGGGCACAAAGTCGGCAAATTCGGGTAAGCTTTGATATCTTTTCGTGCGTGGCCTTTTCCACAATCCTCCCGTTTCAAACGCTCGGAGTTCAAAACCGCGATCCGGTCCAGTGACCGCAAGTTCTCAAAGCTGTCAGCGAAGGACGGCGATGGAACACGGGACGACATCGCCCAGCAAAATATAATGAAACGTTACAAGAATCGGCAAATAAACGGCCAGGGGGTGAAAAAAAACAAAACGTTTGTGAATGGCTTCTTGTTCATGACACATATTCCAGACAGAGATCCTTTTTTTTAGTGTGCTGACCTAATTTGACGACTTCTGAGGTTGTGGTCGATTGATGAACCTTCGAACTTTGACGACTTCTGAGGTTGTGGTCGATTGATGAACCTTCGAACTTTGACGACTTCTGAGGTTGTGGTCGATTGATGAACCTTCGAACTTTGACGACTTCTGAGGTTGTGGTCGATTGATGAACCTTCGAACTTTGACGACTTCTGAGGTTGTGGTTGATTGATGAACCTTCGAACTTTGACGACTTCTGAGGTTGTGTCGATTGATGAACCTTCGAACTTTGACGACTTCTGAGGTTGTGGTCGATTGATGAACCTTCGTTCGAAATGACCGCCGCGTTTGAAACGTTACGAGGCTTTGAACGTGCAATGTCTCTTCTAGAGACAGATTCATATTGATGTGTATCGTATTATATGACAGGGTTTCGTTTCCTTCCGACTCTCTCTCTCTCTCTCTCTCCTCTCTCTCTCTCTCTCTCCTCTCTCTCTCTCTCTCTCTCCTCTAATTTGGGATAAATGAGATTATGTCTGGTTTACACACACAGCTAGTGGGTCTTGATGGGCACTCTGACAAGATTCTGCTAGGACCTTTGTCCATCGAGTCCCTTTTCCAATGTGTGTGTGCGCGCGCGCGCGCGTTGTGTGTGTGTGTGTGTGTGTGTGTGTGTGACACGCGACTGGATCGATCGGTGATGATTCCTTATACTACGATGGTAATAAGCACAATAAGCAGCAATACGTAAGTTACATTAAGTTTGGCATTTCGGGAGTTCATTCTTGTTTGTTTGTTTGTTTGTTTGTTTCCTTCATTGCTTTCAAGTTCCGTCCAACTTCTTGGCTTGGAAATTGTAAAGCGGGACACTATGGCTGTCAAACATTTGGGATGTGGTTTATGACAGCACTTTTTTCTGGTTGTTTCTCAGTTTCGTCTCTCTATTGCATCATCTTTTGCCCATCTCATTTAAGTAATGGGTAAATTGAAAGAAACACTCTCTCTCTCTCTCTCTCTCTCTCACGGTCTCTCTCTGTCTCTGTCTCTCTCTCTAGCACCCGAACATCTCTCCACCTCCTTATTCCACCACAACTGATAACGAAAGCTGTGAAGTCAGTTCCCCGAACCGAACTGACATCAGGTGCCTCACGCGCAGTGCGCTAGTAGCTGAGCCACCGGGAAACCCAGCCGGCTTGTTGGTGAGAAAACACGACCAGCAACAACAGAGCGCGGGCTAGGTAATAAAGTGTGCAGACGTAGCCGTGCGTCAACTCCACGTGCAGGCACTTGCCGGCAGACAGCCCGAGCGATAATGCGCGTGCCACGGCCGTCTATTAATAGCCTGCATGTTTCCCCTTTTACGGGAAGCGCGTGCGGGTGATGCCGCTTGAAAGTGACAAGGGGGCGGGCTTGTTTTTGCTGGGGATTTCTCCAGACGTGAGAGAGAGAGAGAGAGAGAGAGAGAGAGAGAGAGAGATGGGGGGGGGGGGGGGCAGTTAGGCAGTTGGAGTAAGCAGGGTGTGCATGGGGAGACGGGGGTGGGCAGGGGAGAGAATTCTCCCAAGCCAAGCCCAGTGAATCATTCGTGCATACATTACTTTGTCTCGGTACATTACAAAAAAAAAAAAATCCCTTCCTTGATTTCTTTCCAGAGAGTTTGAAGGCGGATCTCATGCAAAACCTTCCAGTTTGAAGCACGCGCGTGACTCACACATGCCTATCTTAGTTTGTGTGCCTTTGAACAGAAAGCCAGTTTGTGTGGAATGTTTGATCAGCTTTTTCAGCAGATTTTGGCTACTGCGCGCGCGCGCGTGCATCTTGCACACACACACACACACACACACGCACACGCACACGCACACACACACATACACACACACATAAACACACAGTCACGCACACAGACACAGACACACAACCAGACACAAACACACACACATATACATACATACATACAGAGAGAGAGAGAGAGAGAGAGGAGAGAGGAGAGTTCAGAGAGAGAGGGGGAGAGAGAGAGAGAGACTGCTTCCCGTTCTTAGAGAGAGAGAGAGAGAGAGAGAGAGAGATTCTCCCCGTTCTTCCCACCTGGGGGTGTATGTTTGTCAAAGTCTCTGTTTGTTGGCAGGGCGCAACCTGCTCGTTGCCTCGGGGCAGGAGAGCCTGCTGACTGGGTACATAGCATTAGCTGCACATGGGACAGGATCTCACCTGTGCCAAGTGGTGCCAAGTCAGTTCACACACTTTTCTCTCCCCCCCCCCCTTCTCACCTCCCCCCCTCCTCCCCCCCCCTCCCAGGAGAAGTTGCCATCGCATGCAAACTGAACCGTACACTTGCATACATGGCAACACTATCGGATGATACGACAAACTTAAACGATTGAAGATGACTGTGCCAAGTTAATACGGGGGCCAGAGAAGGGTGAGGGTAAGGTGAGAGAAGTCATGTCAATCCCAGCCTCGTGATTCGTGCAGACGGGGGCCAGAGAAGGGTGAGGGTAAGGTGAGAGAAGTCATGTCAATCCCAGCCTCGTGATTCATGCAGAGGGGGGCCAGAGAAGGGTGAGGGTAAGGTGAGAGAAGTCATGTCAATCACAGCCTCGTGATTCGTGCAGACAGGGGCCAGAGAAGGGTGAGGGTAAGGTGAGAGAAGTCATGTCAATCCCAGCCTTGTGATTCATGCAGTGTCAGAAGAAAGGTTGGTACCGATTTCGTAGAGACTGCGACTTTGGGCCAGTGTGGCGTCAGCACACAAATTGCCATTGTGTCACCCATCTTAAAGTGTTGTCGCTCTTGTGATAGGATAGTGTCAGACAAGCCCACAAGCCTTGCGTGTGTTATGACCTGTTGTGAGTGTGGGCGAGAACCTGTACGTAACCCCCTTGCGTCCAGGCTGGAACTCTGGGTCTGCGGTTGTACAAGGGTGGGCGATGTGCCGCTAGGTTATTTCGTTGCCGTGTCGTTACAAATTTCATCAACTCAAAAATACGGTCACTGTCAACATGCGCGAACACTCACACACACACACACACACACACAACACACACACACACACACACACACACACACACACACCACACACACACACAAGGAGAGAGAGGGGGGGAGGAGGTTTAACGGACATCCAACGGACATAGAAGAAAGGAAGAGCAACGGAGATGTAGGAACGGAGCTTGTGAAGGAGAATGGGGAGGGAGGGGTGGAGGAAAGCGAGGGAGGGAGGAGAGGATGTTGACGAATGGGAAACAAACAGGGTCAACAGGATGCCAGCACGTGCTGCTCGCTTCGGTCCATTCTCTGTGACCATGTGCTCTCCCTGCCCGAACACCAACAACGTCCTAGTACGTTCAGGCCTGTAAACACGGACATACACCACCGTCGGTGCCTGTAGCACATTCCCTCTCCCTTTCCCCCATCCCACTTCATCGCCCTTTTCGCTCTCCTGCTCCACCACCACCACCGCCACTCTCCCCCATCCCAACTCTCTGGCACGCGCTGATGTCAGCAGGTAGACAGTGCCACCAGGAAGGTGTTAGGTTCACGCCTGGGTGGTCAGCAAGAAAGGGGGAATCGCATGAGAGGTGATACTGAGAAGGCAAGAAAGATCAAGGGAAGCTCTGCCACTGCCGGGAATACCGACGATTCCTGACACGTTGTTAAGATTCTGCGCAGAGATTGCTCAAGCGAGAGTACTTGGGCTAAGGGTAAATAGGTCGGGAGACATCAAAAGAAGAAGGTAAATGTCCACCATCGTGTCGGGTGCAGTTTGATCCCGGGTAGGAAAGGGGCAACTGACCACTAGCTGGGGACTTTCAGAGGACGTACGGAACGGATGATGTTACACATCAGGTAAAAACAAAACACAACCCACAAGACATGAGTGAAGCAATGTTTTGGGAAAAAAGAGAATACTACTACGAATAACCATGTTATAGAAATTGACACTGAAAGAGCAGAGTGTTAGCACAAGGCGAAGTTCTGCTTATAAAACAAGAGATTGGGAAACTAGTTACAGCGAATGCCAGTGTAAAATAGGATGATGTTGGCCGCTCAGAATGGCTGTAAGCAACACAGAAAACTGATCTTGAGCTGTGACAGTTTGAAAAAACCTTCGGTCAGGCGGTGTTTGAAAGCCGATTTTAAATCTCTGAAGCTACAAAAATTCTGTGGTTTTGATAAAGAATTCCTTGTGCCAGGTTGCGAGGTCTCGCTGTCAGCGACTGAACGCCATTTTTGTATATCATGTCAGGAAATCTGTCGTTTTTTAGTCCGTGATTTGACTTGTAGATTCCCCGACATGACGGGAGATTGGGGCTGAATCTGCAAAACACCGAAAGCGCCACTCGGTCTGCGTAGAACGATCAAGCAGACGGCCAGGACACGTCTGACATGGGCCAGAATTTCAAGACTTTGAAGAAGTCGTCACATCTTTGCATTCTAAGTAGCGCTGCGGTCAAGGTATCCACCTCCGCATTATTTTCCTACCTGCGTCGAAGCTGGATTATTTGATCCCTCACACCGACCTGAAAGTCTCTCTCTATCCACGGCCACAGCGTACGCCTGCATTTTGCTTTCATCCATCGATGTTTGTATATATTTTCAGTCCAGCCACAAATGCCGCCTCCAACAGGTGCTCATGAGAAACAGTGTACAAGGGACAACCTACCTGACGAGGGCGTAGGGTTAATGAATAGTTGAGTCAACTTTCAACGCTTGTCTCTTCAAAAAATTTTTTTTTCCTATCTGTCCAATGTGGCGCCATAGATCAGGAAACAGGCGTTGACCCCCTTGACAAAGCTGATTGGAATATGATTTTCGTGCAGATTATATGCTATGTATGTCATGTTTTTGTTTGTTTGTTTGTTTTTTACCCCCTTGACAGAGCTGATTGGAATATGATTTTCGTGCAAATTATATGCTATGTATGTCATGTTTTTGTTTGTTTGTTTGTTTGTTTTTAGCGATAAACCAATGTGATTTTCGTCATTCCCAGCTATGTCATACATACACACACATAATACACAAGTTCACACATGTACGCACGCATGCACAATATCTGCTTCTCTCTCTCTCTCTCTCTCTCTCTCTCTCTCTCTCTCACCACACACACACACACACACACACACACACACACACACACACACACACACACCACACACACACACATATACACACACACGAAGTCAAAATATGATGTTTGCATGCGTGACTTTTTTTTTAACCTTCTTTAATACAACAAAAATTTGTGGAAGTGCCTTTTGAATGTCATGATAATCCTGTTATCGCGTGCTGTGTGTGTTAAACTTACTACAATATCATACCACATCTGTATCCGATCATTAACCTTTTTTCATCCGTTAACCTCATATTAGATCAAGGCATGGAAGATTGCTGAGAGACTTGAAAATATTTGCTGAACATATTGACCGAGTGTTGATGATGCATCTTGTGAAGTGCGTGTGGAAAGTGAAAGTGACTCAACAAAGTGTGCCGAAAATAGTTAACCGTGATTTGAGATTGAACTGAACCAACAGAAAAGTGTGCCAAGAACAATTAACCTTGATTTGAGATTGAAGTGAACGAACAGAAAAGTGTGCCAGGAACAATTAACCGTGATTTGGCATTGCCGAGCTGAGTGAGTTGGAATGACGATATGCTACAGGTGTTAATAACAACAACACACAAAGCACGTTGCTGACCAGTCACACGGTTTTCCAGTCTGAACAAAGCCAGACCAAGTCGGCATGAAGTCTGGAACAATGCATGCGTTTCACCTCTCCCAACATGCACCCTTCTTCCGCCGGAAGTGGACTGCGAGTGACGTCACGAACTACGTCTCCGTTTTTCCCTGGCAGCATGTTGTCAGTTCTAAACCGTGTTCCTCCACCCGAGTGCCGAGAGAGAGCAACCCATGCACGAAGATTTCCACCCCGTGAGGCTCGGAAACGAACGAGCCTGTGAGGATACAGACGAGGGTCAAGTGTCCAGATGTGCTGTTGGTCAGGTGAAGAAGTCATCTGGGGGCTCCACCAGGACGGAGACGACTACTTCGAAGCAAGGCGGGAAAACCATAATAACTAAGCGCATCATACAAACTGTGGCGGGAGCTCCGACCCAGGTTGGTTCCGCGGGTGCCAGGTATACTGGATGTAACCCCTCCCCCCGACCTGTCCCCTCCCGTACCCACTCTTCTTTGTGCCTCCAGCATCTACCCACCCCGTTCCTCCGACTATTCTTGACCTATGGAATCAACCCATCCGTTTTGTCACACAGGGTGTCTTTGACCTTTGACCTCCTCCGGGTACCCGTCTTTGTTGCAGAGGTCTGTTTGTGTTGTTACCTGTGATGGATCGGGTTTGCCGGTTCAGTGGATCGAGCCATTTCATCGAGAATGGTTTCCTTTCTTTCCAAGTTCTGAGCGTTGATACTGAAAGTCGAATTCTTTAGCTAGTTTTGAACTTGCATGTCCGGATTTTTTTTTTTATTATTTTTTTTTTTTACGTTGTTCGCAAAAATAGGCCAATTGACAAGGTTTTGAAGGTAATTGATGATCTAGGACATTGGTCTTTTCAGATTATCTGACAACATTTTTTTTAAGTAACGACGAGAGAGAAGAGAGAGAGAGAGAGAGAGAGAGGAGGAGAGAGAGGGACGGAGGGAGGGAGGCGTTATAGAATGTCAATTACTTTCAGTATTATTTTAATTAAATACGAATAGCCATAACTTCCATTTGATTTGAATGTATATTTGTTTGTGTGTGTGTGTGTGTGTGTGTGTGTGTGTGTGTGTTTTGGTGAGAGAGAGAGAGAGAGAGAGAGAGAGAGAGAGAGAGAGAGAGCATCCAGTTACTGATGTTTGATACATACGGATTTTTCTGGTTTTTGTTTTATCACACATAATTTGACAACTATCCCACCTTCCTACCTCTTTTCCCCCTGTCACTCCCACATACCCTCCTCCTCCACCCCCTTCTGATTTTTGTTTAGCTTTATACTGATGTATTTCCTAGAGCACCAGAACCCATTTTGTTTCTGGTTTATCTGGTTTGATTACCATATCATTGAAGAGAGCAAAAACATCGTTGGTTCACATGCTGGTCGACAGCAGTAGCAGTAGACGATCATTTCTTCATATTCGTATCTTCAGTACCTGCAAGAGCAACTGAGTTATTTTGGACATTAGTGAATCGGTTTTTTTTACCCTCTGAATCATGTAAAGTATGCATGCTTCGATGTAACGTGATCTGCTTTGACTCGGTTACTGCCTACCAGGCGGCAGCTGTGAGAAACCGTTTGTTGTAAATTTCTCATTTCATATAAACTCAGAACCGAGACAAACCTCAACACTGGTTCAGCTCATGACTTCTTGAAAAGTGCTGACGGTCAATTCTTTCCTTTTTTTTTTTTTTTTTTTTAATTTAGCTGTGGATTACAGTCTCCTCTTTGCCCCAACATCCCGAACGCGTTTTCCTTTTTGTGGGAGTTTTGTAATACCATTTACCCTTTCACGTCCACCCGCTTTGCCCACCCCTACTCAACTGTCCAGTATACATCTTGATCAAAGACACCTTTTGTTCTTTCCCTCCTCACCCGTCCGACCACGTGATTTCAGTACCGAACCACTTACAACTATATTATGCAGTGTCTACGTACATGGCTCAGCCGACTGCGTGCTACGCTACGTACCCCTTACGTTTCCACTTCCGTTTCCGTTTGGCTTGCCGTGTTTGGATTCCCCGATGGCACTGTGGTGTGTGTGTGTTCGGAGCCGCTGTTGTGTGCTGCGTGCTTTGACTGCTTGTGCACATGCTTGTCTTGTCAGGTTAAGGAATCACGGGTGAAGGAGACAGAAAAGAGACTGTTCGAGACGGAGGAACTCCGCTATCAGGTACTGTACCCCGGGTAGATGGAGCGGTTTGGCTCGTGGATTGATCACCCTGTTGATCGAGTGATCGTCCTCATATATCTTCCTCTTTCCGCACCACACGAATGACCACTTGTTTTTGGTTGTACACTTCCGCTCGACATGGAATGATTTCACCCTTTTTTTTTTTTCGTTGATCAGGTCAGAAACGTTCCTTTTAGGGGGAAAAAAAGACTCCAACCCCAAACCATGAAACAGGGGTCACGTAGTTTGCTCACGCATGTTTGCTTGTTTTTCCTTGTTTTTTTTTTTTTTTTTTTTTTTTGTGGATATGAACATAAAAAAAAAAACCTAGCGCGCAACATCTATGTATTTTGTGATTAACAACGTATTTCAATCATTTCAAAAACATCATTATTACCGTCATTATCATTTGCCTGTACCGATAGTGTATCTTTCTACAGTTTTCTTTTTCTTTTTTTTCTTTTAAAAAAAATCTTTTTCTTTCATTCTTTCTTTCTTTCTTACTTCCTTATTTTATTTTGCCAAATTGTATCTGCTCCTTAAAGCACCGGTTTGAAATCAAGGATTCTGTCGCATGTGCACGCGAAAAGTTGTCCATATGGAAGAGAAGTCATTCTCATCGGTGTCATTTTCGTAATTTCATGCATGAATGCACGGGCACAGGAATGCAATTTCTGCGGTATCATTAGCTATGCACGCATCCTTGTAGTCAGCTGACCGACACTGACGTCATTTCCATTGTCGTCATTATCATTACACACACGCAAAAAGTGACACGAAGTTCACCTGGCATTTGAATGCGTGCTTTTGTTTCGCTTTTGATGAACGTTTCATTTTGTTGGTTTTATGAAAGTCTTGGCATGGCTAATCATTGGTCGAACAATGTAGAATGAATGTGTCTAAACTAAGCCACTAAAACTGCGCAGTTGTCCTAAATCCGTATTGCCATTGTTAATGATCAGCCAGGGAATATCTGATAACAATGCTTCGCTTTGTTTGGCCTGTGTGTGAGACTTTGGTTTAACGCGAGTTGCTGATGCTGCTTTTTTGTGCATTAAACAGAGATATAAAAATTACACCAACAGTTTGAATTTTAACTAATGTTTGGATCGTTCGTGAAAACCTTAGATGTGTTTGACTGAAGTTTTTAAAGTAGCTTTTGTTGTGTATATCTTAATACAAAATATACTAAAAGAGTGAAAACATTAACGACGGTATTCGGGTTTGTGTTGGTGAATATGTTCAAACAAGTGTTGAAGCACAGGCTTAGGTACTAATTCTTCTAATGAAATGTATGTGCTGGCAGAACTGACTTCAAAGACTAATCAGTATACGTTTGCTTAGATTTCTTAAAAATTTGTTGTATAATCTTTTTATGCGTACTCTGCCACCAGGCACGTATCAGAGAGCTCGAGGATGCTCTGGATTCTGAGAGAGACGGACGTGTCAGGGTAAGTGTTTACCACTTTACCATCCGAGTCTGCCTCTCTGTCTGTCTGTCTGTCGATCTGTCTGCCTGTCTGTCTGTCTGTTTATAAGGTGCAGACACATCGTCATACGTGCACGTCATAGACAGACACCCAGACTTATAAATGTTCTCCATATCTCTTCTGGCAACAAGACAACATGTACGAAATAGATTGATCAATAATAAACAGATAGATGAATGAATAGATAAACGAATGAATAAATGAACAAATAAATAAGTAAATAAATGAATTTAGAATCACGTAATACGCTACAAATGCTGTCCCAATCTGTATTGCCGTGCAAATGCTAATCAAAGCTTTGCTACTACAAATTAAAAAAAAATACAAGGAAAGAAAAACAAATGCGAACCAATTTTTCACAATATCACCCAATGGAAGACAAATTCTGATGCAGTCTCAACAATCGCCAGGTGCATTATATATGTCAACTTTAAGAATCATCATATTGCTGTACAAATTACACTTTTTTTTTCCCTGTACAATAATACAGTGGAACATAACTGTTAATCTTATATATGCATTCTCCGAAAATACCCTTGACGTCCCAAATACAAAACAAAAATGAGAGAGAGAGAGGAGAGAGAGAGAGAGAGAGAGAGAGAGAGAGAGAGAGAGAGCAAATTTGTAGACCCGTATTCAAGAAGAAAATTGAGCCGTCGGGAAGGGATGGATGACGTCATGACGACTGTTGGCAGGCGGAGAAGATGGTGGCGGAGCTCAACTTCCGGGTGGAGCAGCTTCAGGACAGCCTGGATGAGCAGGGCTCTTCCACCACTGCTCAGGTAAGCCTGGGTGTGGTCGCTCTTCCACCACTGCTCAGGTAAGCCTTGGTGTGGTCGCTCTTCCACCACTGCTCAGGTAAGCCTGGGTGTGGTCGCTCTTCCACCACTGCTCAGGTAAGCCTGGGTGTGGTCGCTCTTCCACCACTGCTCAGGTAAGCCTGGGTGTGGTCGCTCTTCCACCACTGCTCAGGTAAGCCTTGGTGTGGTCGCTCTTCCACCACTGCTCAGGTAAGCCTGGGTGTGGTCGCTCTTCCACCACTGCTCAGGTAAGCCTGGGTGTGGTCGCTCTTCCACCACTGCTCAGGTAAGCCTGGGTGTGGTCGCTCTTCACCACTGCTCAGGTAAGCCTGGGTGTGGTCGCTCTTCCACCACTGCTCAGGTAAGCCTGGGTGTGGTCGCTCTTCCACCACTGCTCAGGTAAGCCTTGGGGTGGTCGTTGTCGCCGTTATTGCTGTGGATGAGCAGGGCTCTTCCACCACTGCTCAGGTAAGCCTTGGGGTGGTCGTTGTCGCCGTTATTGCTGTGGATGAGCAGGGCTCTTCCACCACTGCTCAGGTAAGCCTTGGGGTGGTCGCTGTCGCCGTTATTGCTGTGGATGAGCAGGGCTCTTCCACCACTGCTCAGGTAAGCCTTGGGGTGGTCGCTGTCGCCGTTATTGCTGTGGATGAGCAGGGCTCTTCCACCACTGCTCAGGTAAGCCTTGGGTGGTCGCTGTCGCCGTTATTGCTGTGGATGAGCAGGGCTCTTCCACCACTGCTCAGGTAAGCCTTGGGTGGTCGCTGTCGCCGTTATTGCTGTGGATAAGCAGGGCTCTTCCACCACTGCTCAGGTAAGCCTTGGGGTGGTCGTTGTCGCCGTTATTGCTGTGGATGAGCAGGGCTCTTCCACCACTGCTCAGGTAAGCCTTGGGGTGTCGTTGTCGCCGTTATTGCTGTGGATGAGCAGGGCTCTTCCACCACTGCTCAGGTAAGCCTTGGGGTGGTCGCTGTCGCCGTTATTGCTGTGGATGAGCAGGGCTCTTCCACCACTGCTCAGGTAAGCCTTGGGGTGGTCGCTGTCGCCGTTATTGCTGTGGATGAGTAGGGCTCTTCCACCACTGCTCAGGTAAGCCTTGGGGTGGTCGCTGTCGCCGTTATTGCTGTGGATGAGCAGGGCTCTTCCACCACTGCTCAGGTAAGCCTTGGGGTGGTCGCTGTCGCCGTTATTGCTGTGGATAAGCAGGGCTCTTCCACCACTGCTCAGGTAAGCCTTGGGGTGGTCGCTGTCGCCGTTAATGCTGTGGTCGCTGTCGCTGTTATTGGTGTGGTGCTGTCGCCGTTGTAGTTGTAATTGTCTTTTTTTGTGGTTGACTGTTCCTGCTTGAGCTGGGAGTTGGCAGTCCAGTTGGTCGGTATATGGTAAGCGTGGTTCTGCTGTTGGGATTTTTTTTTGTTAATAGCAAACAGCAGTATGATGGTGGTAGTGATATCGGAACTGAATTGTTTGCACTGCAAAAAGTTTATTTGTTTTGACATTACTGTGTTACCAGAAACTGAGATTTTTCGGAACTTTGCTGCCAGCCAGACCTATTGACAAACGCGTTGCGAGAAAACATCTTGACATTGACATACAAGCTCTGAACGACTCTCAAAAATTACGCATGATTAGGTGAGAAAGTACACTACAGAAAATTGTACGGGGTAGGTAGGTGTGCATGATGATGTGTGTTATTCCCCCACCCCCACCCCCATTCACATGACACGTGGCTGCGTGCGTCCAGATTGAGGTGAGCAAGAAGCGGGAGTCGGAGCTCATCAAGCTGCGCAAGGACATGGAGCTGGCCAACGCCCAGTTTGAGGCCACGGAAGCCTCCATGCGCAAGCGGCACCAGGAATCCGTCAACGACCTGTCGGACCAGGTGGACTATCTGACCAAGAACAAGAACCGGTCAGTCCACGTGCAGTGTGTGTGTGTGTGTGTGTGTGTGTGTGTGTGTGTGTGTGTGTGTGTGTGTGCGTGCGTGCGTGCGTGCGTGCGTGCGTGCGTGCGTGCGAGAGAGAGAGAGTGTGTGTGTGAGAGAGAGAGGAAGAGAGAAAGAGTGTGTGTGCGTGTGTGTGTGTGTGTGTGTGTGTGTGTGTGCGTGCGTGCGGCGTGCGTGCGTGCGTGCGAAGAGAGAGAGTGTGTGTGTGAGAGAGAGAGGAGAGAGAGAAAGAGTGTGTGTGCGTGTGTGTGTGTGTGTGTGTGTGTGTGTGTGTGTGTGTGTGTGTGAGTAGTAGTGCTCTATGAGTGAACGGTGGGGGTGATGGTGACTTCTTGTCAGTTTGAGGTTAAATTGATGTTGGATGACTACGATGGTGATTATGGAATGGCTACAGAGACCGTCAGTTATTATACAATTATGCGGTGATTGTATTTGTGGTGATGATGGGGATGACAAAGGCGACAGAATTGATGTGATAGTGATGAAGACGACCATTATCATCGCCCCCGCAATGGTGATGGTGACAGTTGACGAAAACGGTAACCAGCACAATGATGACAATGTGTGACATTGATAACAGTGATGCAAATGAAGAGAGAGAAAAAAGACGCCGACTGCGATAATCATGGAGAAAGAAATAATGCAGGCGATGGTGATGACGGGTCGGATGGACGTAACGATGGTATGATAATTTTAGTTTAAAGTGAGGTGACTGCGGGCGGAAGTTTGAACAGTTTAAAAATGAATTGAAAGTAAATCCGCCAGTTAACATTAACAGGGACAAAAGCATCACGAGACAAAACACGGCGCGTTTCGACCTCACAGGTCCTCTTCAGGCAAGATCAACAACTTTCAGAACAATGACAACGAAGAACGAGCAATCACTTCTCAAATTCGGCGAAAGATGGGCGTTTTCATTGCCCTGAATGTTGTTCATCTTGCCTGAAGGAGACCTAAGAGGTCGAAACGCGTCGCGTTTTGTCTTGTAATTTGTTTGTGCACGTTATCTGGCGGATTTACTATAAATTTCTTTTAAGATTTTTGATGATTTTACTCTGAGGGAATGTTCTCAGATTTAGAAGACCATCTGATGGCAACAGTAAGAAGAAACTCTAGGAAGAGCTTGACAGCAGAACGCCTTCAGAGGAAAAACCTTCTGCTGTCAAGCGCTCCCTGGAGTTTTTTCTTACTGTTGCCATCAGATGGTCTTCTGAATCTGCGAACATTCCCTCAGATAAGATTTTAGCATCAAATTAAAGACCTCGGCCTTTGAAGAATCGCCCATGTGTATGTTGATCCTAATTCATGCTATGACGACGATGACGCTGGCGATGGTTTCAGGGTGGAGAAGGAGAAACAGACGCTGGTGGTGGAGCTGGATGGCCTCACCGGACAGCTCGACTCGGTTGCCAAGGCCAAGGTCAGTAACCGCCATCACATCATTCCGCACTGTTTTGTACTTCAGAGACCTTGAAAGGGCTCGAATTATGTGTTCTTCGTGCACTGGATCTCAGACCCCAGAACACATGCTCCAGCACAGTCCAGCCCTTGATATTCTACGACGTCTAACCTGGCCAGAGGGTGCAGAACTACAGATGCAGCTTTGGGGCAGCCGTCAAGACTGTGTGTTTCATCATAGCGAAAGAATTGAAGATCTGACGCAACAGTGTACAGAAAAAAAAATTGACCGAAAAAGAAGATGAAGAAAAAGAAGTATTCTTCTGAAAAAAAAAGAAAAGAAAAACGCTCTCACACACAGAAAGCAGATAAACCAGTTGTTAACACATTTTCGTTTATCAAACCGTCTGGTTGGGCAAGTATTGAGATTAATGATGAGTAATTATGAAATGAGTTTTTAAGGCTTTACATCGTTCTTGTCATATCCACTGAAGACTGATCCATTATATATTCATTATTGACAGGCACAGAATATCAGTCAACGAATTTTTAATAATTTCTTTTTTGTTGAAATGATTCTAAAATTTTATTCCAGCTTTTGTCCTCTTCGGTTCTGAATTCGTTTCCCATTGAGTTCTCTCGTGTGTTGATTCCTACAATGGATCGTATCGTAGTGAAATGCATTTTCCAGGCCAGAAGTGAATTGGAGACAGAATCTGGAGAGAGCTTCCAAAGACGGTGCAAAGCCCCCCGAATGTTTTTTTTTTCTTTTTTTTTTTCTTCAATCTAATCCACAGTTAAGTGGGAAACATTTTATTGCAGTGTGGTAAATACGTGACCATCGTATTGTGTACGCTGATATCCCTCCCTCACACCTCCACCAGCACCCCCACCCCCATCTCCGCACGAAAAAAGTTTCTGTCCGTCTCTGTCTCGCTCTCTTTCTCTCTCTCTCTCTTTCTCGCTGTCTTTCTTTCTCACTCCCTCTCTCTCTCCCTTCTCCTCCCTCCCTCCCTCTCCCCTCTCGCTCTTTCTACCTCCCTCTCTCTTTCTCTGTCCCTTTCTCTCCCACCCTCTCTCTCTCTCCTCTTCCACCCTTTCTCTCTCTCCTCCTCCCCTCTCTCCCTTTCTCTCTCCCTCCCCCCCCTCTCTCTCTCTGTCTGTCTCTGTCTGTCTGTCTCTCTCTCTCTCTCTCTCCCTCTCTCTCTCTCTCTCTCTCTGTGTCAACCCCGGGTCTCATGGCCGGGACGTGGGTCACCAGGCGTCCCTGGAGAGCCGCGTGGACTCCGCGGAGCGGACGGCCTCGGGACTGAAGGGTCAGGTGGACGACCTCACCAGGCAGCTGAACGAGCTGACGGGCCTCAAGTCCAAGCTGACCCAGGAGAACTTCGACCTGCAGCACCAGGTGCAGGAGCTGGACTCCACCAACGCCGCCCTGGGCAAGGCCCGGAGCCAGCTGCAGGCCCAACTGGAGGACCTCAAGAGGCAGCTGGACGACGAGTCTCGGGTCAGTGGGCGTGGATGTGGGGTAGTGGGTTGGTGTTGGGTGTGGTGTGCGGTGGTGTTTTGAGGATGGCGTGGTATGGGGGTGTGGGGGTGATGTGTGGATGTGGGGTGATGCAGGGATGTGGGATGATGTGGGGTGGAATGTGGGTATGGGGTGGCGTTTTGAGGGTGGCGTGGTATGTGGGTGTGGGGTGGTATATGGGCTTGTGTTTGGCTGGTTCGCGGTCGTGGGTGGTGTTTTGAGGTTGGCGTAGTGTGTGTGTGTGTGTGTGTGTGTGTGTGTGTGTGTGTGTGTGGTGTGTGTGTGTGTAAGAAGTGTTCCACAGTCATTGGGGGCCGTATCGTATGGGCACCCTGTAGACTTGCCAATGTGGGACTTTGTGAATGTGATGTTATTGCCGAATACCGCCTGAAATATTACTTTATTACTACATGTCACTTGCACACTTCGCTCGTGTACGAATGAGCTGTTCACCGTGTTATTTAGAGTAAGTGTTTGTGTATGTGACATTGTGTCCCTGTGTGTGTGTGTGTGTGTGTGTGTGTGTGTGTGTGTGTGTGTGTGTGTGTGTGTGTGTGAGTGAGTGAGTGCATGCATATGTTTATGACTCGTGAACGTTGAAGGGCGTGTGTGTGTGTGTGTGTGGGGGGGGGGGGGGGTTGGGGGGGGTATGATGTGTCGTGTTCGTGTGTGTGTATATATATGTGTGTGTGTGTGTGTGTGTGTGTGTGTGTGTTCATGTGTGTGTGTGTGTGTGATGTGATGTGTTCGTGTGTGTGTGTGTGTGTGTGTGTGTGTGTGTGTGTGTGTGTGTGTGTGTGTGTATCCTGCGTACATTTTAGATGTTGATTTGTTTAAACATGTACAGGGCCCAGAAGCCCACGTTGTTAGGATGAACGCTATAGAAATTATCCTCCTCATCATGATCATCATGTGTGTAAACCTCTGTGCGTGCCGGTGGTGTCTGTTGCAGCAACGTCAGAACCTGCAGGTGAACCTGTCGGCGCTGCAGGCGGACTACGACAACCTGAACGCGCGACTGGAGGAGGAGGCGGAGACCTCCACCAACCTGCGCAACCAGCTGTCCAGGGTCAACGCCGACTACACCGCACTCAAGACCCGCTTCGACAAGGAGCTGGCCGCCAGGATGGAGGAGATGGAGGACCTCAAGTACGTGTCGCTGGTGGTGTCCCTTGGCGTCTTTGGGTGTCCTGTCTGCAGATTTAACTCTCTCTCTGTCTCTGTCTGTCTCTGTGTCTCAGCTCTCTCTCTCTCTCTCTCTCTCTCGTCCTCTCTCTCCTCTCTCTCTCTCTCTCTCTCTTTTGTCTCTCTCTATCTGCTTGTTTCTATCACTGTCTCTGTACATGCGTGCGTGCGTGCACTTGCGTGCGTGTGTGTGTGTGTTTGTGTGTGTGTGAGAAAGAGAGAGAGAGAGTTGGAGACAAAACGTAGTCAATCTCGCATCTCGCTGCATCTTTCTTCACCCACAAATTTTTATATTAAATTCCTGCATCTCCTTCTGTTACTTCCCTTGGGGGAAATATGAAAGTGAGGACTGGGTTAAGTTTTAGACTCTTACATTTCTTTCTACATCCATTCTCTTTCTCAAAGCAAGATAA
>CM065728.1:5277042-5362042 GCA_033310375.1 Conus canariensis | reverse complement strand
GGAAGGGGAAGGAGTCAAGTCAAGTCAAAAACACTTTATTGTCTCAAAAGAGAAATTAAGAATTAAGAGGGGGAGTAAAGAAATAGAATGGTGGAACTGGGGAGATAGTAGGAGAAATGCAGTGAAGTG
Source organism: Conus canariensis (assembly GCA_033310375.1). Lineage (NCBI taxonomy): Eukaryota > Metazoa > Mollusca > Gastropoda > Neogastropoda > Conidae > Conus > Conus canariensis. The sequence continues at coordinate 5,361,913 of CM065728.1, read as the reverse complement.
GGGGTTGAAGGAAAAAAAGGTGGGGGGAGGAGGGAGAGTGTAGGCGGAAGGAAAAGGGGATGGGGGGGAAGGAAGGTGGGAAAGAAAGGAGGTTGGGGGGTAGGGAAAGAGGGAAGGGAGGAACGAAGGAGGGAAGGGTGGGGGAAGGGAGGGAAGAAGGGGAATTGGAAAGATAGGGGCTGGAAGAGGGAAAGGAGGAGGGGGAGTAAAGAAGGAAAATGGTGGAAATGGGGAGAGAGAAGAAGAAATGTTGTTTATTGTTCACTGCCTCATTTCATATTTACTTTTGTTTTATGTGAAAGCCCTTGGCACAAACACTGAATCTGAAGGTGGGGAATATCTCATTCGAAAGTCGTCAGTCCCGACGCATGGGCATCGGAAAATGCAGCCATGAGCTCAATCGAATCGCATGCAACCTTCCTTTCTCATTAAAGCTACCAAACTGTAAATCCGTCTGGAACAAAATGACAGGTGGTGCTCCAGTGTGCTGCTATAATCCCCATCGTCAGACGAACGGAGGGGCAGTAGTCGATACGAGCACTCGTGCTGCGGGCATCCTGTCAGGGCTGATTGGCGAAAAAGAGGGCAACAAGAGAGGAGGAGGGTGGTCGGGGCGAGGGAAGAGAGAGAGAGGGAGTTAAGTGTAGGAAGAGTGGTCTTAAGCACCTGGAGTGCGGCAGTAGTGTTCTGATATCTCCGAGACTCGGAGATAGTAAATGTAGGAGACGCCGAACATGTGATTGTAACAGAGGGTCTGTGGGGTATCTCCGGTTTTTGACGGAGTCAGACACGAGGGGTGGGTAGTGAAGGGTACTTTGTAGACTGAGGTTCACTGTGCTGTATCTGGGATTGAGAGGGACGTGTGTGTGTGTCTGTGTGTGTGTGTGTTGGGGGGGGGGGGGGGGGCGTGTGTGAAAAATGTTAAAGGGTAGTCAACAGAGGTTACTGGGGCCTATTGATGTGCACTGGGGCCAGGCATGGAAAAAGAAAACGAAACTCTGGAGCACGAATTCTTTCCCCTTTCTATGGAATCAGGAGGGTCCACGTATTCTACCATCTCCACAATTGCTGAAGTGGAGAGAGAGAGAGAGAGAGAGAGGAGAGAGAGGAGAGAGAGAGAGAGAGAGAGAGAGAGCGCAAAAAATATCAACGACCAGCGAAGCTCTTAGGTAGAAAGTTCAATTTCTGCCGTTAATGACACTCGGCGCATTATTTTGGATGTCAAAAGTTCAATGCTTACGCAAGCATAAGATAATCATGAGCGTACGCTTGTTCCATGATCGAGAAGAAAAACCTGCCGAAATATATCTGAATGCCATAAGTTTCTTTCTCATATCTGGCCTACACCAACTCAGGGTCAAGGTGGATTGTGTACGATTAATCAACTACCCAGAGGTTTCTTTCCCTCGGGAAAGCATTTTGGCGCACGTGGGTAGCTCTGGCCAACTAGCCGTGCAATCGGCAACCTCTGACATTTCCGGATCCAGTCTGGCAACCGCCGAGATAAAGATAAACAGGCTCTGGATGGGAGGCAAGGCTTGGGTACGCTTGATTCGCATAGTCCCGTCAGACTCGTGTAGCTAACGGCTGCGTCAGGTTTTTGTGGGTTCATTGTATTGTCTTCGTGTAGAATAATCTGGTGTTCCGCGTATAAATAATTCGTGTTCATGGTGCTACAGTAAGGCAGCAGAGTTTTTTCTCCTCCATACAGTCGCTTCAGAAGTGTGTACCGCATATCACAGATTTCGCCATGGACAAGGAAATGTTTCTTCGCGAGGAGTACGAAAGAAGAGAGTGGGTTTTGTTGTTGTTGCATGTGTTAATTTGAGGAAGAAAGTCAGACATTGTGTTGTAATTTATCTGCGGGCACAACCTTTCGATTGGAATCGTGTTTCAGAAGACAGCATGACACCAGGCAAGGTTGGGTAGAACACAGTGAATGTTTTGGTGGTGGAGCGAGACGAATGTAAAAGGTTTCTTTTCTGCATGAATTGTCGCATGAAATGTCGAAAAACATTTGTATTTCTCATTTTAGTTTCTCTCTCTCTCTCTCTCTCTCTCTCTCTCTCTCTCTCTCTCTTCTCTCTCTCTCTCTCTCTGTGTTAGGATTGTGCACGACATTCAGTACAACCTAAAGTTGATCTGAAGTAAAGTTGTTTTAGTTAGTGTGTGCGTAAGCATGCATGAGCCGGTGTACGCGTTCTCGTATTTCTGCGCATTTCTGCTTCTGCAGGATTTTTTCTTCTTTTCCCTCGGTTATAACGAATTGGGACGCGAGTATGGTCTAAAAGTCAACCCACACCACAACGACATAACATTACCATTCCCACAGAATTCAGCGAGTCACTGTTCTCATTAACCTCGTCAGTCACCATCACGACTCCAAAACTCGCTAATCCTCGTAAACCCCCCTCACTGTCCGGAACAGGAAGAGCAGCGCACGCGCCATCGAGGAACTGCAGCGCACCCTGGTGGAGGTGGAGACCCGCTACAAGACGGAGATCTCGCGCCTGAAGAAGAAGTACGAGACCGACCTGCGCGAGCTGGAGGCCGCCCTGGACAACGCCAACCGCACCAACGCCGAGTACCTCAAACAGATCAAGAGCCTGCAGCAGCGTGTCAAGGTACGTATGGACTGTTGGCTTTCAGTCCCGGAAGGTAAAGTGTAACTACGTGTGTGTGTGTGTGTGTGTGTGTGTGTGTGTGTGCGTGTGCGTGTGTGTGTATGTGTGTGTGTGTGTGTGTCTGTGTGTGTGTGTGTCTGTGTGTCTGTGTGTGTTTCTCGAAAAGTGCACATACGTGGAATTTTGTCTTCTGGCAAATTTCTGCTGTGAAAAGTATAGATATTAAAGTGTAATGATTTTATTCTCAAGTAAGTTTTCACGGTGTCTTTTGAGTGCGCACAAGTTGTCCAAGTAATGAAGATGATTTCCAATGTTAGCTGTAGATGTTGGTTTGTTCATTCATTTATTTGTTGATTAATTGATTTATTTATCTAATTGCTTATTTATTTATTTGTTTATTTATTGGGAAAAGAAAACTTGCATTCCTAACCTAGCCCCAAACTAGAGACTGCAAATTAAAGCGGATGGTACTTATTTAGGCAACACACCACGTAACCACGTAACTGATCATGGAGAACAACTAGCTTTTGTTCCGTGAATTAACACACCGTGTGATCTCTAGCAAGGAGTAACAATTTGACGGATGTTGATTAGTAAACACGTACCACGTGACTGAACAACAACAACAACAACAACAACAAAACGTGTATGTGCTGCACAGGAACTGGAGACCCTGTTGGAGGAGGAGCGACGTGCGGCGGACGAGGCGCGCAACCAGCTGGCGCTGTCCGAGAGGAAGAGAGTGGCCATCGCCCAGGAACTGGAGGACGCCAGGGCTCTCCTGGAGGGCGTGAGTCATTTTCTTTCTTCTTCTGTTTTGCTTTCTCAGTTCACCACTCCCTCATCCACCCCCACCCCTACCAGTCGCTTGACTGATTTTCCGGATACAGACACACCCTTGCTTGTCCCCGTAACAGCAGCCCTCTGCACCAACAATTCACTGAAGAGGTATCATCAACAAGCGAGCCGTCATGAGGCCACCCGCCGGAGGAGACGCTGCACCACCACCCGTCCAGTGAAGCAGTCCGTGCTCGGTGGTGCTTGTTCTGATTTAGCAATATACTGGACACACACCTGCTAGGCCCCGACAATAATTGCTTTCTGGGCGGGGCCAGCGTGAGTGAACTTGAGATATGACAGCCCCCATGAATCTGTGGAGAGGAGATGGCAACTGAGGTGCACATGATTTTCAACTAGACTCTAGTTTCACTTTTTTGTTATTTTTTTACGTGAGTGGTGAACGTTCTCTTGCGACGAGGAGAGAGAGAGAGAGAGAGAGAGGAGAGAGAGAGAGAGAAGATGACTCTGTCTGACTGCGAATGTAGGAGACGGATCTATGACATTCCCTAATTCCTGTCTTCTCTCTGTCTGTCTGTCTGTCTGTCTCTGCATCACATCCCTTTCCTGTCTCTCTTGTCTGTCCTGTCGTGCGTTGTCTGTCTGTCTCTGCACTCACATCCCTTTCCTGTCTCTCTATGTGTCTGTCTGTCTGTGTGCGTTTGTCTGTCTGTCTCTGCACTCACATGCCTTTCCTGTCTCTCTATGTGTCTGTCTGTCTGTGTGCGTTTGTCTGTCTGTCTCTGCACTCACATGCCTTTCCTGTCTCTCTATGTGTCTGTCTGTCTGTGTGCGTTTGTCTGTCTGTCTCTGCACTCACATGCCTTTCCTGTCTCTCTATGTGTCTGTCTGTCTGTTCGTTTGTCTGTCTGTCTCTGCACTCACATGCCCTTTCCTGTCCTCTCTTCCGTCGATCTTGTCTCTCTTCTTCCTCTGCATTTGCACCACACCCCTTTCCGCCCTCTCTCTCTCTGTCTGTCTGTCTGTCTCTGCACTTACACCCCTTTCCCGTCTCTCTCTCTCTGTCTGTCTGTCTGTCTCTGCACTTACACCCCTTTCCCGTCTCTCTCTCTCTGTCTGTCTGTCTGTCTCTGCACTTACACCCCTTTCCCGTCTCTCTCTCTCTGTCTGTCTGTCTGTCTCTGCACTTACACCCCTTTCCCGTCTCTCTCTCTCTCTCTGTCTGTCTGTCTCTGCACTTACACCCCTTTCCCGTCTCCTCTCTCTCTGTCTGTCTGTCTGTCTGTCTCTGCACTTACACCCCTTTCCCGTCTCTCTCTCTCTGTCTGTCTGTCTGTCTGTCTCTGCACTTACACCCCTTTTCCTCTCTCTCTCTCTCTCTCTGTCTGTCTGTCTCTGTCTCTGCACCCCTTTCCTCTCTTCTTCTCTTCTCTGTCTGTCTGCACTACCCCTTTCCCGTCTCTCTCTCTCTGTCTCTGTCTGTCTGTCTCTGCACTCACAACCTCTCTGTTCCATTCTTCTCTCTCTCTCTCCTGCCTCTGCGCTGACACCCCTTTCCTCTCTCTCTTTCTCTGTCTGTCTGTGCACTCGCACCCCCTTTCCTTTCCTCTCTCTTTCTCAGTCTGTGCATTCACACCCTTTTCCTTTCCCCCTCTGTGTGTGTGTGTGTGTGTGTGTGTGTGTGTGTGTGTGTGTGTGTGTGTGTGTGTTTCTCGCTCTCTTTCTCCTTCTCTCTCTCTCTCTCTCCGTCTGTCTGTCTGCCTGTTTGTGTGTCTGTCTCTGCACTCACGCCTCCTCTTTCCACCCCACCAACAGGCGGAGCGGGCCCGCAAGAACGCGGAGAACGAGCTGGCGGAGACCAGCACGCGCCTGAGCGAGATCACCCTGCAGGTCACCACACTGACCAACGACAAGCGGCGCCTGGAGGGCGACCTGGGCGCCATGCAGAGCGACCTGGACGATGCCATCAACAACCAGCGGGCCGCCGAGGAGCGCGCCGAACGTCTGGCCGCCGAGAACGCCCGGCTGGCCGACGAGCTGCGGCAGGAGCAGGAGAACTACAAGAATGCCGAGAGCCTGCGCAAGCAGCTGGAGGTGGAGATCCGCGAGATCACCATCCGCCTGGAGGAGGCCGAGGCCTTCGCCGTCAAGGAGGGGAAACGCCTGGTGGCCAAACTGCAGGGCAGGGTGAGTAGTGCGCCACAGAGCAACGGCGAGGGTCTCCTCCTGCCAATCGAAACGGTGTTGACAGGACTAGACGAATCAAGCAACCCAACCTAGACAATAAGGTTTTATGAATAAATGAATATTAGACCAGGGATGGCAAAACAATGATAAAGTTAAGACGGTGAACAGAATTGGACGAATCAAGTTTGCCCGAGTTATACGTTAAGAGTTATGAATAAAGGATAGAGATGAAAAACAATGACAAAATTTAAAAGTGACCAGAATTGTACGAATCAAGTTGCCCGACATATATACAATATTTATTAATTAAGAAAGAAAAGAGACAGGGATGGGAAAAAAAAAAAACAATGACAAATTTTAAAACGGTGAACAGAATTGTACGAATCCAATCTTCTGAGGCAGGTTGTGTGGAAGTGATTTAGCTTCTTGGCATGCCATTGGTACACTGTCCACGTTTCACATGTGTAGAGGACTGTGGGTAGAACAATTGCTATGTACACCCTCAGCTTGGTCTATAGTTACCAAGACAATTCATAATCGGGAAGGTTTCAGTCACTTAAGCCTGTAATACTTCGCTTCCAAACGCACGGACGATCAGTACGTTAACATACAAATATTACACCATTTCCAAATCCACACGCTCCACAAACCCGGCAACAATATTGCCTGCAGGTGCGCGACCTGGAAGCGGAACTGGAGAACGAGGCGCGGCGCGTGCGTGAGGCGGTGGCCAATCAGCGCAAGGCGGAGCGCGCGCACAAGGAGCTGCTGGCCCAGGCCGAAGAGGAGCAGCGCCAGCTGGTGGAACTGAGCTCGCTCAACGATCAGCTGACCCAGCGCATCAAGACCTACAAACGTCAGCTAGAGGAAGCCGTGAGTGACGTCTGTGTGTGGGAGGAAAACAGGGAGTGAGGGGGATGGGTTGGTGGGGGGAGGGGAAGGGGATGGGTTGTGGTGGGAGGAAGGACTGGAGTGTGGAAAAAAGGTGGTTAAAGGGGAGAGAGGATGGATGAATATTGAACACGTTTACACACACACACACACACACACACACACACACACACACACGCCACACACACACACACACACACACACCACACACACAGAGGGGAAAGGTAGCTGAGAAAAGGAGAGAGAGGGTATAATTTTCATCTTTCATTGGGTTTGGATACGGTATGGTTAGGTGATTCGGAATACAGTTTTGCTTCGGTTGGATTTGCCTTTGGTTTGCCATGGTGCTGGTTAGAGTTTTTCTTTTTTTTCCCTTAAATTTGAAGCAGGATTTGAAACACTAGTTTGGTTCAATCAAATTTGATTTTGCTTCCATTTGGTTTGCCTTTGGTTTGCCAGTGTGCTGGTTTGATTTTTTTTTTCTATATCTTAAGCAGGAGTTGAGAAACCAGTTCAGTTCAGTTAAGTTTATGTGTTTTGAATTGAGTGTCGACTTGGATCAAGATTGAATGAAGGGCGTAATGTCTTTTCAAACATGACTTTAGCCTGGGATGTGTTCTGACGAGATTGGGGGTCGGGTTGGCAGGAGGACGTGGCAGCCCTGACCATGACCAAGTACCGCAAGGCCCAGGCTCTCATCGACGAGGCCGACCAGCGTGCCGACGTCGCCGAGAAGAACCTGCAGACCGTCCGCCGGGCCCGCTCCATGTCGGTCACCAAAGAAATCACCAGGGTGGTCAAATTATAATTCAGGTAAGGGGGGAGGGGGGCGGGGGTGGGGGGTGGGTGGAAGGTGGCGATGGTGTCATCAGTCAAACTGTTCTGGAATGTCGTGGGATGCTCTAGTCTTTGAAGGAAATGTGCTCTCTACGGGGAATGGTCAGTATAAGATTTGGGGGGGGGGGGGGGGGGGGGCTGCTTGAGCATTGATGAAGGGGGAGATGACGGGGTTCTTTTTTTTGTAAAGGGGAGATAAGGGATTCGTTCCCCAAGGTATTTGCTTAGACAAGATGGTCATTTGGAGAAGTGTTCGTCTGTAAGCAATCTTCAGCCCAGGAGGGGTGCTCCCCTGTAAAGCCAATCATCAAAAATGGGAACACAACAGATGAATTTCCTCAGCTCCTGCTACCAAAGGCAAAGAGGATAACAGAATTCGGTGAACACGGTAGCCTGACATACACATTGATCTTTAAGAGTTTCAGGCACAGATTCAAAAGAAAGGCGAAATCTCAACCCTCCAGTTTCTAATTCAGCTTCTCCCAGTTTCAAATTCACTTCCTCTTATGTAGGAACAAGCTAAGTTTTGTCTGTAACAGCTACGTATCAATTTTTCAAAACGTTATGTTCTGCACTAACAGCGCTCATGTCTGCTGATCGGCGGGAAGGACTGTAGGTCATTCGTCATCTTAAAAGGGATGTTCGCTGATGGAAGATACCCTTTAAATTAAAGGAGTTACTGATCTCAGGGGTTCTTCGTTTAGTTTCTTAACTGATCTGGACTAGCCAGAAAAATGACCCAGATTGTGGTTACTAGGTTCTGCAATATTACCATGGACTCGGTCACGCAGTTGGCGGCAGAACAAGACTGTGGTCAATGTTTATATTTAGGTGATTGTTGCAGTGGTAGGGTGGTGATAGGAGGGTTGTTACAGCCATGACGCTGAATGTGATGACGGGTCAAACTCACTTGTGTTGTGCTATGTTGCAGAAAGCCAGCGGAGGGTACTCGTGTAGATCATACTTCTTGTACAAAGATGACAAAGGTCGCGTCCCTGTCTGCCAAAAGTGTATAAAGCATCCAGGATTTGTCACGTGGTTGTTCTCTGATTTTTTTTGTTCTCTCTTCTGTTTGGCGCACTGCACTCTGGACGTTTTTTTTTTTTTTCGTTTTGCTTTTTTTTCTGGATTTCATTTTTTGCTCCGCCACACCTGATCCAGCTCAGTTCAGTGAGGTGCCCGGTGCACGGGGTCGCATCGACTGAAGAACGTAGGGGCACGTAAGGAAAGGCTTGTGAAGATGAGGGCCTGTCACAGGGGGATGGTCATCGCTGCGGATGACGCCCATGACTACAGGTTGACTGACTGACCTGCACGACCCCTACCAGAACAGCAGGGCAGTGTTCAAAAGGGAGATCATCATTCCTGAATTAACAAACGACCAAACCAAGGGGACAGACATCGGTTAGCTCGGCACACTACCATGCAGAATGTTCGGTACCATCTCATTCCCTGGGATCTGCTGATCCCAGGCTGCAGGACCCCAGAGAATTCCATCTACAGTCGCTTTCATCTCTCAGAGCTCGTCACTGCCAACCAGCTAACCTTTCCCCCCGTTCTGTCATCTTTTTTGCGGGAGGTTGAAGCCAACGTCATCTCGACACTACGCCATAGATTTTTTCAGTCCGAAACGGACAGTCTATTCCTTATTTCTAAGAAATACGAGATGTGTTGATGGTGTTTAGAACATTCTTCTCTTGTCCATGGCTTAACTCTGTAGACGGGATATGTCAGTGTGCGTACATTATTCCGTTTTCTTGGTGGCTGGGAGTGGTGGGTGTCTGTCTGTCTCAATAACCAGTGCAATATTTATGACACATCTTTTTGTTTCTTTCGTTGTTCTGTTCACTGCACGGTGATCATGTGATAACGGTTTAGTTTGGAGACTGTCAGACGAACCTCACGAGCCTCTTGACTGAAGGTTGCGGAGGACGAGTTCAGTTGACGCTTTGTTTTATTTTTTTTACAAGGAGAACCCATTTTGCCCCAACCCCTTACTTCATGTTTGTTTTTGTTGGTCATGAATGGTACTGTTTTTCACGGAGCGTTAGGTCGGAGGGCAATTAGAAAAAACAAGCACCCCCAAAATGAAGCAAACAGGCCATTTCAAAGCGCTGCATATGTTCAGATATTCCCTTCGCTTTTTTGTTGCTTATCCATAGAGTATTCCAGTCAACTGTTACGCCAAACTGTTGCACCGTGTCAGCAGTTCAGGCGACTGTCGTCTGCTCACAGAACGTCTGAACTCATAAGGGGGTCCTTCTTTGATCGTCCACACGTAGGACTGAGGATTTTAATTGATTGTGGTTGTCTTTGAATGACTAGGAAACTACACCATGACGTCTGCAATTTCTCGTAAGTCTAGTATGTCGAAGTTTGGAGACGTTTTGAACGAATGTAACAGACGATTGTAATATATTTCTGGCATTTTTTTTCAATAAATTTCATTGCGGCTTGGAAACAAAAGAGGAAAACGAATGTGTGGTTCTTATGTGCGCGAGTATGCCAAACGAACGTTTGTGTAGTGTACAGTGTGACTGTAGTCTTTATCAGAGGACTATTAACAATCACCACACTCTAGAGCATTGTTGAATCGTATAACTTCGTTGTAACAAGAGATTTCACTGTGTGAAACTGGACTTCTTTCCCCGGTAAGATCACGTCACCTTAGTACAGTAACAGACTTTTTCTGCGTCCGTATTGACCATTTTTATCCACCAAACTTAAGTTTTCGAACAGAATTTGTCAGGGACTATGTACCATTTGGACTTTTTTTTTTTAACGCGAGTGATGTGCATGATGCGCACGAGAGCTCGCGTCTTCGTCATCTCTTCCGAAAGACTTGCACCCAGACCAGCCCAACAGGTCTAGGTATAGAAACAGAAGAAGAAACATCGCCTCGTAACGAGATGCGAACCCACGGACCCAGATTGCTATCGCTTCCCTGAAGGCGTGTGTGTTGTCCACTTGGCCCCTTTTTCGTATGTGGTATTACACATAAGGCATCATCATATGGGACATTCACCACAAAGGAATGTCATTCGCAGCGATGTTGTTTTGTGGACAACTTTAAATGCCACGCCGCCTATCGGCGTGAAGATGATTTAAGTTGTCCCACACCCCTAAAGTGGAGTTTACCACAAAACAACCCCCCTTCCCCCCCCCCCCCCCCCCCCCCCCAAAAAAAAAAAAGAAAAAAAACCCAAAAGAAAACCCATCTCAAATCGTCCCTTGCACGAATAATAACGTCGTGTAGCAAATTCTAAAAAGTCCGCCAAACAACAGGGACAAACAAATTACAAAACACGAGGTGTTTCGACCTCTTAGGTCTTCTTAAGGCAAGAGAAACAACATTCAGAACAATGAAAATGAAGAATGAGCTATCACTTCTCTTCTGAAATTTGGCTAGCTTCTCCGACGCTCATCTTGCGCCGAATTTGGGAAGATAGCTTATTGCTCGTTCTGCGTTTTCATTGTCCAGAATGTTGTATATCTTGCCTGTGCCTGTAGAAGACCTAACAGGTCGAAACGCATCGTGTTTTGCTTTGTAATGTGTTTGTCCCTTTTGTTTGGCAGACTTACTAATAATTCTTTTTGAAATATGTTGCAATTTCCGCTATGCAATCACCTCACTTCAAAACTAACCGCCGTAGTTGGACGTTTGCAGACCATATACCCTCACCTTGCCTGCTAAGGGGCTTGTCTCCCTCTCCAATTCTTCGTGTCCAAGACCCGTCCTATGATGGACCCTGTGGAGGACTGGACTGGTTCCGACGCCTCTACCATGTTGCCCGTGATTAGGGGACATAATTGTAGAGATTCCCGGCTCTCTAAGCAGCGTCTGTCATGGCACCGCTACCACCTCCTGTGAATAGACAAAATGCGCTGTCTCTTGTAAGATAGCACACGCGCACACAGACACACACACAGACACACACACATACAGATCGCACACACACACACACACACACACACACACACACACACACACACACACACACACACACACACATATCGCACACACGTACTCACTCTGTCTGTCTATGCTTATGTCTGTCTGTCCGTCTCTCCCCTTTCCTGTTTTCACACACACACACGCACGCACGCACGCACGCACGCACGCACGCACGCACGCACACACACACACACACACACACACACACACACACACACACACTCATTCACTCACACCCTAAAGTTTCGTTAGATAGTTTGAGTAATTCTTTTCGTGTGACTCCTCTGACAGACCGTCAAACAAACAAATGAAAGCATAACCTTGTTGGAGTAAACAAACAATCAAACGAATGGACGCCAGCGAAAGCATGACCTCGCTGGAGCTAACAAACAAACAACGAAACAAATGAAAGCATAACCTTGTTGGAGTTAAGAAACAAACAAACAAATGGACGCCAGCGAAAGCAATACCTTGTTGGGGGTCAAACAAACAAACAAACGAATGGACGCCAGCGAAAGCATAACCTTGTTGGAGGTAACAAACAAACAAACGAATGGACGCCAGCGAAAGCATAAGCTTTTTGAAAGTAACAAACAAAACAATATTCACGGATGATACTGGTCCAACGTATACATCACTTCCAATATTGTTAACACTTTGTGAGGTAATGAAATATTTATTTCGTGTCTACTGTCTCATCTTCCGAATCGCTCCAGTGACTCTACCCCTACACCGTTCCTTCCGGTGTCACGTCCACAGCCACACCTCGGCTTTGTCACGACACAGTCCCGGCACCATCGATCCACAGGGAACAGTCGATGCGAAGTCGCCTTGAGGCAACCCACTTGTGGAGGCATTGCATCGCTGCCGAGTCACTTCGGTGGTGTTCAATGGTGCCTGGTCTGATCCAACCTATGCAAGACACCATCTACCTAGCCTTTCTTTTTAAAATGCTGATCGATTAGGATGTTGAACATAATGCTACGAAGTTCTATTCTGATCTAAGACTGCATGACAGGTACGTACTCTGCAGGCTTACTTTCATAATACCTTCTGTCATCAAGCAGGCCCGAGAGATACAAACACCTGCAGAATTGGTCAGGAAATTTGAGCCACACTCAGAGACGCATCAACTAAGTGGACGAAATACGATTATGTGGGTTCCAGTCTTCCCAGCTGAACCCAAATTACACTAAACTCTGGCTAGGAGCTCAAAATCACACAAATAAGATGGGAATCGAACGTACTAATTCCCGGCCTGAAATCCGCGATGCTAACCACCGCTGTATGGCGGCTGGTACTCTACGCTAATCTTAACAATTAGCTCGTGCATGCAAAGACCTACGTTGAAGCCTTCTTCAGAACTAACCGGAATAGGCTTACATTGCTGGAACGGCTACACGTAGAGACCTACTCATCTCTCGCCTATGCACACGTGTGCGCATGGACCCACTGCGTGTCAAGTCTTGCTGTTCATGGCCCAGCCAAGCGTGGAATGTGGAGAGGCTGGCAGCTTACGTGGAGAAGGCAACAATCATTGTAGTGATCACTGGCTGGCTTTGGCACAATGAAAACAAATAAGATTGGAAGCACCAGGCCATTTCGGTACAGGGGGATTTTTTTTCCCCATCGGCACCAACATAGGTTGTGACTCCGCTTCCTTCGAATGAGACTATAAACCGAGGTTCCGTTTGTGAATAGCATCTTGCACACACACACACACACACACACACACACACACACACACACACACACACACACACACACGCACGTAAACACACACACACACACACACACACACACACACACACACACACACACACACACACACACACACACACGTAAAACCCCATCGCCAACTTTCGTAAGAGAAGGCCAGTTTGGCCCTTGGTATTGATGACGTGTAGAAACACATAGCATGCACCGAAACGGAGAATGAAAAGATGAATGAAAACGTTCAAAACATTCAGTAATTATACTATGGTATTGATCTTTGAGGTCGCGTTCACACCGGCAAACGCTTATAAACTACACCAATGTCAAGCTGACCCTCATGCTATGACCTTTCGCCCAGCACCTTTCAGACTCCCTACAACAAAACCCACCACCACCACCACCATTCCCCCCCCCCACCACCACCACCACCACAACAACAACAACAACAACAAGCAGCACCTTCCTCCCAGTCTCCGAAACAAAAGTAACTAAAAGCAGAAAAAAAGAGACAAAAACAACATAAAGACAAAAAAAAAAAAAAAAAAGAAACCCCACAGCAAACGATAACCCAATAGATAAGGATGGGAATTTAAAAACATTTCTTTGTTTTTCCATCTTTTTTCCATCTTCTCATTTTCCTTTTTCTCCTTTCCCTCCTCCTCCTCCAACGCTTTCCTTCCCCTCCGCCTCTTCCTCCTCTCGTTTCCTCCATTCTCCTCTTTCACTACTGTCTTCTTCCTTTATTTCTCCTTCTTCTCTTCTCCCCTTTCTTCTCTCCACCCCCCCCCCCCCCCCCCCCTCCGGTCACTGAATCCTTCTTCCCTTTGTATTCGTCTCTTTCTTCTGTTCATATCCCTCTTCACCGTTGAAGTCTTAATAACTGCTCCCCCCCCCCCTCCTCGCTCCCCGCCCCCTCGCCCCCCCCCCCCCCCCCCCCCGCCCCCCCTTTTTTTTTTTTTCCTCCACTTTATCCTGTTCCTTCACCACTTAGTTCTTCCTTTATCTTTCCTCCGACTTCTCCTAATATACTTCTTTATCTGCGCTATAAGCCCCTGAATATTCAACGTATTCTTAAAGAGCAGCGTTTCGTGATATTTCTTTCCTTGATTCTTTCACTATTTGATCTCTTTTTTCTCAGCTGAATTTGTTTCGCTTCCATGTATTTTTCTTTTCATTTTTATTTATCACTTTGTTTATTCATTTACTTTACTCATTTTACGTGTCTTAAACGACTCCAGGATGCCGTGTCACACTGAACGAGAAGTGTGAATTTTCAAAGTCACGTACAAAATTTCTTAGCCATATCATTGACAGTGAAAGAATTCATGCTGACCCAAATAAAGTGGAGGCGATGGCCAATCAGCTGGCTAAATTTGTGCCCAATTTAGCCACCTTGACAGCATCGCTTTGTTGTCTGCTCGGAACGAACTCTTCCAGGTTATGGGGTGAACCACAGGAGACAGCATTCAAACAAATCAAGCAGCTCCTGACTTCATCAAAAGTGTTTGCTCACTATGACCCCAAGAAGGATACCATCCTGGCAGCCGATGCATCGAACTACGGTGTTGGTGCAGTTCTTCTCCAGAAACAAGGAGATGGTTCGAGACGTCCAGTCTGTTTCATCTCATGTTCTTTGTCTGATGCAGAACACGTTACGCAATCACTGAAAAAGAAGCCTTAGCTGCAGCTTGGGCATCAGAGAGACTGGAGGAACACATCCTGGGTATTCAATACACCGTTGAAACTGGTTACAAGCCCTTGGTGTCTATTCTCAATACAAAAGAAATCGCAAAAATGCCACCTTGCATCCACAGATTTCGTATTAGTCTGATGCGTTACAACTAAGTTGTGAAGCATGTCGAAGGCAAAGCTCAAACCACTGCAGATGCACTGTCTCGGGCACCCGTGTCTGAACCAGACAAAACAGCCATCAATCTTCTGACAGATGCTACAATTCATGCTCAAAAATGCATTGAAATACTATCTGCATCGAACAGGAAGATTCTGGAGACCAAGGAGACCCAACACTCTGATCCAGAAACAGCCAAAATGATTGAGTACTGTCAGTCTGGATGGCCTGATTTCATACCTGACCTGCCACTGATGAAGCAATACTGGGGTAATCGTTGCCATTTCACAGTCGTTGATGATCTACTCTTGTTCGATGACAGGATCGTCATTCCCACAGCTCTACACCTTGGAAATGCTCCAACGACTACATGAGGGGCACCATGGACTCACCAAAAGAAGAGCCTTAGCATCAACTTGTGTTTGGTGGCCATACATTTCTAACCAGATAGAGACAATGGTCAACAAGTGTGCTACATGCGCAATCCGCAGACCATAGCGCAGAGAGCCTTTGCTTCCATCATAGGCCATGGTCTCATCTTGGCATGGATTGCGTTTATCCCCCCCCCCCCCCCCCCCCTCCACCACACACACACACACACACACACACACACACTCTCTCTCTCTCTCTCTCTTCTCTCTCTCTCTCTCTCTCTTTTTTTTTTCCCTACTCTCTCGCTTTCTGTCTCTCTCTCTTTCCCTCTTGTCCCAGATCTGCAGTGACGTGTGTGCCTGTCAAAACACCTTCTTATAGGTAACACCTTACCTCCTCCAAAAGCTGTACACACTATTCAATATGGATCTACAACATTTATTGCTTGATATAACCAAGATAATAAGTCGGTTCAAGATTATGTAGGCTGGAGATACACTATGTTGATGACAGCTAAGGTAGTAGATATGACAGGTTGAAGATGCGGAAGGGTGAAGAAAATTACCGCTATAGCTCGCTGCACCCCACCGACTGAATATTTTGACAGTGAATGAAACGAATAGATCTTCAGTTATGTTCCTCATTCACTCATATGTTCACTTAGGCTATTCTTATTCAATCCAGCGCCTAACTGCTCTTTCTTTCTTTCCGTAGAGTGTCCACAATCATCCAGTTGATTATTCTGACACTTGCGTGTGTATGACCGTTTTTTTATACCGCCATTAAGGCAGCCATACTCCAACTTCGGGTGCATGCTATGTGTAACGTCTCATCCATACCAACGGCCAAACTGGCCTTCTCTTCCGAAAGTTGGTGATGGGATTTTACGTGTGTGCAAGATGTGCGTGCGTTCACACACGGAACGTCGGTTTATAGTATCATTCGAAGGGCGCCACTGAGCATCATCTATGCATGTGCCCATTTAGATGAAGTAACACCGGTTTTCCTAGCCAAAGGTATACATTATAAGTTAATGATGTAATAATAATAATAATAATAATAATAATAATAAGATGATTGTTGTTAGAGTAACTTCATCGTTCAACGAGACAACTCTTACTTTAGTATGGTTAGGGTTACCTCCCTTATAAAAGTTACCGTTAGACATGCGCGGTCAGACATGCCAGCTGGATGAACACTGTGCTGTTCACGAAGTGTCTTCTGCTTCAAGATACACTCACCCACAACAACGAAGCCTACCTACCATAACATGGTGTCAGAAGTATTCCCATGAGTATACTGAATTGAAGTTTCATCTGCGAAACAAGGTTTCCAGTTAATTTTGTGCTGAAAAATGTCTTTCGAGCCACATAGTGAGTTCGACTTTCTGGAGCCGGCAACATGGCCTGCCTGGAAAGAATGGTTTCACCGATATCGTCTGGCCTCAAAACTCAACAAAGAAGAGGGCGAAATCCAAGTAAGTTCCCATGTATGTCCGATGGAATCGGAAGCGAACAAAATTTTTAAGAAACTCGAATTTCGAAACGAAGCAGAGAAGAATGAATGACAGACCTGATGAGATTCACAGTTCTTCTTTCTTTGAACATCCGCAGTAAATGTAGGCGAACCCAAGTAAAAGTATAATGTTTCAAATGTTTCAGTCAATGCATTAAATGAAAATTAAAGCTTCCCCAGCTCATAGGACAGAAGAGTTAACAGTTGACAACTTTATTCTTGAATAACACTGACAGCTTTCTCACCTTGCAACCTGCATGACCAAGAGGTGAGATCACGCTCTTTTGTGTTCACTTAGTGTTAAAACAGCTTTTTTCCACATCGACAGGATTAATATCTTATTGTAATTAACAAACTCTGTAACTGAAATCAGAGGTGTAAGCAAAGCAGGTAAGTTTCTCCCTGAGAGAGTAATTCATATCCATAATCCACTGAGCAGATCTTCAGCCCTACTCCAGTAGGGTGAGATTGGTTACCTAAATTAGATATTACGCTCAGTTTTTGAGCAATTCTCTATTTGCAATAAAAACTCGGTGTCACAGTGAAGTGACATGACTCTTCTGAGTTGACACTACTCACTTATACAAGATGCCAGCTTATCCTTGTGGATGTTGTTAAACCAACAATGGCAAACACAGCATTGAATGCTCTGTGTGCCTCAAATGGACTCACAGGTATACAATTTATCTTTTACTTTTACCAACATAACATATATTGCACCTAATTAGTACACAGTACATTTGATTTTTTAAAAAAAAGGTCAATAAATTGGCATTTTGACCATTGCACAGTTAGGAGAGATATATATTTAAATACTGTTAAACAAATATTATTATTAGAAGCATATTGATAGTTTGAAGCCATGAATAGATGTGGGACAAAGTAGGCATCCGTAGCAAGGACAGGAAGACTATTATCAATAAAATTTTTGGACCAGATTCCATCACAGAGGCCACAGAAGAAGCAGAGCTGGTCTGCAGGATAGAGGCAGCTAGGGCGCAAATAAGAGTGTCAACAGCATCCATTTTTTTACCATATTTTAACAGTCGTACAGTGCCCTTGCTGCAGAAAAATTTCAAAACATCAAATTCAAAGAAACTAGGATTTGTGGGTTTATCAATGAAGTGGACTAATGTTCTGTGAAAGTTATAATCATGTTTTAAAACAAGCAGTTCAGTGGAAATCCCAGAAGTTGGCTGACTTAATAGAAAAGATACTGGAGCTAATAGAAGGACACTATAACTTAAGGAAATTGGGAGAAGCCTGCTAGGTTTAGGGGACTATGTACTGGAGAAAGAATACCAGGCCTTTTCGATAGAGAAGAATGTTCAGTTGGTGTAGTATGTGAGTTGAAAGACAAGAGACATTTTTGGTGCTACATGCAGACCAGAAAAGAAGTTGATGCATGGGTCACAAGAACCAAAGATGGACATGTTGCCATAACACCAAGACATGGAGGGAAGAAGCCACACCAGAAAAAACGCAAATTTTATGTGCAGAGAGGACCACTTACATCCCTAAATGCAGAAGAAAGTTACCATCTGTTCCGTCTTAAATGACCTGACTTATATACAAATTATCTTCATATATATGTGCATATAGAATATTTACACAATTGTATCTTATTTCACCAGTTTACTTTCAATGTTATTTATGAATACTGCCTTGTACATGATATATAGAATAGTATTACACATATTTTTTTAAAACTTTATTTCTTACTTAAAGAATGTATTGATATTACTCAAAATATTATTTCATTATTTTTCTAACTCGATAGAAAAAAAACTTACAATTTACATAGTTTTTTTTGGTGTAAATTTTACATGAGTAAGTTCGGAAGGTACTGCCTATAATAAAACTTTTGGGTTCTGGTAACCTGACCCTACCTAGAAAAACACCCCCGACCCTAGCATGTGTTTTATTTTTTTGCAAGTATCAATTAAAAAAAAATTAGCAATCAGATCAACTTTAAAAGTTCAGTTTTAACAAATGAACTTATTTTGTGAGCAAAGTTGATATATTTTAAGTCAGGTTCGCCTGGATTTGCTTGGGTTCACCAGGGTTCTCTACAACAACATACCCATTTTGATGGTTCTGATGTGTATTGAAGGAGCTAGCTGATATTATTGCATACCCTCTGAAGATACTGCTTGATAGAACTATAGAAAATGGTGTCATACCCAGTGCATAGAAAGAAGCAGAAGTGCGACCTATTTTTAAGAAAGGAAATAAGAATTCAGCAGGTAACTATCGCCCAGTCAGCTTAACATCAGTTGTCTGTAAAGTTTTTGAGGGCTTTATCCAGGACGCTCTTTGCAACCAATTAAAACAGATGACGATTTGTTATTGAGAAGAGAACAGTTTGGATTTACCAAGGGACACTCGTATGTAACACAACTTGTTACATGAAATGATTGGTTAGTCATGTTAGATGACAAGGTACCTGTAGATGCAGTTTACCTTGATCTGAGAAAAGCTTTTGATACAGTTCCTCATCATAGTTTTATTAATAAGCTGGCTGGCTACGGTATACAAGGAAAGCTTCTATCATGGATAAGTGATTTTTTTTAAATGAAAGATCCCAGTTCGTAAGTGTCAGTGGCATCCGTTTGTCTAACTCTAAGGTAAGGGTGACAAGTGGTGTACCACAAGGTAGACGTAGTGTTCCAGCCCCAACGCTGTTTAGATATACTTTATAAATGACATGCCTGGAGAGGTTGATTGTGATGTCAAAATTTTTGCAGATGACACCAAGGCTTACTCAGCAATCCGTAATACTGAAGACAGAGATCATTAGCTCATGTTTGTAATTCTGATTTCTATGTATCATGTGTACAAACATCCATGGATCCACTATAGCTGCTAAGGAATACAAAACAAGTCAGCCTGCTCATCTCAGAGAAAAAATAAACATTCACAAGCAGTCAGTGTGTCTTTTGTTCATTTAATTCTTTAAAAAAAAAAAAAGGGCAAGTGTCAGTTATGACACTTTACAGTATGGACATAAAAAGAACAGTGGATTTTTATTTTTTTTTAACAACAGTAGACATAAATGTAATAAAAACATAAACAAAATCAGTTTTAAAAGCAAACAAGATGGTCAAGCCATACTTAATTATTCATTTTTAAGTCGATCAAATGTGAAAAATAGAAGGGAAAATCCTTTTCACAGTTGCTTTGGTATAATAACTTAAATAAGCCACTGCAGTCCACATGTTAGTGGCAAACCATTCTATATGTGCTATTGGAAGAACTTGATATATTGAATTTTAAACAGATCTGTTCATAAACAATCAAGAAAGCTTTGCACAATGCTGCAGTCTGACTGACACAAAAGCTTACTCAAGGTTCTATCAGAGATCATTCCTTTGTTTGAAAGCAAATCAGAAAAGACAGCTTCACAAAAAGTGACGTGTAATGCATGTATGCAGTCAAAAATCTCATTCAGCATAATTAATTGATAATTTTTCGTTTCATCTTTCTGCTCTCATCCAGTTGGGCCATATGTTTCTTTCTTTTTCTGCTTTATTCTCTTCACATCCGCCTTTGTGAATTCTCTCCATTTCTTTTATTACACTAACTAGGTTCTCTCTCTTTCTCTCTTCCTCCCTCTCTCTCTCTCTCTGTTTGTCTCTTATGATGACATCTCAGTGAAAAAAAGATCTTATTCAAATGTCTTCAATCACCAATTTATGTGACGGGACATTTTACTAAATTCTATCCATCCATCCTCATTCAGCATCATTCTTTTCCAACAGCACACAGAGAAAACAACTGTATTATATTATCCATTTAATATTTTAGAGTTGTTTTCTCTGTGTGCTGTTGCACAGGTCTAATTCAAGGGACACTTTTCTCTTCACTGATGAGATAACGCTCATAGGAAGTGTCTTTTTGTGGCCAGTAGTAGTGCCCACTGTTGTTGGTTTCAGCCATGAAGTTTAGCCCCACCATGTCAGCATGAGTGGCAGTATCAACATTTGTGTACTCAATCTTGGCCACATAATCTTTCCCCTGCCAGTCAGCAACACAGAACTCTATAATCTCTATGTCTGAAGAAGTGGGGCATTCAGTGTTTGAGGCAGGCTCACTCTCACCCTCGCTGACACACACTTCTCAGCTTGAATCTGTCATGGGCAGCATTGGGGCAGAGTGATTTGCGGTCCAGTGACTGGGGAGCATGTCATCCCTATTGCTGGTCGGCTGAATAGGAGTGAGGGTTCTGTTGTTCATGGGTTGAACCATCTTCCAGCCCATCCGAGGATTCACAGAGCATACTGGGCTGGCCAAAACATTGACAGCAGCAGCAAGCTGCCAGATGCCCGTGAATATGTTTTTCCACATGACTTGGAGGATTTCAGCTCTGAGAATGACTTCAATTTCATGAACAGAAACTGTGTCAGCTGACAGACCTGAGCCCACTGCTACAGCAGCAGCAAAGGCAGCCACTTTCTGTCCCTCTACCTCAGTGTCACTCATTCCACACCCATACACATAGTTGTGGAAGTTTTTCACCATTTCCACTACAATTGTGCAGTGAAGTTCTGTGTGGCACTCTCATGTCCAAACACAAGGACGCTCAGTGCCCTCGGTAAGCAGTTGCCATCTGCAGGGGTAGAGACTGGTGGTCGTACTCGTAGGGACTCGGCTGGCAGTTCATAGCCATCGGAGCTGGTTGTGGCAACCAGGGCTTCCAACTGCTCAGATTGCACTCTTGAACTGTCCGTGAGTTTACAGTTATCGGGGTAACTGACCATTGAGACGCCCCCTCCATCACAGTCCGCAGCGTCATAAAGCATAAGAATAAGCAAATCTAATTTGTATTGCATATGATCAGTTTTATTTTCTTTCATGTAAAACGAAAGTTTCAGATGTGATTTCGGACATTTCCTCAGTGGGGTCAGTGGTGACAGCGGAATCGATGGAAATTCCACTGAAGTGGTAGGAAACCAAGCCGTACCAGCATCTCTGCTATGTGCCTATGTGACGGTTGGCACTTCCGTGTTCAGCAGTGTTTCGTACATGTCTGAAAGGCAATTATCGTTCACCATGAGGCCAGTCGGAAATGTTTTTCATTACATTTTGCTCGTGTGTGGTTCGAAGTCAGTTGTGATGATGTAAACAGCGGTGGACATGAATAAACACTTACCAGTTCTTCTCCTTTCTGACATTGTCTGCTCCTGGCTTCATTTCTGTTGAAAAACATGTGACCTGGCGAACGGATATGAATTGCAAATGGTTGAAACGAGCAGTGTGGGAAATTTTTATCCCCAAAAGTTTGGTGGTGTCGATCGGGCATGAGCCTAGTGCACAGTAAATTTGTTCTTTTTTAAACAAATAATGAAATATGCTTACTGTCAGTGTTGCTAAGCTGGACGGCCCTACCACCCCTACCCAGGCCTATCACACGCTAGGTCAGACAACACAACACACTAACACAGCTTTACAATCATGCACACTTCTTTATTCCAACATACACACTATGGCGCCACCACCCAGCACTCACCACTCGCGTCCATCCACAACCGCACACAGGTATCCCACTTACCCGCTGACCCACCCTACCCTGCTACAATGACCTGGGGGACAAGGACTAACCCAAAGGGCTCTAATCTTTAAACTACTACCACCCACCCCTATCCCTGGGACCCAACCTTCTTTTTTGACCCGGGACCCCTACCGCACCGGTCGCTGCATCCCTAAGGGAGGCAACGACAGGTACCCTATGCTGTGCTGGTCACTACGTCCCTAAAGAAGGCAGCAGCTAACACCCCCTAACCCTACTGCCTAATTGCTACACCCCCTTCCTACCACAAAAACTTCGACACCCCTCCTCCCCGGAAAACACTGCTCCTAGTCGCTGTCCGTGGCCCCTCGCAGGCTGACTCCTCCCCAGAAGACCCCGCTCCTCGGCGCTGTCTGTGGCCTCACGAAGACGACTCCTCCCCGCAATGAACATGACACACACACACACACACACACACACACACACACACACACACACACCAGGCTCCCTCTCAACAGGCCTGACTCTCGAAGGAACCCCTCCTCCACTGAAGGCTCTGCCAGAACTGAGGGTGAAGGAAGGCCTGGCGCAGCACCCCTCACGTAGCGCCTGAACAGGGCGGTCCTTCCCTCCTGGGAAAGAGCAACCAGCAGCTGGAGAACTGCCTCACCGACGGCGGATGGCCTGGGTGATCTCCCCCTCCCGGAAGTGCACCGGTAGCAGGACGCTGCCGCTCACCTGCACCACATGGCCGCCGACTTCAGTGATCCGGCCCCAGCCTCAGCACGGAAGCAGGATATCTGCTGAAACAACTGCACAGACAGACGATCAACCACACCAGTTCTGCAACTGGCTGAAAGTGGCTGCCAACAAGGACGACACAGAAACTCAGCACAGGCCAAGGGCACACCAACCCGATGAGGACCTGGCCCTAACTATGACTCAAAGTCACTCAGCATGAACTAACGGCGCTCCCGCCGCAACTACAAGGAGTGCATCCACTCTGATGAACACCAGGGACCGAAGTGAAGCTACCCCAATGCATTCCGCCCTGGTCGGAATCAAGCGAGCTCCACTCACAACACAACGCAGCCATTGGTCAGAACAGTGTATCCCTCCGCAGAGCTCACACACCCGATCAACGGACTAGTTGTTGCTCGTGCAACAACACGACAATTTACAACACAACAACAACAGCCAATATCCTGCCCCGGCCTCTCTCATACGGAACCAAAGTAACAAAGGGTAACAATCGGAAACGAAACCAACTTCCTCCTACCACTCCCTCAATAGATGAAAGACTGGAAGGCAAAAATACTATATGTCCTACTTCCCCTGCCCCCCCCCCCCTCTACCTAGCCTAACCTTCCTACCAAACCCCGAGGACCTTATCCTAACCCCCCACCTTACTAAAACCCCAGCCCTACACACACGCACACATACACACACACGCACACACACACACACACACCACACACACACACACACACACACACACACACACACATGCTGTCTATTCCTGAGCTACCATTCTAAACACATGGACGTGCTGGTTCAGTACCGCCGATTGGTGACACTGACCAAACCTCTAAATCAGTGGATTTATTGTGTCGATGACACACCTTGGGTTTCAGAATACAAAACGTTGGATCATTCCCGGTAAAATGGAAAGCAATAGAGACAAGTTAAAGGGCATGTCTCCAGGACATGATGATCCACATCCGACCAAGTATTCTTTTGGATTTCACCAAAGAACAAGTGTGAGTGGTTTGGGAACAAAAATGCTGACGAAAATCTAGTTCTATCACTTCATGTTTTCGTTAAGATTCTGCAACGGCTGTAGGAACATGTTGTTTGCAGTGTGTCGGCGGATGTCCCTTTTCGGCATGGCCCATTTTGGCTGTTTTCTTTGAATAAAAATCAGTTTTATTGACACAATCCAGTACATCTCCCTGATATTGTGGCAATTATCTCTTTAAGATACAAGCTACAAAAATACACCCAAACAAAGAAAAAAGTATGGTATTGTATAGTTTATTTCTCCAATAAAACAGACAAGGGTATGCCACCACGACGTTTTGTCACTGTCTCACATACACATACTGACTTGGGGGTGAATACACTCCATAGTATGGCTCAGAGAGCCACCCAAAGTGCCACCTCATTTTTGGGACATTTGGACGTCACCCCTGTGATGAGAATTGGCGGTGGATCGGTGGGTTCTCAAGGGGAAGGACTTGGAATATTTTCTCTAAGAGAATTATGTTAAAATTCCACATCCACCCTCTCTCATACTAGTGGTGGAAGGAGCAACTTTCCGATACTAGCCATCGAAAGAAATTTATATTTGTTCCCGGGACTGTTAAAATACTCAATAGTGGCTCTGAGATAAGTTTCCTTAGGCTTTTGTACTCTTAAAATACTTGTAGCTCCAAGAGACAGAATTAGAAGTTCAAACATTCAATACTGATTGAACAGTAAAGACTTGACACAAGTTAAGTGCATTCCACACATCAACTTTATTGCTTACACACTGGAAAGTAGTTAAAGGTTGTTTACAATGGACATTTCAATGTTACTTTTGCGTGCTCTTTTGCACATCAATTTCACTTGCTTACACCCAAGAAAGTAGTGACAATAGACATGTTCTCACTGTTTCATCATTAAGGGAGGGAAAGCTCAGGATGAGTTGAATTGAAGTCCCATTGGAATATCAATCAGACTTAGATGATAGTAAAGAGAATAGTTGATCTCTGTCTTGTGGCTGGTGACTGATCCTGCTGTGTAGACCTGTTGCTGTAGTGCTGGGCTGTGGTGTGACTACACAACTTGTCTTGCCCAGAGTTTGTAGCTTAGCCATGGTCTGTAGTGTAGCCACGGTCAGTAGTGTAACCATGTTCCCAGGTCTACGATAAAGAGAACCTGGTCTGTAGTTAAGTAGCCGAGAGTCTGGCTTGTTGAGTTCCCACATTTGCCCTCTATCTTTCAGAAGAGGTGTGAGAACTCAGGCAACAAAGGATTTGATGAATATAATGGCTTTTGCTGTGATTAACAATCCCCACTTTTGTTTAGAGGTAGACTGGAATTTACAAAAGTTTAGGAGACAGTAATACAATGCTAAACAATTTAATTCAAATGACTCTTCAAGGTTTCTTATGAGTTAAACTACATTAGCTTGGAATACACTTAGCCCAAGTTCACATGTGGTGTAGACTTAAAGTCATACACTACAAAGCAGCCCAAGTTCACGTGTGGTGTAGACTTGAAAGTCATACACTACAAAGCATTCCAACAATCACCAGTATTCATAAATCACTTTGTCAGTTTTTACTTAGTACAGGCAACTGTTTTTCTGATCAAAGTTTATCATTCAGCTATCATCCTAACAGCTAGAATTGCATACTGGCAAAAGTCGGATTGTACACAAAGAATAGTGGTCAGATTGTAATGTTACCAAAGAATCTTAACCACATGGTAGTAGCTTTTACCATATGATGGCAAGCAAACTAACAACAGAATACTCATTCATCATTTTGATAAATGTCACCAAGTATTAGCACAAAGTTACACTGCTAAACCACATGGCATGCATACAATCAATGTATAGATTCAAATTGTAGAAACATAGTTTCAACTTACATTTCAGGGAGAATAGTGAAACTTAGACTCGGAGATTGAGTAGAGCAAGATCTTCTTCAAAACCACCTTTTTTGTGTGTGTGTGTGTGTGCTGTGCCAGCCCACAGTCAAAACGTCAGAATAGTCAACATGATGACTGAGGACGTTCAATGGATGAAGATGATCAGCATTCACTCTCTCTGTTCACCCCTTCTCTGTCTTTTCGTGTTTCACCTACAACTGGTCTGAAGAACAGTGAATGTCAGAGACTACATGTTTCCATTTTAAATGCTAGGTTGTGTATTGTAGATTATTCCTTTGAGACAGGCTGTCACTCAAGGTGATGAGAGGGAGGTGAATGTCAGAGACTACATGTCTCCATTTTAAACGCTAGGTTGTGTATTTTAGGTTATTCCTTTTATACTATTTGGGTGGATCCTCAAGCGTAGGCTCAAAGATTGTCCCCTACATTTTAGTTTTTCAGCAACTTTTTTCCTCCCCACACTTTCATTTGGTTTCATTTACTACCTTTCACTGGCTGCTTTGGGGGTGCTATTGGATTCTTTTTTGCACCCTTGGTGGTGAGAACACCACGTATTATGGACTGTGGTGTGTCTCTTTTTGACGCCAGGAGCGCAGACACAACCAGCCGTGTCTCCATGATGAGTTCCGATCCAGCGGACGAAAGGCCTCGGAGCAGGCAATACAAATATATCTGCCTTCAAAAGGGATTGCGATGGTTCCCTTATGCAGCTAGTGAAGAGTTTACATATCTGTAATATATTTTCTTAATTTCATGTTCCCAGTTTCTCCATCTTCAAACTCCCCCTCTTCCCCCAAGTCCAAATCTTTGCCAAGTCATTACTATGAAGACAGTTGAGTTGTTGGCCTGCGCTTGTTTTTTTCCCCCACTATTAGATTGTTCATCTGTGTATTTGTCTGACTTTATTCAAGTTTAAAAGGCTGTGCCGGTCTTGAATAAAAGTTACTCTGTGTTAGGTTTTCTTATGGAAGCAAAGGTTACCCCACTTGTTTGCTGTTTATTGTTTACTGTTCCCTGCCTCATTTCATTTCCAATTAAATTATAATAGATTTGAAATCTATATTGCCGTGTGAGACAGATGGGACAGAGAAAGGGGGGAGAATGGCGCCTGTATTTGTACAAGAGGGTGGCTGCTTGGGACTGATCAGGTGGACTCGTCAAGTGACTCGTCACAAGCCCATTTGTGCCATTTTAAAGTCGCGCCAGCGTGCGCGTGTTTGTGTGTGTGTAGTGCACTTGTGCTAGTTGGTGTGAGTGTTTGAACATCAGTACAGCGCAATGAGTTAGCTGCAAGAAATTTAAGTTCAAGGTAAGAAAAATACTCTTTTTTTCTCATGGAATACTAAAATTTACTCCATGGAATACTAATGGTTCAATTTTGAGGTAGACAGGTCTGCTATAGTCACCAATAGCATCAACATCCATTCCCAGAGACATGTTTTACTCACACAATCACTCACTTGCCTACACATGTACACGTGCACACACACAGACATACAGATACACACACACACAGACACACACACACACACACACAGACACACACACACACACACACACACACACACACACACACACACATACAAGTACACATGTATGCACATGAAAAGTAAACATGTATGCACGTTAATCACTGACGGATGAATTTTTTTCCAATGATTTTTCATATGGTTTCACTTACGGACAATTGTCACTGACTGACAATTTAATTTTCATCACATTCAGTGTGTCCAATAACACCCTGTCAGCACAGAGTCAGCCACCTTTGCCTCATACATGTGTGCATCTCCTTGTTTTTTTCTTTGGACCGCTAATGCTACACACACACACACACACACACACACACACACACACACACACAAGATCAAGTTGGATTAAAAGGGTGGGGGTTGGAGGTTTGGGTGTGAGCATTGGAAGCACCAAAATTTAGGACAGGTAATGCGGCAGTGTTTTTTTTTTCCTCATTACCCAAGTAATTCTGTCATTCTTAAGTTTGTAATAAAGTATGTATGTACTATTACTAGCCTACTATTTTTCAGATATCCATAACATTCATTTCTTTTCCAAGTAAGAACATTGGCCAAGTTAATATTGTTAGTCATAAAAATTGAGAGAGAAAAAAAGGCAAAACAAGGGTCCCCGCCACCCCCCTTCCCGCAAGAACAAGTCTTGCCCCAAACTGGCTAATCTATGCCTGTATGTACATCGTACCTGTAAGCTTGCTGTGAGAATGATGTTGATGTACGTTTGTCATCCCATGCTCAGCATGATACTGACCTGAGTAGGTCGTCATTCCAACACCATTGCCATCATCACTGATCCATGTTGATTTCAGACACCTGCCAGTTGTATGGGTCAATAAATGGTTCATGTCCATAAATGAAAATACAGAGCGTCAGTCAGTTGTGTTTCTGTGAAGTGCTGTAGGGTGATCAACACCACTGAAATCTTCTTCAACCATACCCACAGGTTTGAAAATAGAAATGTCAGCAAACTTACCAAACGACTGATAGCTATCTTCCAACATCAAAGTCAAAGTCACCTCGCATTTCCCTCAGTCTAGCCTACAGATTCAAAGAAGACTAAAACTTCATCCAGTCCATCAGTGGTGAAGATCTTCTAGTGGGTGTGTATGCCACATGTTCATCTATCGCTTCAACTCTTAAGTCATCATTATCGTCTTCTGTAATCGACTTTTTGTTGTTGTTGTTGTTGCATCAGATCTTCAGTCCTGCTGCCATGATGAAATCCAGTCTTTTCGAGGTCTTGACAGCTGCCCCAAAGCTGCATCTGCAGTTCTGTGCCCTCTGGCCAGGTCAGACACTGTAGAACACCACGGGCTGGTGGACAGTGTTGGAGGTTGTGTTCTGGGGTCTGAGATCCAGTGCCACACAGACATTCATCTATGTGAGCGATCTTAATTCAGCTGAGGTGGCTCAGCAGTCAGCAGTGGCCAGTTCTCTTAAGTCTGAAGAGGATTGTTTGCTGGTATCTCTGGAGATGATGGATTGGATCAGCACCATTGTCTGCACCCTTTCACTGGATTTGCTATTGGTTGTGGATGATAGTTTTGGCCTGTCTGTAGGTTTCTGGGTGGTTGAACTGCTCCATATTGCTGCCTGCCTTGGACAGAGCTTCAGCTTTCTCATTCCCAGTGGAGCAACGCCAAGTCGATGGCCATTTGCTTTCAGTTTCACAGCATTTAGTTGCCCACTACCAAATTTACGCCCCCTCCGGCAAAGGTGTAAGCTTAGGGACCAACCTATGACAAAACAACTGAAAGTAAGGACTCCTGCCATCCAACCTTTCAGTTTTAGTTTGCAACTTGCATTGAGTTGGTGACTGAACCTGTGGTGAGGTTTCACCCAACAGAGTGCTGGTCACCACAGACTTTTTCTTGGTTCAAACTGCAAGCTGTCTTTGGAAGTTTCAGAAGTGGCAAATACAAATTGTAGTCCACAAAAATTATTTCTGCCTCCAGTTTCTTTGATAAAGTGAACTCCATTGCATACAGGTCAGAAACGTTAATGTCAGTTTTAATGGTGTCCTTGTGGATTGCACTGTAAAAGGTGGTCTCTAAATGCCCAGATTTTACTTGTCAAAGGTGTAGAAACCCATCGGTGTCAGTGCTGCTGAGACAGAAAGGGGGGGGGGGGAATAAAAGAAAAAAAAAGGGAGGGGAGGGATAACTGGGAAGTGGGTGGGGGGAGAGGATGAAAGAGTAAGTGGGAATGAAAGACAGTGGGGGGGGGGGGGGGGGTTTACATGGCAAGGAGGGGGTAAGATGGGGAGGGGTGGTAGTGGGGACAGGGAGAGTGCATGATCAAACCTGCTCTTCATATGCTGAAATCACAAGACCCCCTCTTCTCCCGTTTTACTGCAGAGTGGATGGACAGATCCTGGAACTGAGGTACAGTCTGGCAGTAGCTGCAGCAAGGAGTTCACTTCATCCTGCACACCAGCTGCCTGCTCTGCTCAGTCTACAAGGTTAGTTCAATTTTTAGGGCAAAGAAGTGTTCTTTTCAGAGGAAGGGAAATGGATCAGAGAAGAAATGTTTTGACCACTTTGAAGATGGTAAGTGCTCTGATAAAGTCAGACATCATGGGAACAAAAAAACAGACTCGACAAAACTGTATGAGTAAACAGGTCTGTAGTTACAAGTTCGCAAAAGTTTGAAAAAAACAATAATAATAAAAAGAAAAAATGTTAAAGTATTATCCTGATTACAAATATTAGATCATTCATTGCCCTTTTATCTTGTCAGTTAATGTGAGATGAGGGCCACTTTAAATGGGCAGTTTGTAATTCCTGGTTCTTTGTGTGACAAAGCACCAGTTGGGTGATTAAGTAGGCACATGAACAAGTATTATTCAGTCTATATTTTTTTTAAAACATTCTGTGTATGTGACGGGTTTCATCTTGATTTATGTCGGCAAAGCAGTCATGGGCACTGATCTTACAACTCTCATTTTTCATGCCTGATGTATGATAATCAGGAGATTGATCCTTAAGTTCGTTAGCCCCAGTATGCTATTAATACAACGTATTTTAAGATTTACTAGAGCCAGTTTCAGAAAAAGTAAAAAAAAAAAAAAAAAAAAAAAAAAAGCTATGCATTTGACATGAGTACTCATTTTTGCTTCCACTAAAATAACAATCAGGTGATGTAAACAAATCGCTTAATAGTTCAATATTTAGTAGAAGAGATTCATGCTGTCCGTTTTACCAGTGATACTTCAGTGTGCATGTGCTTGTGTTGTTGTTCTTCAATTTAACATCTTCCCACTGAAAGTGATTCCAGATGGATTGTGCAACGGTGTATGTGTGTGTGCGCACGCGTGTCCCTGTGTATTTGCATGCGTGAGTGTGCGTGCACGCGCGTGCTCGTGTGTGTGTGTACGTGTGTGTAAATAATTTCTTTTTGTACATGAGGAGATGTTGAAAGTTAAAGATAAATTCCTGCTGGACTGCATGATAGATGTGGGCATAACGAACAAAGAAAAGCATAATTATTTGACATTTTAGGTAATGTCAGTGGAGTCAGTCTATTATGCGAAATATTAGAACTAGCTTTGTGTGCTGTATTCTTTACTCTTGTACAATCTAGTAATAGGTGACGTACACTAAGAGTTTCCCCATACATACATTGGTTCGAAGCGAGTTTAAACGCATCCAATGAATTAAAGTTACTACCTCTCTAGATGTCATATTTTCAAATTTGTCTAATTGAGTCTTGGGGTGGATGTTGGGATTTGGTGTGTGTGTGTGTGTGTGTGTGTGTGTGTGTGTGTGTGTGTGTGTGTGTGTGTGTGTGTGTGTTTATCTGACCCCAAAGTGTAAATGTAAGATAATGGTTTGGCACTATACCTTCTAATCCTATGAAGAATTTACACTTTCTGAAAACTGTTACTATGCACCTTAATGGGTCAAGACGCCAAACTCTGGTGCACATTCATGTTCTTAACGCAAATTCAGTTGAAAATTCTGTTGCAAGGGAGGTAAATGTAAAATCTGACCAGATCTTTCCCAAAACTGCAAACAATCAAACTTGTCTACAGTTACCAATGATGTTTCCAGTTTTCAAACAACGATGTTAAACCACATAATGTGGTTCCAGTTCTGACAACGCCTGCCCATATCATCATGGAAACTAGCCTTGATCACTTGTACAGTTTACTGGTTAAAAAAAAAGAAAATCCAAATACTTTTAAGTGTGCGCCAGTCAGACATCATTTACCACAAACATGTGTCCAATCATCTTAATATTGATACAGATGGTTCTGTATCAGAAGATGAGAGTGCAGGTTCAAGGTCAAACAGTATGTCCCTGAAGGTTGAGATCAGTCATCATGCAAGGGCTTTGTCTCTTCTCACGGCAGATCTCGTTACGATTCTTTAGGTTTTGCCTTTTCGTGGTAGATATACTGAATTTGCTCAATGTTTTATTTTTTGTGTAGTCTCAAAATCTGTTTTGCAGTCTATTTCATCAGTGCTTAATAATTTGGATTTTAAAAGAAAAAGATATTACATTAACTAAAGGGAAGTGTTGGATTCTTTTGCATGGTGAGATTATTCATGGGGGCATACTGATCATCATGTGTAATAGGATCAAGAACTTGAAGTGGTCCAGATATGATACCTGTCTTGCATGCCATTGGAAACGGGTCATATACTGTAGTGCAGAAAATGACACGACAGATTTTTTACTTCTTCTCCCCCCCTCCTTTCCAACCATCATTATCAGCACACAAACATCCCCACATGTAATTGTTATCATTATGATCGCCACCCATTAGTTTTGCCTGATAGATATCCCATCCCCCCCCTTTTTTTTTCCTGTTTAGTTTGTGTATTGTGTGTGTGTGTGTGCTGCTGCTGTTGTTGTTGTTGTTGTTGGCTTGTTAATACTTTTCCCATGGATCATTTCCATTCATTTCCTTTCCAACTAGTATAATTATATGATTATACTATTATCATAATACCTACTTTATCTCACTTCTCACAATTAATCTCATTATGATCATCATCCACCAGTAATACTGTTTACATGCCGCCGCCCCCCCCCCCCCCCCCCCCTCTTTTGTGTGTAAATTTTTTTTTAATGATTTTGTTCCCTTTTTTTTGTGTTAAAGACATGTTACCCCTTTTCTCATTGATAATTTCCATTTCTTCTCAACCAGTAGAAAGAAACTCGTGGAGAGCGTGGCAGCAGAGAGTCCTCAGAAGAGAAGCCCCCTTCAAGCAAGTGTTTCGGCCCTTATCTCCTGACACTCGTAGGGGGTTGGGCCACACCCGGTTCATGACTCCGGATGTCCCTCTGCTGCCCCTTTTTTTTTTTTTTTTCCCATCTTGGGACGAGCCATGGCTGGGATTCGAACCCATGACCCTCTGGACATGCTCATTTTCCACTTAATGACTCGCGCTTTAACCACTGAGCCACAGGGACACCTGATATTTGTAGGGAAATTAAGCCTTATGAAGTTCACTTTTGTTCCTCCTTGACCAGATCCAGCTTGAACACCTCTCTGCCGCTTCTGCCATTGCTTTCAGGGCTCTGTTTTTTTCCTTCCCTGCAACTGAGAGCTGTTTCATGAGGCTGTATGCAGACGTTCCTACAAACCCCCTAGCTCCAATTTCTGCAGTGAGGACTTTGACCTGATAGCCTTCTCTCCTCAGGCTGTTTGCCAGATCAGCATACTTTTCAGTCTTGTAGATTTGAGCTGCCTCCATTCTGTTCTCATATGGCACCGTGAGCTCGATCATGATCAGCTGCTTGGTTGACTGAGAGTGGACTACTATGTCTGGTCTCATGCCACTCTTGCTGATGATCTCTGGGTGACTCTTCCATTCTGGGAGGTCTGCAGTGCACTCCCAGTCATCTGCCCCATCCAGCAGACTCTGCCTGCATGTTTCGAGTGGCACTGTTGTTCTTGGCCATGATTTGCTGCCTCCTGCCGTGAAGAATGTTGCGGGTGCTTTTGGAGTCCTGATTTTCCCTTTTGTGGTGTTGGTACTAGCCCAGACTACTTGTACAATCTCTTTGAGCACTTGGTTGTGCCTCCATGTGTACCTTCCTTGAGCCAGGGCTACTTTACATGAGCTTAGGACATGCTCCACTGTTTGTTTTTCATGGCAGAGGGGGCATGCAGGATCGTCTGTTTTCCCCCACTTCACCAGGTTTGCATTTGAGGGCAGAAGGTCATATGCAGATCTGAGAATGAAGCTGATCCTGAGAGGGGCCATGTGCCAAATGTCATTCCAAGTGAGACTTCTTTGGAGTGCATTCTCCCACGTTGTCCATTGCCCTTGCTGGCTCTGCTGGACTGCTTTTTGGAGTCTTTTTTGGTCTTCTTCTTTTCTCATCTCCTGAATCATCATGTCTCTTTTGGCTTTTCCTTTGGCCTTTGACCACCATTCAGTTTTGGTCACCCCCAGTCCTTGTCTGTTGGTCTGTGTGTGTCCTGTTATTTCTCTGATCTTGAGACTTTCTTTTGCAGAATCCATCGCCTCTTGAACTTTCCATTTTCTGCCTGTCTTCAGCTGGGGCTTGATTGCTTCTACCACCTTGTCTCCTGAGTCCTCCAGCATGCTTTGAAGTCTGATCTTCCCTGCTTTGTATTCCTCCAGGATGGATTTCAGTGGTAGTTTCAGCTTTGCTTGGCGACAGTACAGCGCTATGTCAGTCAGACAGGGTGGGACACCAAGCCATTTCCTTGTGAACTTGTTGATTTTGGCTTCCATTGCCTCCACTATGCTGGTGCAGATGTCGTATGTCATCAGAGGCCATAGCAGCTTTGGTATCAGCATGAACTGCAGACACCAGACCTTGTATTTGCCAGGGAGCCCACACTGGTCAATGGTCTCCAAGCCTTCCTCCGCCATCTGCTTGGTTTCTTTTGCTCTTTGTGTGTCTTTCAGCGTATCATCATACCATCTTCCAAGGCTCTTGACTGCCTCTTCTGTGACTGTTGGAATGGCCTGGTTGGCAACACTGAAGACCACAGATCCGGCCACTTTTCCTTTCCTCAGTGAGAGACTCCGTGATTTCTTTGGCTTGAACTTCATTCTGGATGAGGCAACTATGTCGTCCAGCCTCTCCAGCACATGACGTGTCTCGTCTTCTCTGGATGAAATCACTGTAGTGTCATCCATGAAGGCCTTGAGAGGAGGCATCTTGTATCCATCGCCAAGGTCTGTTTGTCTCGCGTTGTTTGTTGCTGCTTTCAAGATGAGTTCCATTGCCAGCACGAACAGTATTGGGGAAATTGCACAGCCCATTGCAATACCCACTTCCAAGTTGATCCAGTCTGTTGTGTACTCCTTGGTAGAGAACCGCATTGAGAAGCCATTGAAGTACTTCTTGAGCATGTCGCGGATGTTCTTTGGCACATGGTACATCTCAAGAGCCAACTGTATCATCTCATGGGGCACAGATCCATATGCGTTTGCCAGATCAAGCCACACTACGTCCAGGTCTCTCTTTTCTGTTTTTGCTTTTTGGATTGCGTCCCAGATCATTGTGGCGTGTTCTACACAGCCAGCCACGCCTGGGATGCCACCTTTCTGGACTGACACATCCAAGTACTTGTTTTCCATCAGGTACTTGGTCAGCCTTGCTGCCATGACAGAGAAGAAGATTTTCCCTTCGACGTTCAGTAGTGATATTGGCCTGAACTGGCTGATGTCACTTGAGTTTTGCTCTTTGGGGATGTACACACCATCTGCCGTCATCCACTGGCCGCTGATCTTCTGGTTTCTCCAAGCCGATCGCAGCAGCTTGTGGAGCCACTCCAGCACCTTGGGACATTTCTTGTAAAGCTGGTAAGGTATTCCGTTTGGCCCTGGTGATGATTTGGCTCTGGCTTTGTCGACCACCTTCTTGATTTCCGCCAACGTTGGAGGCTTGCCATTGAACTGTTCCTCAGGGTTGGTTGGCCACACCAGACCTTGAATGTCGAGTGGTGCTTTGCTCTGTGGGTCAGAGTATGTTTTCCTCAGATGCTGCTCAAGAACTCCTTTGTCCACACTTAGGGTCCCAGATTTTGGCTGCTCAAACAGTGTTCTGGCAAACTGGAAGGGGTCTCTGAAGAAGCGCTCTTGTGTCTTCTTCTTTTTGCTCTTCCTCTTCCTCGCAGATTCCGCTTTGCTGAGGGCGCTGTGTTTTTCTTTCAGGTCTTTCCACAGTTTTTCCAAGCCTTGTTTTTCAGCTGGCAGT
Organism: Conus canariensis; assembly: GCA_033310375.1. Classification (NCBI taxonomy): domain Eukaryota; kingdom Metazoa; phylum Mollusca; class Gastropoda; order Neogastropoda; family Conidae; genus Conus; species Conus canariensis. The sequence continues at coordinate 5,326,284 of CM065728.1, read as the reverse complement.
GCGGTCTTCATTTGCATCTTGAGGTTTTTCTTTTGGACCCTGATCTTGTCCATCTTTTCTTGGCGTCTGGATTTCTTTGGAGGTGTTTTCTCTTTGGGTAGTTTTGCTCCATAGGCGTCTCTGCATGTGGCATACACAATGTCCCCATATGTGGCTAGTTTGTGTTCCAGGGTGCTTTTCCCTATCAGTGCATCGAGTCTTTGGACGATTTTTGCATCCAGTTTCTCCCAATCTTCAGTTTCGTTTGCTCGTGGCAGGTTGAGTTTCAGGCGCCTGGCATCGAGGGCCTGTGCAAATTCCTCATCCGAACCAACAGCGTGGATGTCCTTGGCACTGTGGTTTAAATCCTGGCCTTGGTCTTCCGACGTCTTATCTGCTGATGCAGTGCGCTGCTGCTCATTCAGATGAGTCTTCACACATCCCATCTTTGTTCTGTGGATCTTCATGCCACGGGTGGTAGCGAAACGCTTTCCACAGACACATGGATATTCCATTTGGTCCATGTTCATAGTCCGTTTGGGATTTGCAGTCATGATTGGTTGAGCACCGATGGATTCATCATTCTCTCCCCCTTTCGGTGAATCCTGGGAGCATCTTTTCCTTTTATTCTTAGTAGCCACATGTTTAAGGCAAAGTGGGGAGCCAGCCCACAGAGCCCTCGGTTCTGGTCTTTCCCAACATTATTATTAATGCCAACACAGTATTTCACCTACGGCAATGAACACCATCGAACAGCACTGTTTACCTTTCCAATAATACTGTGTGCATGAGTTTCCCATCCCTCCTCCCTGTGCATACATATAGGCGGATAGATGTGAGCTTTCCCTCCCCCCTTGCCCTCTCCTTTTCTTTCCTTTTTTTCCCCCCCAACAACGATAGCCCCTCACCCATTGATCACTTTCATTCCTTTCCAATCATTATTGTCGTTACCCACACCCCCACATATAACTACTATCATCACAGTCACCACCCATTAGTTTTTTTTTTTTTCAATGTATCATTTCTATTCCTTACCACTAAGTTACTAGTGACAAAGCACTAGTATCAATCCACCGTAATCATTACCATCGTTAATATATCATACTATTAAACAATAATTACAAAACAAACAAACCATACTGTTTCACCCCCCCCTCCACCCCCACCCCCTTTTTTCCCTTCAGTGTTTAGCCACTATTAACACTTAAAAAAGAAAATATAAAAAAAAGAATACCAGTATCCCTCCTCTTATTATATACGTTTTCATCATCGCCACTATTGTTACCATTATTGTCAAGGTCATCATTACTATTTCAACTCCCATGATCCATTCCATAACAGCCAAGTTTTCATCCAACAGCCATTTTGCGCAGAATATGAGAAGAGGTTTTTTATTCTTCATTTTCACTGTCATAAATATTATTTGTTTTCACCTGAAGACCCAAGAGGTCGAAATGCATTGTGTTTTGTCCTGTTATCTGTCTTTATCTGTGGCGATAAGTAACACTGCTTCTGTTTTAATTTCACTCCAGTAGACTGTAGAGTCGGGGACAATTTATAGGGTAATTTCCTCTAGCGCAGCTTTGACACACAACTAGTCAGTCAAACAGAAGGGAATACTCTGTTTTAATTGACAATTAAATCTATACATTATTTATGTGAAATACTTTTTACTGTGTTTCACCCAATGATACTCATTTCCGTACAAAGATAGTAACCAGGTTCTTAACGGACGCACAAATACTTTTCTCTAAATGTTGGCCTCGGAGCCACACAAAATCTTTAAGCAGACAGAATTCCCTTGTCCTCACAGACCTTCATGCAGTTGTGATTCCTGGGTTTAGCCTTAACAAACCGCAAAATCTTCACAATCTCCGCAACTTCATGTCGACTTACAAAGTGTGATTTGTGCCTGTGCCCCTCATTTAAAAAAAAAAAAAAAAGAGTAGACTGTGTGTCCCAAGTCTGTCTGGGAACAAAGTTCCTGAAAAGAAGACAAACATGGATCAGTCATTTTGTGTATATCAATATAGCTTTAGCTGTAGAAACATTAATCTTCGTTTTTCCTGTATTTTCACTACATATCCCACCTGGAGGTTTGCAAAGGCTAGTTGGGCCTTCATGCTATTCAATACATCAGAGCCAGAACCATGTATCTCTGAATCAAACATTTTGAGAGGACAATTAAGTTTTCTTGTTTGCATTAAAAAAAACAAACAAACTTGTTTTGCTTGAATACTTCCTTTTTTTTCTGTGAATCATACACTTAATAGTCATTTTAATTAGCCTAATCCAGAACAATAAAGCTCTTTTGCAGAGAGTCAGAATTTGAAATCTAAATCAATAAATCACAAAAAAAAACCTTGGAAAAGGGTCCTAGTTTTGGGCCACAAACAGTTATGACAGCGTACCCTGTTTTAGCAGGACACCATGAAGCAAAGTATGTAACTTGTAAGCAGAGTTTCAGGCCACAACCATCTGTCCAGTGGCTGGTTGGCTGTGGCCTGGGTGCTTGGATGCAGGTCACATCAAAGTTTCAGACCACAACTATTTGTGCAGTGGATGCTAGGTTGTGTCCTGAGAAGTAACCCTCATACAGTTGGCCTAGTTTGGGTAACAACCATGTACATGGCAAATGGGTGCTTGTGTGATTGTAAGCAAATATAGGCTGTCCTTTCTACACACACATGCCACAAAACATTATTAGAAAATAGTTTGCTCTCCAAAGGAACCTTTTTGTGCTTTTTAATAAATGTAGATCCAAAACAACACAACATATTTTTTGAATTGTTTGATTAAGTGGAAAGTCAGAAGCCATTGTGTGTTATGCTAAAAGGTATTTCCAAACTTTGATCTGTTCCATTCTTAACAGCAAAAACTTTACATATTTTCAACTTCATGTAGGGACATATGAAAAGATGTTTTGAAACTGCACTTATTGCAGAATTCAGTCTCTAGAACAAAAGGCAACCATAAATATACTGAAAAATGTTTGTCTCACCAGGATTTGAAATTCAGGTAATCCCTTTGACTTCTGTTAGAATTCACTTTTCCACTAGCAGACCAGTACAGTCTTTGTACACAAAACATGGTTGTTCATGAACATTTTTCTCTCCTTAATCTCTACCTCATGGCTGTGATGTCCTTACTCTCTGTCTCATGGCTGTGATGTCCTTATTCTCTACCTCATGGCTGTGATGTCCTCCTCTACCTCATGGCTGTGATGTCCTTATTCTCTACCTCATGGCTGTGATGTCCTTATTCTCTACCTCATGGCTGTGATGTCCTTATTCTCTGTCTCATGGCTGTGATGTCCTTATTCTCTACCTCATGGTTGTGATGTCCTCCTCTACCTCATGGCTGTGATGTCCTTATTCTCTACCTCATGGCTGTGATGTCCCTACCATGGTTTGAATTCAGGTATTCCCTTGACTTCATGTAGCTTTTCACTGTCCTCGTCTTGTACCAAACATGGCTTGTTTGAATTTCTCTCCTTAATCTCTACCTCATGGCTGTGATGTCCTACTCTCTTCATGGCTGTGATGTCCTTATTCTCTGCCTCATGGCTGTGATGTCCTCTCTCACCTCATGGCTGTGATGTCCTTATTCTCTACCTCATGGCTGTGATGTCCTTATTCTCTACCTCATGGCTGTGACGTCCTTATTCTCTACCTCATGGCTGTGATGTCCTATCTCTACCTCATGGTTGTGATGTCCTTCCTCTACCTCATGGCTGTGATGTCCTACTCTACCTCATGGCTGTGATGTCCTTATTCTCTACCTCATGGCTGTGATGTCCTCCTCTTACTCATGGCTGTGATGTCCTTATTCTCTACCTCATGGTTGTGATGTCCTTATTCTCTACCTCATGGCTGTGATGTCCTTATTCTCTGTCTCATGGCTGTGATGTCCTTATTCTCTGTCTCATGGCTGTGAGTCCTTATTCTCTACCTCATGGTTGTGATGTCCTCCTCTACCTCATGGCTGTGATGTCCTTATTCTCTACCTCATGGCTGTGATGTCCTATCTCTACCTCATGGCTGTGTTGTCCTTATTCTCTACCTCATGGCTGTGATGTCCTTATTCTCTACCTCATGGTTGTAATGTCCTTATTCTCTTCTCATGGCTGTGATGTCCTTATTCTCTACCTCATGGTGTGAGTCCTATTCTCTACCTCATGGCTGTGATGTCCTTATTCTCTACCTCATGGCTGTGATGTCCTATTCTCTACCTCATGGCTGTGATGTCCTTATTCTCTTCTCATGGCTGTGATGTCCTATTCTCTACCTCATGGTGTGATGTCCTTATTCTCTGCTCATGGCTGTGATGTCATTCTCTACCTCATGGCTGTGAGTCCTTATTCTCTGCCTCATGGCTGTGATGTCCTTTTTCTCTACCTCATGGCTGTGTTGTCCTATTCTCTACCTCATGGCTGTGATGTCTATTCTCTACCTCATGCTGTGATGTCATTCTCTACCTCATGGCTGTGTTGTCCTATTCTCTACCTCATGGCTGTGATGTCCTTATCTCTACCTCATGGTGTGATGTCCTATTCTCTACCTCATGGCTGTGATGTCATTCTCTACCTCATGGCTGTGATGTCCATTCTCTACCTCATGGCTGTGATGTCCTTTTCTCTACCTCATGGCTGTGATGTCACTTTCTCTACCTCATGGCTGTGATGTCCTTATCTCTACCTCATGGCTGTGATGTCCATTCTCTACCTCATGGCTGTGTGTCCTTATCCTCTACCTCATGGCTGTGATGTCATTCTCTACCTCATGGCTGTGATGTCATTCTCTACCTCATGGCTGTGATGTCATTCTCTACCTCATGGCTGTGATGTCATTCTCTACCTCATGGCTGTGATGTCCTTGCTCTCTACCTCATGGCTGTGTTGTCCTTATTCTCTACCTCATGGCTGTGATGTCATTCTCTACCTCATGGCTGTGTTGTCCTTATTCTCTACCTCATGGCTGTGATGTCCTATATTTTCCTGCCTCTACCTCATGGCTGTGATGTCATTCTCTACCTCATGGCTGTGATGTCATTCTCTACCTCATGGCTGTGTTGTCCTTATTCTCTACCTCATGGCTGTGATGTCCTTATTCTCTACTGTTTCTGGACTTGATTTTTGAAAAGAAGTAGTAGGTGACTGATTATTTATTACTTTTCTTTATGATCTGACTAAATAAGATTATCATTTTGCAAGGACAACATAGACTATGTGTCAAATGGTAACGCAAGTCATAGCAATGAGTATGCACTGATTTGTACCTGTAGTAACTGTTACTGATGATAACTCTGTTTCTAGGAAGCTTGATCAAAGTGCGAGGGACTACGCTCTCAGTATGGCTAACAGAAGATCTGCTGAGAGGTGCTCTACATTCCCATGGCAAGTGGCTGCCTGATATTTACCAGATGCAGCTGTTGAAAGCTGCAGCCGTCATTTGACAAAGCAGCAATACTACGATACCACGCTGGCATTCATCCTGTGAGTCGACCGCTGATGCTCCGGCAGGACTGGCAAAGAGAATGAACAAGCCCATGGTTATCCGGACTTGTCAACGGCCAAGACTGTTGCCAGAGACAAGTAACATCATGTAGAGCTCCAGACCATTGGTGGGGAGGGGGGGGGGGTCTACATTGTGTGCCTGTGTGGGAGTGTTCACATACATCAGCCAGCCAACAGTGTGTCCAGCACAATCTGAGAGACATCAGCATTGCCGAGCTACCCTGGGTCATCACATATGAGAATTTTGTTTTATCACCTTGGGTGAGGACCCTGAGGTATGCACACAAATGACCAATGCGCAGCTACTTGTGGTTTGCAAGGAAACTGGGCTGAGCTCACAATATCCAGCCATCTGTGGTTTGGAATGAAATTCCATTGATGGGTTCACACACAAATTATCTACCCCCCCCCCCCCCCTCCCCAAATAAGAGCTAAAGATATTCAGCTTATTAGATAATATGGTGCTATATTACTTGATAAAGGTATATTCATTTATTAAATTAGTTACTAAGGTCTGATATGTGACAAAGGTGTAATACTTGATTAATGTACATTTATTTATTAAATTGGTTACTAATAAGGACCGTTATTTGACAAAGATGACTGGACAGTGTTAGGCAACTCATTTTCAGTTATCGAACCCATTCTCATCTGTATGTCATTGTGCCCTTACGTGTTCATCTGCACACACATTAGCTGTTTATAAATGTTAAACATGAATAGTTTTTGCATCACTAGCGACAGTGTTCCAATATGGTGTAGTGTTTGCGGTGCTGTCAGTTTATCACGTACCAACTCGCATTTGAAATGCAAACCACACTCTGGGTGTAAGAAGTCCAAAAACTTACGTTTTACCAAAATGACTGGGTGGACACATCACTGGCCGCTCATCATCCAAGCTCTCGCACCGACACTACACTACATCACACGCATGCGCGCTCGTCAACACTACATTCCCTTTCTTCCTTCAAAATGAAACCCGCAGTGAAACTTACAACTAACCCCTATTATTGGATACTATCCAAAATCCAACTTGAAATCTTTTAACCATTAAACTAACCACAACATTCAAAAAAAAATTTTTTTTAATTAACTCAACTTCAGATTCTTAAAGTAACAATTCTTTTTTCTCTAGCTAAATTACACATGTATGAAACAAATCATTTTCCATCTGAATTACCTCGATACAAATCTTTCAAACAACTTTATGTTTGAGAATTAAAATACAAGTATGAAGCAACAAACAAGTTGTTCTTGACAGTCTTTTTATTTCTATATTTTCTCTGTCACTACCTCTTATGACAAAACACTATGCAACTCACTGTTGTGTCAAAACATTATAATGCAAATAATAACAAATGAAACATGCATCATTCGGTCCTATCCCTTTCTCAGACAAGAGAAATCCCATGAACTGTAGTACATCCATTCTGTACATGCACATGTCTTTGCTCAACGTCAGTCCATTTTCTTTCAGTGTTGTCGACACTTGCATGATAGACACAAACATTTTACAGCAGATTCCATGGAAATCTTGTTCAGAGATGTTCCGCCTGATGCGATCTTTGAATTTTTGAAAGAGATTAACATTTTTCATCGGATCTGAGATTTTACAGTGGAAAGTTTTTTTAATAAAATTTCAGGTGCGTTTTTAGAAGATATATTTTAAAGAGTTGTGTGAATGAATGACTTGTGAGTTGATTTTAATGTGGTGACAGCCCTGATATGGCCCCTTGCGGTTGGCTGGGCTATTAACAACATTACCTTACCTTACCACTTTTTCCTGTCTTCTGTCATGTTCTTCAACAGAGTCAGCACAGATGATAATGTCATCTGTCATGTTCTTACTACCAGGGCAATCCTGCAGTACATGCTGAATGGTGTATCAATTGGTATATTTCTTTTTCAGGTGCTGAGCTAACTCCAAACATTAGTCTCTTGTACCTTAACAACCCTACATGTGTAGCGAAAGTTTTAATTGAGCAAGAAACTTTGTCAAGTTGTATCTGGTGAAAGCCCATGTTTAGGTCTAGTTTTGAAAACACTTTGGCCCCATTCATTTCTAGAAGCGTTTCTTCGACTGTCGGAATGGGAAAACACTCTATCTGAATAGCGTCATTCGCTTGGCGCATGTCTATGTAGAGCTTTACGTCACGGTTTGGTTTTGGAACAACCATGATTGGACTCGGGGAAAGAAGTTGGACCATTGGCACGTTCAGTTATGTCTAATGCTTCCAGTTCTGCGATTTTGTTTTTGACTTTTTGCCTCAGACTGAACGGAATGCGTCTTGCTTTCTGAATGACTGGTTTGACATCAGTCTTCACATGTAATTTGATCACAAGTTTGTTTTTCAGTTTCCCTAGCCCTTCGTACAAGCCTGCATATTCAGCTTTGTTTTCTGGCTTTGCTGTCACAGAACAAGCATTTACATCCTTTGGTAGCCCTACTCTTAGCACGTTGAGTTTTTCTGCACTTTCCTTTCCAAGTAGTGCAATACCTTTTTCACTTATAACAACAAACTCAACTATGTTAGTTTACTTCATATCCAACCACAAACGTCTCTGCTTGGAACGTACCAAGTACAGAAAATGGTTTGTCATGACCATAGGCAAAGAGATTTCTACCTTGTGTTTTCTGTGACACATCTGTCAAAACACATCTGTATGTCTCTCATACACACTATTCAATGCTTGCTTGAAATAATCATTCAGTTTTTCACTAGCTTCCCTGTATGTCGTTCCCATGTCAGTCAACATCTCGAAAATGTCCTGCACTTTCAACCCTGCACAATGCAAAAACAGTGCACGCTTCTGTTCATCTGCGAGGTCTCCTCTTGCTACTAAGTAGTAGTCAAACTCGTGTTTCCAACGCTGCCATCTGACAGATACTTGCAATGGGTCTCCCTTTGGATCAAACGGTTCTGGCACCGTCATGTGACCTATGTTCGCTATTTTTTGGGGACATGAAAATCACAAAAGTTGCTTGGTTTTCTCTGGTCGCCAATTTGTAGTGTTTGCAGTGCTGCCAGTTTACCACGTACCAACTTGCGTTTGAAATGCAAACCACACTCTGGGTGTAAGAAGTCCAAAAACTTACATTTTACCAAAATGACTGGTTGGACACATCACTGGCTGCTCATCATCCAAGCTCTCGCACTGACACTACACTACGTCACATGCATGCGCGCTCGTCAACACTACAAAGTTGACTGGATTATGCGCATTCCATGTCTTGGCGAAAAGCCCTCATCATTCCCATTCCCAAACCTGGAAAAGATCTTTCTAACCCATCAAACTACCTCCCATAGCTTTGACCAGCTGTGTCTGCAAGTTGATGGAGAAAATGGTCAATGCTAGACTCATGTGGAAACTCGAAACCGATGGCCTTTTGGCGAAAGAACAGTGTGGTTTCCGTAAACATCGAACCACAGTTGACCATTTGATCCGTCTGGAATCTACGCTTCGGAACGCCTTTCTGAACAAACAACACGCAGTGGCTATTTTCTTTGACTTGGAGAAGGCCTACGATACCACCTGGAAATCTGGGATACTTCATGATCTCCATGATCTTGGTTTTCGGGGTCATCTTCCACTTTTCATTCAAATTTTTTGGCAGAACGACAGTTTCAGGTCCGGGTTGGCACCACTCTCTCTGATGTTCATGAGCAGGAGTTGGGTGTTCCGCAAGGAAGCATACTGTCTCCTGCCCTCTTTAGCATCAAGGTCAACAACATTGTTAAATCTGTTCAACAGGGTTCAGACTGCTCATTGTTTGTGGATGATTTTGCTGTTTACGCAACTGGAAGCCTGTACCCGAGTGTCCAGCGCAGGCTCCAGCTTTGTGTAGATAAAATTCATCAGTGGGCGGATGAAAATGGCTTCGCTTTTTCTCCTACAAAGACACAGTGCATTCACTTCCATCATTTCCGTCAGTTTTTTCCAGATCCAGTAATTCAAATAGGGAAATCTCCCATTCCAGCTGTCAAAGAGGCCAAATTTTTAGGAGTTATTTTTGACCAGAAACTCAACTTTCTCAGCCACATTAAAAACCTCAGAACTTCTTGCCAGAAAGCTTTGAATATTCTGCGGGTTGTAGCACACACTGACTGGGGCGCTGATAAGAAAACTTTGCTGCACCTCGACAGAGCCTTGGTCCGTTCCAAACTGGACTATGGTTGTGCTGTGTACAGCTCTGCAAGACCGTCTTACCTAAAACTCTTGGACCCTATCCACCATCAAGGGCTTCGTCTCTGTCTTGGAGCATTCCGCACCACCCCTGTGTACAGCCTGTATGCAGAGGCAGGTGAACCCTCACTGTCCAACCGCAGGCTGAAACTGTCTCTGAATTATTATATCAGACTGTTCTCGGAACCAGAAAACCCTGCCTATGACTGTTTTTGACCCTCCGTTCCAAAGTAAATTTGAAAACAACCCTAACTGTATTCCGCCATTTGGTCTTCGTATGCAGCCTCACGTGCGGAATGCAGGTCTAGACTTAGGAGTTGTGTCCGATTTTTCCAAGTTTCCAGATGAGCCTCCGTGGACCTTTTTCACACCAGAGATTTGTTTTGATCTTGCAGCTTTTCGTAAAGAGTCTACCAGCTCTCTGGCATACAAGGCATTGTATTCTGACCTCTGTTCAAAATTTCCATCTTATCAGAAAATTTTCACTGACGGTTCCAAGTCTGAGGATGGAGTGGCCTGTGCAGCCTACTGCCCTGGGGCTCCTTCTCAGATACTGTTAGAACATATACCTCCAGATGCTTCTGTCTATTCCGCTGAACTTACTGCTCTGGTTCTGGCATTGAAGATAATCTCACAATCTAAGAAGAGGGACTTTCTGGTTCTGTCGGATTCACTGTCAGCGTTGGAGGCTATAGCTGGCCGCAACCTTCAGCACCCAGAACTTTTACACTTTTTTGAACTTTTGACCAAGTTGAAAGCGGATGGTTACAACATTATTTTGGCTTGGATTCCTGGTCATGTTGGCATTGGAGGGAACGAAATGGTTGATCGTTTAGCCAAGAATGCCACAAGAGAGAAACTGTCCAACATATATATCCCCTGCTCAGATCTGAAACCCAAAATTAACGATTATGTGGGAGACCTCTGGCAGGAGGATTGGAATACACAGACGGATAACAAACTCTTTCAGATCCGTCCAAACCTTAAGGAGTTTCTCCCATCTGCGTCTGGTGGTCGTAAAGAAGAAACAGTTCTGTGCCGGCTGCACACCGGCCATTCGTATTTTACCCATTCGTACCTTTTAAAGAGTGAAGAAGCTCCGTGGTGCATTCCATGTCATGTGCCACTCACAATGAAACATATTCTTTTAGAGTGTTGGGACTTGCACGATGTGAGACACAAACATTTTACGGCAGATTCCATGAAAACCTTGTTCAGAGATGTCCCACCTGATGCCATCTTTGAGTTCTTGAAAAAGATTAACATTTTTCATCGGATCTGAGTTTTTACAGTGGAAAGATTTTTAACAAACTTTCGGATGGTTTTTCGATGTATTTTAAAGAATTGTGTGAATGAATGACTTGTGAGTTGATTTTAACGTGGTGACAGCCCTGATGTGGCCCTTTGCGGTCGGCTGGGCTATAAGTAACATTATCTTATCTTATCTTATGTCATGTGCCACTCACAATGAAACATATTCTTTTAGACTAGAGTGTTGGGACTTGCATGATGTGAGACACAAACATTTTACAGCAGATTCCATGAAAACCTTGTTCAGAGATGTTCCACCTGATGCAATCTTTGAATTCTTGAAAGGATTAACATTTTTCATTGGATATGAGGTTTTATAGTGGAAAGATTTTTAACAAGGTTTCGGACGGGTTTTTAGAAGATGTATTTTAAAGAGTTGTGTGAATGAATGACTTGAGTTGATTTTAACATGGTGACAGCCCTGATATGGCCCTTTGCGGTCGGCTGGGCTAAAAGCAACATTACCTTACCTTACCTGGTGTACTTGGACATGACTGCCTCATCAGTCACTGTTCCTTCCAACTCATGCTATGCTGATGATAGTGTTTTGGTGAATGATACTTCTTATATATCCTCTTTTCACGTAGGAGTTAGATCGGGTTTGGTTTAGCCTCGTACCATAAAGATTCCACTAGTTCCTTGGCATACAAGTCCCTTTTTGCTGAACTGTGTTCCAAGTTTCCATCGTTCAAAAGAGTTTTCACAGACGGTTCCAAGTCTGAGGAGGGAGTTGCCTCTGCTGTGTTTTGTGCAGTAGACCTCCCTCAGAGATGTACGGAACATATTCCCACCGACGGCTCCATCTACACTATAAGCAACATTATCTTATCTACACTGCTGAGCTGACAGCCTTGGTCCTAGCTCTGAAAATGGTCTTTAATTCCAAACATAAAGCCTTGGTCCTGGCACTTTATGATCTCCAAGTCGAAACAGAAAATCTCCTTATTTTGTCAGACTCCCTTTCTGCTTTGGAGGCATTGCCGGCCATAATCTTAAGCGCCTTCAACTACTGAAAGTTTTTTTTAACTGTACACCTCCCTAAAATCAAACGGACACAACATAGTTTTTGCTTGTGTTTCCAGCCATGTGGGCATTCGAGGCAATGAGATGGTTGACCAGCTTGCCAAGAATGCCACAAGGGAAAAGTTGATTAGGTTTACTGTTCCTCATACTGATCTGAAACCCAAAACACAGGCCTATGTCAAAGACCTCTGGCAAGAGGAATGGACCTTGCAGACGATAACAAACTATTTAAAATCCATCCAAACTTGAACGAGATTTTACCATGTTCCAGAGGTGGCCGTAAAGAAGAAACAGTCCTGTGCGCTTGCACACAGGCCACTCGTTTTATACCCATTCTTATCTTCTAAAAGTTGAAGAAGCTCCGTGGTGTATTCCATGTCATGTTCCACTCACAGTTGGGACTTGCATGATGTGAGACAAACACTTTACAGCAGACTCCATGAAAACCCTGTTCAGGGATGTCCCACCTGACGTGATCTTTGAGTTTCTGAGAGAGATGAACATTTTTCATCTGATTTAAGATTTTACGGAAGAAATATTTTTAACAAAGTTTCTGGTGCGTTTTTAAAAGATGTATTTTAAAGAGATGTGTGAGGGGTTGGGTTTTTTTTTGTTTGGTTGTTTTTTGAGATGACTTAGGAGGTGATTTTAACGTGGTGACAGCCCTGATATGGCCCTTTGCAGTCGGATGGGCTATAAGCAACATTACCTTACCTTACCTTTTTTGATAACTTGTGAGTTGATTCATGGTGACAGCCCTGATATGCCAATTTGTGGTTGGCGGGGTTAAAAGCAACATTACCTTACCTTACCTTTTGTGTGTGTGTGAGAGACACTTTCAGTGTGTATGTACCGTACGTGTAATGTGAATCATCATTTCCTTCTTAACATCAATTGTATAAGGTGTAATAGTGTTCTGCGTCAGTAGCCTTAGTCCCTGGAGGGACAAGGCCAGGATCGTCTCCCTTGTCCGTTACTCCAGGGAATGAAGATTAGCAGTCACTTGAAATTGTGTATCATGAAGACTTCTTGTTTCTTTTTGGTCAGCGTATTGAAATTGTGTATCATTCAGACTTTCTTGTTTCTTTTTGATCAGTGTATTGAAATAATGTATCATTCAGACTTTTTTGTTTCTTTTTGGTCAGCGTATTGAAATTGTGTCATTCAGACTTTTTTGTTTCTTTTTGGTCAGCGTATTGAAATTGTGTGTCATTCAGACTTGTTTGTTTCTTTTTGGTCAGCGTATTGAAATTGTGTGTCATTCAGACTTGTTTGTTTCTTTTTGGTCAGCTGACGCTGCAGAAAACACTCCCTAAACATAGATTGTATATAGGAAAAGCATTTTTACCAATGGTGTGTTAAACGCCAGTACGAGATATGTGCTTGTGTGTAAAATACTTGTTTATATAGATGTATATGTGTACAATCAAAGATAGTACGCCCCATGGAAGGATGGTTCACTTCTTGACCGTTTACTCTGCTGGCAGTATCAGCTAGTGTGAAGCCAGCTGTGCGCCGTCTCGTGGACCGGCGGCAGCGCCGCCTGTTACTCCCACTTTCCCTCGTATTACAAAGCTGACTGGCAGACTAGGAAATGGCAGAACAGAATGTTTTACAAGTTGCATGTTCTATCTCTCTTTCTCTTATATATAAATATATACATAAATATGTATGTGTGTGTGTGTGTGTGTAGCTAGCTAGCTAGCTAGATGCATCTCCAAAAGAAAAGAACAAGGACAACAAGCTAATGTGGTTATAGTTGAAAATTTTGGCTTTATTCGCCTTCATCAGCAGTTGACCTCCCTTCTTTTTTTTTTTTTTTTAGTTTTATCCCTCTGTCGTATATATCAGAAAGACAGAGTGCAGGGAGAGAGCAGTTCTCTTCTCATAACTTCGTTTGGTATTGTTTTGCATTCTTTACATGGGATATTTTGTAAGTAAGAACTAATAAAAAAAACAAACAAACAGCAATTTAAACAACTGATAAATTGCAAGTCCAAACACACAAAATGCTGCTGTCACAACATTGAAAAGCGTATCATCTTCATAAAAGTGGTGTGTGTGCATGCGTATGTGTGTGTGTGTGTGTGCATGCGTACGTGTGTGTGTGCGCAGCTGTGTGAGCACATTGTCACTTATGCACATGAGTATCATCTTCATAAAAGTGTGGTGTGTGTGTGTGTGTGTGAGCACATGGTCACTTGTTTACGTTCATGCATATCAGCTTCATAAAAGTGTGTGTGTGCGTGTGTGCGGCCATGTGAGCACATGGTCACTTGCTTACGCATAGGCTTATCTTCATACAAGTGTGCCTGTGTGTGTGTGCTCTTACGCACATGCGTATCATCTTCATACAAGTGTGTGTGTGTGTGTGCAACTGCTGCATGTGTATGTATGTGAGCGCTAGTATCCTGTGCATTTTTACTCTCTCTCTCTCTGACAAATACACATGCACACACTTGCATACATACACACACACACACATACATGCATGCGCATGTGAATGTACTACGTCTCTCTCTCTCTCTCACTCAAAACAAAGAATTAGGAAATATAACACAGAAAATGAACTCGCCTTTCTTTGTCTTCTGGAAAAGAAAACAACCAGAACCCATTTTTCCTGAGAATGATGACAGTTTGGTGCGGCGCACCAAGTGCCTCTTGCCTTACTGGCCATGCTGGACTCTCATGGAAAGATACTCGTGAAGGTGGCAGTGGCAGGATGGAATGCGCCAGCCGTCTGGCTTCACTTTCCCGCGGAGTGGAACATTTTTCCGTAAGGCGTACTATCTTTGGTACAGTGCTGTGTGCATCTGGGTATCCCAATGCACAGTGTGTCTGTGTGTGCGCAAACTGTGTTTGTATGTTGTACAGAAGATTGCATATATACATAATATGTACATTGAGCACTGGCTACGCATATACAGAGTATTACACACATGCATTTACTCTGTATCCATGTAATGCTCACTACATGTGTTCGTGCTTTCAATTCTCTGTGTACCTTGAGCACTACATAGACTCGGAGTAAACGCCTGTTGTTCCCTGCCTTTGTAGACCATTCTTCTGGCTTTGTGCTGGAAACTTCTGTCATTTTTTTTTTCTTACAGCATTTAAGACTTGCTAGCTGTTTGTTTTTTTTAATCTGGCAGTGAAACTTTGTACGCACTGTCCAGAGTGGAGTCTAACTGTCCACTCCTGTATTTGCCCATGTGGACTGTACATCCTTTTTTTGTGCCTTACATTGTAAGGCACAAAAAAAGGATGTACAGTCCACAAGATAAGTAAGTTACAAGATATAGCTGAGCCACGATGTCACAGTTGCATATTGTTGTTCGATTCTTTTCTGCATATGCTTTTTCGATGGACCAAGTTGTTTTGTGATATGACTTTTTTCCTTGCTGGACTTTGACAGCCCCTGAAAAGGCGCTGTGTGGTCGGGGGCTGCAGTGGATCTTGTGCAATGTTCTGTGTATGTGTTTGTGTATAAGAACAAGCTGATATCTATTTTTTAGAGTAAAACACTACAAGAATATTGCATGATTGAAACTCCCACCTTTTATTTTCCTTTTTATTCGTGTTTTGTATATATGTATTATTTTTTTACATATTGTATTTTCCATTGCAGAATGTCTTGTTGGTTCATAATGGCTTGTATTGCGTGGACAATCTGAAAATGTGTTTCAGTTTTTGTGCATGCATACAAGATACTACCCAGACAAGCAGTTTATGAAAAGGGGAGTGGGTAGATCGATGTAGCAAATGGAGACGGGAAAGGAAGATGGCTGTAACCTAGTGGGAGGTATGGTAGTGTATATGTTTGTTGGTGGAGGATATTGCAGGCTGGTGTTCCTGTGGTGGATAGGTACATGCTGCTTTAGGATGTTGATGCCATGAGGGTGGAGGGTTCAGAGTCTGGTAGTAAGATAAAGACTAAGATAAGAAGGCGCTTCAAGTTGTCACTCTGCGATTACCAAAGTACTGGGGGGGGGGGGGGGGGGGGTGAAGTGCAAGGCGACTGGTTTGGGCTGATGGTGGCGGATGTCAGCCAGGTGTTCAGAGATATGTGTCTCAAATGTGCGGGATGTTTCACCTACTTAGATCTTACCACACAGCTGGCAGTAGATAGCATACATAATGTTGTGGCTGTGACAGAAGGATGTGCATTTCATTGCGAGTCTTTGTGGCCATGCAGGATGGTGTCTGGTTTGGTGAGAGGGCAGATTTTGCAACTGAGTTGAGCAGGGGAAAGTACCTGGTGGCTTAGGTGTGGAGATTTTGTTCAGTTTAGAGTGCACAAAGTAGGTCTTTGAGGTTTTTGTCACGTTTGCAAGTGACCATGCGTTTGGTTCCAAAGGCAGGTTTGTTATTTTCTACTATATGCCAGTTAGACTTCAGGATCCTGCAGATAGGGAGAGTATTAATGATGGCATTAGGGTATCCATGGTTAGTGAAAACACAAGACATTTTGGCTGCTTGTAGAGTTAAATTTTCTTCTTTGGAGCAGTCTGCGTAGGCGGAGGAATTCAGAATAAGGAATACTGTCTTTAGCGGATGGGTGGTCGAAAGATGTGTAGTCCAGGTATGAATGCGCATCAGTGGGTTTATAGAAAATGGAGGTTTTGAGTAGTCCATCTTTGAGGGAGATGGTGATGTGCAGGAAGTTGACCGACTGTGAAATGGTGCAGGTCAATTGGATGGATGGAAGGGTCTGAGCAAAGTTGAGGAAATTGCGGAGGTCATGTTCTGGCATGGATGTGGCTCCCAGTCCGTCAGCAATGTATCTCTTGTAGAACTCTTGTGTCGAGTCTGTATAAGAGGTTAGTAGGCGGTGTTCTAGGTGTTCCATGAAGAGGCAGGCATAGGAGGTTTTGGTTCCCATAGCGACACCACTGATTTGTGAGAAGGTAGGGTGGTTGAATTCAAAGGTGTTAGGGTGAGGACTAATTCTGCAAGTCTGACCAGTGTAGCTGTGGGAGGGTGTTGTTGGTTAGGGGGCTGTTTGTTAAGAAAGAATGTGAGGGCCTTCAGTCCATCAGCATGAGGGATGGAAGTGTAAAGAGAGACAACGTCAAGTGTAAAGAGGAAGCTGGGTTGGAAAGTGGGGTCAGCTGGTTGTATGATTTGATCATGTTGAGTGTTGTATGATTTGATCATGTTGAGTGTGTGGGTTGTGTCTTTGAGGTATGTGAGGAAGCTCTGTACTACGGTTTGAGGAGAGAGTGTAAGTACTGTGAAATGTGTTATGTAGGGGCAGCTACAAGCAGAAACGATGGGTCTGCCAGGTGTGTCGATTTGTGTATTTTAGGGAGCAGGTAGAAGGCGATGGGTTGTTTGGTGTCTGTCATATTAGGACCACTTCCTGGTTGTACATTGTGTAGGAAAACCAAAGGGGTCATGTACACTTTGTGTTATCAAGAATAATGTGTAGGAAACATCCTTGACAGCTTTTTGAATGACCACAGACTTTCCTTTTTACACAATTCTGCTTAAAAACCAGAATGTTCACTTTGAAACAAGCCCCAGCTGTATTGTTCTGGAACTGTGAAGAAATAGACAAGTAAGTTTGAGATCATTGTGAACGTTTGACTAAGATTCAGTATCAAAATATATTTCCCTTCATGTATATGGGCAGAAAATATTACTTTTCTTTTCATTAGTATGGACCATTATATCTTTGAATTAGTGGCCTTTGGGGGGCTTTCCATTTCATGCGACAATCATTTTCTTTTATTTTTCTGGAACTGTGTGATGCTGTAATGTTAACTATGATGGAACTGAAACTAAATCAGTACAGTTAGTTGCAAAGTGAGGTGGCAAAGTGAGGTGACTGCAAGCAGAAACTGAAACAAATTTTAAAAGGTATTTGAAATAACTCCCCCAGTTACCACGGACAAACAAATTCAAGACAAAACAGACGCATTTCTTGAGGCAAGATAAACATCCAGGACATAAAAACAAATGGGCAATCACTTATCATCCCAAACTTGGCGCAAGATGGGCGGTAAATGAAATTGAGGCAGTTGGGATGGAGATAATGTGAGTTAACGTTAGTAATGATATAAGAATGATACTGTCAGCAATAATAGTAATGATGATAATGATGGTATTTTTAAAAAAAGTGATAGAGGATTACTACCACTATTGGTGATATGATGATAGTAGTTGTAGTATTAATGTTGGATATTCACACAGAAGGGGAGAAAGGAGAAGTGTTAGAAGATTGTCGAACAGTATGGTTGTAGTGGCAACAGTGTTATGGTGATGATGATGGTGATGAGAATGGTAATGATGGTAACATCAGTGTTAACAATATCATAATAACAATAATGGTAATAGTAGCAATGATAATAATACTAACAATATAACAGTAGTATATGAGATCCTTATCAAATAATAATAATAATTTTTAAAAAAACGTAAAGGTAAGAAAATAATAGCAATGATAATAATATATTACAGACCTGTCTACCCTGCAGTTTCTAGCATATTTTATGAAATTTGACTGGAAAATACAATAATCGCCAAGTATGACAAAGATACGAAAATCGGCAACACGGCTGCAAGAAAGAAAACAAAACAACAAAAATTTTCCTGTTTGAAGATGCAAGTGTCTGTTCCAGTTTGCGCGTATTCGCTTACACCATGGTCGGCCCACATTCATAGTGAGCGACCGACACAGGTAATCACTAAGAGAATGCTGCCACCAGCGAAATTACACATTCATGAGAGTGATGAAGAGCTGGATGACAAAAAGAAGGTTGCCAAAATGAGGGAGCAAACTTTCCTGAATGCATACCACGCAAACTTGGAAGTGCTTAGTCCCAAGCTCAAAAAAGGTCCAACTTGGGTGTGGTGCCACTTTGTGCAAACAGGTTTTAGTTGTGCTCATGGAGGGCGCAACGACTGCATAAAGCG
This sequence comes from Conus canariensis, assembly GCA_033310375.1. Lineage (NCBI taxonomy): Eukaryota > Metazoa > Mollusca > Gastropoda > Neogastropoda > Conidae > Conus > Conus canariensis. Next base: position 5,307,353 of record CM065728.1, on the reverse strand, counting down.
TGTTTCGTCAAAATCAATAAAAAAGCTATCAGAAGGTGGTGAAAGGAACACCTTCAATTTTACAAGCATTGAAAAAGGCCGAGGCAAAGTCTAGTTTCCTGACACTAGTGACAGCAAAAGTGCTCAAGGTGTGTCTGTCACTTTAACTTCTGCTGTTAATTAGCTCCACTCCCCTGACCACACCCCAAAAAGGGGGGAGGGGGATGGGTAGTGGCAGTACAAAGAGAAGAGAAAGATGGAAAATGAAAACTGTATGAAGGGTATACATGTGTGTGACTGTCTCTCACTCTGTGCGAGTGTGTGAAATGGAGGAGGGCATTGTAATATTTTTTTTTAATGAGATGGTCAACTAGATACGTGCAGTGTGTGTGTAGTGCACCTGTGCTAGTTGGTGTGAGTGTGTGAGTATAACGCAGTGAGCTGGCTGCAAGAACTGCGCGATATATGAGATCCATATTAAAGTTCAAGGTAAGAAAAATACTCTCTTTTTTTTGTCACGGAATACCAAAATTTACTCCATGGAATAACTCAATTGAGGTAACAGTTGTAATAATCAAATAATGAGAATGGAGGAGGGGGGGAGGACGAGAACAGAGGGAAGAGGTAAACTAGGAAAGAGAATCTAACGGTATATCAACCTGAGACAGTAGAAGAGGAGAGAGGTAAAACTATGAGATGAAATCTAACGGTAATTCAACCTGAGGACAGGAGAACAGAGGAGAAGAGGTAATATGGGAAGGATGAATAACGGTCAACCTGAGGACAGGAAGAACAGAGAGAAGGAGGTAAACAGGAAGGGAATTACGGTATATCAACCCGAGACAGAAAGGATAGGAGGTAATATGGGATGAAATCTAACAGGTATATTCAACCTGGAACTGCGCAGGACAGTTGTGCCAAATGAAGAGAGGTGACGCATGCGCAAGACTGGCTTTTGGGTTGCGCTCTGCAGGGCTCCCATGTGCTTGCTTTGCTGGTCTGGATATCTTACAAAGATTAATCGATATTTATCATTCTCAGTGTGTGTTGAGAACAACAGTGGTTGTGCGTGTGTTTATAGTTTTTGTTTTTTCCAAGAGGAAATATGAGGTAGGACCTGACCTTTTTATTTGTTTGCTTTATTAAAAAAAGGAGGTTTTTGGGGCGCACTTTTAGTGTCAAAAATGACAGACGATTTGGGCGGTAAAGAATATGATGGAAGCAACAGAACAGAACCTCCATGTCAGATGTTTTTTTCCATGATGAAAGACAAGCTCCAGGCTACTTCAATTGGAAGAAAGGGAAAGGCAAACTGTGAGTCAGCTGGCGGTCATAGAGAGGCAATTAAAAAATGCTGCTTACAGCTTTAAAGCAGGACAGTGGCAGGAAATAACAAAAGACAAAGAAAATTTATCATAAAGCTTGTGCAGGGAGCACACATTGAGTTACTGAGGTATCAGTGCAAGATAAACCAGCAAGAGAAATGCAGTTTTCCACAGAGCAAAGTAACGCTATTGATGAAGACATAAATGCCTAGGTGTAATTGTAGAATCTAGTCACACATAAGGGGAATATATTTTGCATATTTTTGTTAGGCCAGAGAAAAATAAGCTCAGGATGATACCAAATCTGAAAAATCTCTACAAGAATGCAGAATATCATCACTTTAAGATGGAAACCTTGAAAAACGCTTTGGGCCTAGTGACAAAGAACTGTGGGTTTTCATCCCTTGATATGAGGACGCATATTTATTACAGTGTTCCTGTAGATAAGGATTCCAAAGAATATCTAAAAGTTCATGTGGGAAGGAAAATTGTATAGATTCACAGCTTGTTGCCCCAGTTTGTTTACAAAGTTACCGAAGCCAGTTATGGTTTACCTACATACACTAGGCTTTGGGTCAACTTGTTTCATTGATGACTCGCTGTTGATTGGAAACCTTGGATCTCTTTCAGAGATTAGGTTTTGTGATATTCAGTTTGAACCAACTCATAAAATAACATGTTTAGGTTTTGTAATCGACTCACTTGCCATGACAGCGACGATGACACCAGAGAGAAAAAACAAATTGCAAATAGTATGCAAATATTTAGAACTGGGAAACCTAGTGTGAGAGAACTAGCAAAATTTATTGGACTGACTGTGGCTAGTCTTCCAGGGTTTAAGTTTGGCACTTTGTACATGCCCTAGTAGTGTTTTCAGGGAAGGCTAGAGAAGACATGGTGGTGGAAAAAACAATGTTATGAACTCTAGTAATGATATTACTGCTAGATGAAGCAGACCTTATTTTTTCTGATGCACCGCTTATAGGCTGGGGGTGTTCTTGTGATCCTCGCAGGACAGGAGGACACTGGACATTAGAGGAGGCAAAACCGAGTATTGATGCCTTAGAATTAAAAGCAGGTCTTTTTGCTGTGCAATCATTTGCATCTGGAAAGGAAGGAACACACATCAGGCTCATGTCAGATAACACAACTGCAATCTCATGTGTAAACAAAATGGGCACAAGTCATTCTCTAGCTTGTAATTCAATGGTCAGAGATATGTGGCTTTTTTGCCAGAGAAGTAATATTTGGATTATAGCACCATATGTGCTGGTCACAGATAATTTTGAAGCAGACAGTGAAGACAGATGAATTTTGATGTAGAATGGCAACTAAATCCTGATATATTAAAAGAAGCATTAGAATTTCTAGGCTTTAAAGCTGAAATAGATCTTTCATACAGGATTAACAGACAGTTCAGCAAGTATGTTTCATAGAGACCTGATCTATTTGTTGTTGCAGTAAATGATTTTAATATTTCATGGAAAAATATACTGCTGTATGCTTTCCCACCTTTTAGTGTGATCCCAAAGATGCTGCAGGAAATAGTCAGGGACAAGGCAAAAGGAGTGGTGGTGGTTCTGGACTGGCCATGTCAACCCTGGTACCCCATCATAGGGTGACTGTTGATACAAAGTCCAGTGCGGGTGTCACCACGGGAAAACTTATTCCTGATGCCACAAAACCCAGAACTCAAGCATTGAATGTGAAAGACTCTAAGACTTTTCATTTGCAAAGTCTCGGGAAACGACCTAGAAAGTGTGGAATTTCAAAGCAAAGTGAAAACATTATCTGTGCCTCGTTGCGAAAAGAAACATCAAAGAATTACACCACTTGCATTAGAAAGTGGAGGAACTGTGCATGTAGAGGGGGTTTCAATCCTGGTTCACCATCTGTGAATGAATGCATTAACTTTTAAGGATTTCTTTTCAAAACGGGTCAAAGATACAGTTCTGTTTGTATAGCCAGGCCAGCTCTCTCTGGATTTCTTGACTTCAAAGACTGAAAATTTTAGAGAACACAGACTTGTGAAGAAATTTATGAAAGGTGTATTTGAATTGAGACCAACCCTTCACTGATATTCAGTTACGTGGGACGTTGATATTGTTTTCAAATATCTTGAGACTTTAGTTTCTTACGAAAAACTAACACTGAAGGATCTTACTCTTAAGCTGGTAATGCTAATAGCTCTGCTGTCGGGTCAGATAAGCACAAACCTTTCAATAACTTCTATGAACATTTATGAAACAATGTGTGACATTGATTACTGAAGGGATAAACATTTTAGCAACCATTGAATTGGTGGCGTTTCCAACAAACAAAGAACTGTGTATTGTGCCAGTGCTAAAAGATCACCTGAAACGAACACAAGACATTGGGGGAAATGTGCAGTCACTGTTCATTTCTTATCAGAGGCCACATAAACAGGTCAGTCGTGACACTTTAGCCAGGTGGCTGAAAGATGTGCTTGGCAGAGCAGGCATTGATACACAGCAGTTCGGTGCTCACTCTACTCATTCTGCATCAACATCAGCGGCAGTGGCTGGAAACATACCTGTTGACACAGTCATGAAGGCAGCAGGGTGGTCTGCTGAATCCATTTTTACCAGATTTTACAAAAAGGCACCTTCAAGTAACATGGGCCAGGCTTTGCTGGACAGCTAGCTGGTGATGGCATGCTGGCATACTCACTAATGGCTCTAAAAGCTTCATTTGGCACAACTGTCCTGCGCAGTTTGAGGTTAAATTATCTTGAACTTGCAAATACTTACCATGTAAGTGTGACGCAATGTTCTCGATTTATACGAGAACGTAAGCAGAAACAGTTGTGTCAAAACCCGCCCGTTAAACATCAAACAACTCCCCTTATGTTGATCATGATGTTAGGTCTAGATTCTATTTGATATTAGTGTGCATGTTCTACTGAAATGTGTGTGTGGCACATGCGTCACCTATCTTCATTTGACACAGCTGTTTCTGCTTACGTTCTCAGATAAATCAAGAATATTGCGTCACACTTACATGGTTAATTATTCGCAAGTTCATGATAATCATGACTGTGACCGTATAATAATGGTACTGATGATAGAGACTGGAAAAGTGGCAGGCTGGAATGTTGGAAATATAATATATAATAATTTATTAACAGAAGTAATTAATAGATATATACTAATAATGTATGTTTTAATAATAGTAGTAAATATTATTTATAATGATTTTAATAAGTCCAGTGCGGGTGTCACCACGGGAAAACTTATTCCTGATGCCACAAAACCCAGAACTCAAGCATTGAATGTGAAAGACTCTAAGACTTTTCATTTGCAAAGTCTCGGGAAACGACCTAGAAAGTGTGGAATTTCAAAGCAAAGTGAAAACATTATCTGTGCCTCGTTGCGAAAAGAAACATCAAAGAATTACACCACTTGCATTAGAAAGTGGAGGAACTGTGCATGTAGAGGGGGTTTCAATCCTGGTTCACCATCTGTGAATGAATGCATTAACTTTTAAGGATTTCTTTTCAAAACGGGTCAAAGATACAGTTCTGTTTGTATAGCCAGGCCAGCTCTCTCTGGATTTCTTGACTTCAAAGACTGAAAATTTTAGAGAACACAGACTTGTGAAGAAATTTATGAAAGGTGTATTTGAATTGAGACCAACCCTTCACTGATATTCAGTTACGTGGGACGTTGATATTGTTTTCAAATATCTTGAGACTTTAGTTTCTTATGAAAAACTAACACTGAAGGATCTTACTCTTAAGCTGGTAATGCTAATAGCTCTGCTGTCGGGTCAGATGTCAGATAAGCACAAACCTTTCAATAACTTCTATGAACATTTATGAAACAATGTGTGACATTGATTACTGAAGGGATAAACATTTTAGCAACCATTGAATTGGTGGCGTTTCCAACAAACAAAGAACTGTGTATTGTGCCAGTGCTAAAAGATCACCTGAAACGAACACAAGACATTGGGGGAAATGTGCAGTCACTGTTCATTTCTTATCAGAGGCCACATAAACAGGTCAGTCGTGACACTTTAGCCAGGTGGCTGAAAGATGTGCTTGGCAGAGCAGGCATTGATACACAGCAGTTCGGTGCTCACTCTACTCATTCTGCATCAACATCAGCGGCAGTGGCTGGAAACATACCTGTTGACACAGTCATGAAGGCAGCAGGGTGGTCTGCTGAATCCATTTTTACCAGATTTTACAAAAAGGCACCTTCAAGTAACATGGGCCAGGCTTTGCTGGACAGCTAGCTGGTGATGGCATGCTGGCATACTCACTAATGGCTCTAAAAGCTTCATTTGGCACAACTGTCCTGCGCAGTTTGAGGTTAAATTATCTTGAACTTGCAAATACTTACCATGTAAGTGTGACGCAATGTTCTCGATTTATACGAGAACGTAAGCAGAAACAGTTGTGTCAAATCCCGCCCGTTAAACATCAAACAACTCCCCTTATGTTGATCATGATGTTAGGTCTAGATTCTATTTGATATTAGTGTGCATGTTCTACTGAAATGTGTGTGTGGCACATGCGTCACCTATCTTCATTTGACACAGCTGTTTCTGCTTACGTTCTCAGATAAATCAAGAATATTGCGTCACACTTACATGGTTAATTATTCGCAAGTTCATGATAATCATGACTGTGACCGTATAATAATGGTACTGATGATAGAGACTGGAAAAGTGGCAGGCTGGAATGTTGGAAATATAATATATAATAATTTATTAACAGAAGTAATTAATAGATATATACTAATAATGTATGTTTTAATAATAGTAGTAAATATTATTTATAATGATTTTAATAATAGTTGTAAATGTAATATAGTGTATAATGATACTTTTAATAATAGTTGTAAATATAATAGTTGTAACAGTCATGAAGTTGTTAACAACAGTGATAATGATGATAATAGTAAAAATATCAGAATTGGTAATAATGACAGTGATCATAATAGTGCTAATGGTGATGACAATAATGAGGTTAATACTAAGGTAGTAAGAATAATAAAGTGGGTTTTTTTTTGTTTGTGTTTTTATGATGATAGTACTGACAGTGATGAAATGATGACAGTAATACTGATAGCAGTAATAATGAAAGTAACATTGGCAATGAGTATAATTTGTGGAAAGGAATAAAGATGGTCAATGAGAAAAAGTTTACAGAGCTACTGGAGCAGGGAGAAGGTGGTGAGGAGAAATAAAATAATGTTATTAATGGTAACAGTAGGTGAAAAGGAATAGGGATGATCCATGAGTAAAAAAAAAAAAGGTCAACAGTATTATTGGAGCAGGGAAAGGGACAGGTTAAAAAAAAAATTTAAAAAAAAGGGGGGGGGGGGGGTAGTACCACATACCTACACGCACACATACGGCATAGACACACTCGCACTTTTCTCTCTTCTCTAATTTAGTTATAGTATTGCTACTGTTGCAACTTTCTGCTGGTGATGGGATTAGGGATATTGGGACATAGTAATTATAGGCATAATGGTAGTGGTGGTAATGATAGTAATAATGATGATAATAGTAATAAAAGTAATATTAGTAATTATAGTTGTGAAAAGGAAAGAAATGGTCAATATAGTAATAATGATTGTGGCTGGAAAGGAATAGAATAGAAATGGTCAATGAGTAAAGGGCTAGAATTACTATTGGAAAGGTGGAAGGGGGGTGCATTTTCCACATACCTACACACACACACAGGAAGGAGGGAAGAGAAACAGTTGTAGAGGAGATGGTTTATGAAATTGGAATAAAACCAGATGAAGAAAAGGGAGTGGACAGGTATCTGTATGAAAAATAGATTAATGTAGCAAATGGAAAGAATGCAGTGAGAGGGGAAAAGAAGACAGCTGTAACTTCTTTGGAATCATCAGCACATGTGAGACAGGTGGTCATCCAATACAGGATTTTACGTTTGGTACTATGGACAATGGATTGCTTGATTGAATTACTGATTTTTTTTTTAATCCATGTTTTGTGGACTGATCGTTCCCATATACACATTTTGCTGGATTTCTGTTTGGCGCCCTGGAGGCCTTGATTGATTCAGTTATTGATGCAGTTGATGTATATTGTGTCTACGGTATGTAGGCTTCAACCATCAATGCAACTGATGAATGTACTGGAAAGTTTTAAGTGTTACTATTGTCAGTGATTTTTATTCTGTTTTTAGGTACATATTTGACAAGATTCCTTTGTGTCAACCTGTGAAAGTTTAACGGCTATGCATTGTGTATCTTTATGGCTTGCACCCTTACATACAAAGTGTCGGTCATTGATCTTGCTATGTATGCAGCAAGCAGGCTTAGTCATTAAGGTGTAGCTTTGGTAAAATGACGCATGCAGTGTATAATTCTTGTATATCGGCACGTTTCAGTCATTGATGCATTGTAATTCGTCATTGTGGTGTCACTTTAGGGGCCAAGTCAGAAATTTAGTACAAAGTTATGGATCTGAGCACTTTGAACCTGACGTTCAACCATTGTATACAAGCCTCACTATTGTATACATTCGTATTTGTTTTGTTAGTGGAAAATTTTCTTATACCATGGGGTGGAAAGTTTTATCTCCAAACTTGGAGATAGGCTATTCCGACCCCCAAATTTTTTTCATTCGTTTTACCATAGGGTGGAAACGATGCATTCATATTTCTTCTGATCCACTTTCAAACCAACAATAATCCACACAGTTATAATGTATTCATTTGATTTATATATTCTCCATCAATGTTTCATGATGCACACAGAGAAATAAAGCATTTTCAAGGACATGCTGGTGTTGTCATGTTTTTCTACATCCTGCCCTCATTAACATATGTACATTATATCAACAATTGAATTTCCAATGCATTTAGAGACAGTGGGGAGGTGTTAGGCCATGTGCACTATGCGCAACTTTGGCAGTTAAGTTGGAAAAATCAGATGGATGATTTTTCCAACTTACTACCCAAGTCGTGCACCAAACCCATCCAGGTCCACCATCCACACAGCCCTAGACAGACGGGGTTGTGACACTTCCATCACAAATAGCTCCAATATCCAAAACTAGCATATATATCCGCCACAAAAGTTACAGCTATCTTCCTTTCCCTACATCAAGTAGCTTCCCCCCCCCCTTTTTTTTTTTTTTTTTTTTGGCCTGTGAAAAAAAAAGATGATATATATGTACAAAACATGACTGAAGAAAGAAAATCAAGGTGGGAGTTTCCCACCATGCAGTAGTCTTGTACTCTCAGAAACAGATAGCAGTGGATGTACACACACAAGATCCAGTTTTATCCCTGCAGCCCAGCCCTCACAGCACCTTTTCATCAGACAATGGGAAAACAATTAGTTAACAGAGATAGAAGTGAAAGAGAGTGGGATGAAATAACTTGGATAACAGAACATTTGTGGAAAAGTGCCAGTTTCTGCAGTTGCATTTAAAACTACATACAGGGATAGATGGAAGGTACACTGAAATGTTAAAAACAAAATTGTAGGTAAAAATAGCAGCAAGATAAGGAATGCAAATGGTTTTGAACAGAATGCGTTGGAACAGCTGTGGAAATGGTGGGTCAAATCACAGAGCTATGATAGAGTTTGGAAGGTTTGGGCACTGGAGGTAATAATACAAACTAGATGCTTTAAGTCTGAAGAGTGCCTGTGTGTGGAGGTGGAACTGGGTAGGCAGCAGAGCAGATTGTTACACATGACCTAGAAGGCAATGCAAAGGATGACCTCTGGAAGACAAAGATCAGGAAATAAGCAAAATTTTGGTAAGGTAAATAGCACAGAAAACTGGGGTTGTCAGGAAAAGAGAAAGTCAGGGAGGTGAACAGAACAGTATGCATATGGAGAAGCACAAGAATGAGGTGATATTTAAGAGATGAGAAAGGGAGTGGATAGTTTGAAGGTTGTAAAATGAATATGTTGGAGGGAATGAAATGGAAGGAAAGAGAGGTTTTAATACAACAGCAGGAACTGGAGTTGCTCTACATTCATTCTTAATAAAGATCAGCACTTTCACCATGGACATGATGCCCAAACACACACACACACACACACACACACACACACACACACACACACACACACAATCTCTCTCTCTCTCTCTCCACAAAGTATTCAGTGGACAGGAGTGGTTGGTTAGGATAGAAAGAAATGGACACCGCAGTGAATAGAGTCCATGACCTCAGAAAGTCCACTGTGGGCATGTAGGACAGAAAGAGATGGACAGGGCAGGAAAGGGTCTATGATCTCACAAAGGAAGACAGTGGGTAAGGGTGGTCGCTTAGGACGGAAAGAGATGGACATGGCAGAGAAGGGAGTCTACAACCAATGGCAATAACAAGGCACAAGGCCACTCCTGTTCATGTTCCCACTTGGAGAAAATAACAGCTGGGGAAAATGAGGAGTATGAGTAAAAATGCTGAAAATGAAAAGGGATATGTTAGGGGAGAGCATCCACACACAAATGTGCCTGTGTGCATGTGTGTGAGTGGCATGTGTTGTTCTTCAATTTAATGTCTTATCCACTTAAAGTGATTCCAGACAGATTGTATAATGGTGTGTGTGTGTGTGTGTGTGTGTGTGTGTGTGTAATTTCTTTTTGTATATGAGGAGTTGTTGAAAGTTAAAGATAAATTCCTACTGGACAGCGTGATAGATGTGGGCATAACACACAAAGAAAAGCATAATTATTTAACATTTTTGGTAATGTATGTGAAATATTAGAACCAGCTTTGTGCACTGTATTCTTTACTCTTGGACAGTCAAGTAATAGGTGATGTACACTAAGAGTTTCCCCACACATACATGTAACATTTTTACCGTATTTGGTTAGAAGTGAATTTAAATGCATCCTGTGAATTAAAGTTACTACCTCTCTAGATGTCATATTTTCAAATCTGTCTGAGTCTTGGGGTGGATGTTGGGATTTGGTTGTATACAGTTGTGATAATATTGGCTATCTGTGTCTTCCAATAACCTCTTGAAACTGTTAAATGATGCTCTAGTAATTAATGTATAACATTCTGATAGGTCTAGCGGAATGTTCAGTGCAGTCGTTGCTTCAATATTGCAAGCTGCTGTCTGAGCAGCTTAATCAACTTTCTCATTTGTTGAATTTCCACAATGTGAGGGCACCCAACAGAAAGTAACATTTATTCTTTTCATCAATAGATGTGTCACGTAATTAATTTCTGTAATAGTCTCACAGCGGATCTTTGGATTTAAAGATTGTAAGGCAGAAAGGGTTGACTTTGAATCACTGCACAGTAAAAGCTGACAATTTTCTATGGAAGAATTTAAAACATACTTTAGGGACATCAGAATAGCAACTAATTCTGCAGTAAATATTGACAAGTGTTTGCCAAGATAATATAATTCCTCCACTTTTGATTTTGGTATTATGAAAAAGTTACTCCTGTTCTATGGTCATCTAACTCTGAGCAATCTGTAAAAATTTAAAGATGGTCCTTATATTGATTTTCCAAATGAGAATTTACATAATTTCTTATAAGATACGGTGGATCCTTTTTGCTCTTCTCCTTTGCTTCGTAAATATTCTCTCAGTTTGATGTTTTTCTCCTTCTCTTTTTCACGTCTCATTCCACCAGACATTACCTGTGTGCTTTCTTTGAACTTGATTTAACAGGTTTTATCATAGGTATTGACTGATTCGCGGCAGAAAGCATAGCATTCTGAAACTGATCGTATAGGTCGTCAATAATTCGAGTATCAAGTTCTTTAGTGTCGACATAAAAAGTTTTCAGTAATTCCGTGAATTTACTCCAGTTAGCTAATCTATAATTATATTTTGGGACTTTTTCCTTTGTTAAATCTGTTGGTTCAAGCCTTGAAGTTTCGAAGGTAGTAATGATAGGAATATGATCACTATTGAGTGTGTCATCGAGGGTTTGCCAATCACAAAGTGGTGCTAGATCTACTGTGCTTAGGGTTATCAGGAATACATGTTATTCTCCTGTCATTCAAAAGATGTAAGGATGAGTCAACTAGATTTTCAATGAAACAGTTACTAGTAACCAACTGGCAATCCTTTTCCCAAAATGGGGAATAAGCATTAAAATCTCCAGTTACAAGATACTTTTGTTTTCAATTGGTCTTAAATGAAATGACCGTAACCAATCAGAATTAAGCTTGTTCGGTCCCATGGTGGATAGACTGACACAACAGTTAATACGATGTTAGTATTTACTTGAACCCTGACTGCGCAGGAATAGGAATCAGGTGTGTCTGGTGGAACAGACTTGCACAGGTGTAGTTCTCTCCTTCCTTGATATAAATGACTGCGTTGACTTTATCATTAGTGTTCTCCTGTTGAACTACTGGGGGGAAATAATAGCCAGCGAGTCTAGGTAACTTATTTCTGTGTGTGTTTAGGGACTGTAAGGCCAACACATCGTAGTTTTCTTCTGCAAGTTTTTGTTTGAACTGGTCAATGGAAGTTATAACAGATCGACAGTTCCACTGAAATACCTTAAAGGACTGTCTTTTAACATGTCTTTTGGCATGTGTGTGTGTGTGTATGTGTGCGTGTGTGTGTGTTTGCATGTGCAAGCAAGCAGGGAAGGGTATGTGAGGGAATGTGATATAACACTAAGTCACGGTGACAAAGATTGGATAAGAAATGTGAAAGAAATGAACAGAAGTGGGTAGAGATGGTGCTGAACCTGGGGAGAGGGGTGGAGATTGAACAGAAGGGCTAGTGGTCACATAAAAAGTAAGGGTGGGGCTGAACAGGATCAGGGTCAGTAAGGGAAAGTAGGAACAGTTGGGTAGATATTGGAAAACGTAAAAATACAACAAAAATGGAAGACGTGGGAAAAAAAGGGATGAAGGGAGAGGGCACGGAACTGGATGGAATCTCACATTTTGCTTTTTGTCAATTACACCCCAAACAACATTTAGGGTTGAAGTTTTCAGGTTTTGAAAAAAACTGTAATCCTTATGGCCCAGCCCATGAATCAGAGCCTTTACAGGTCTGTCAAACTTACACAAAACCATCGCACTAAAAAGTAAATCAGAACATCAGGGAAAAAAAATTCAGGAAAAGAATTAAACAGAAGGAATTTCGCTACACCGTTGTTTTCAGACATATGAAAATAGGCTATACTGAGAATGACTGACATTTCACTCATTTTTCATAACACATTTCAATGCCACAAAGAACAAATAAAATCAATATAGGCAAATAGACACTGGAGTGAGCGACACCCAGTATCGACTCTGGACAGTGTGAACAAATTTCATTGTCTAACTGCCAGGTAGCCAAAAAAAAACAACAAACAAACAAAGAAGAAAAAAGGCAAGTGTATAAACTGCTGTAAGAGAGAAAAAACTTACAAGTTTCCAGAACAACGAAGGGAAAACTGCCCAGAAAGGCAGAAAAACACCAGATGACAGAAGTGGGAAGATAAAAAGGTTGACAGGTTTTGGGGAGCTGGGGGATGCAAAGCAGAAGGTGACCGGCGTTTGGCAAGATGTTCAGATTCTGCTCTGGCCCAGCTGACCAAACAGAGCCCTGTTAGAGCTGTTGGCACACAGAGAATAAGACTGTCCACAGCAAGGAAAAAAAACTCAAAAAAACCTGAAATATTCATAGTGTGCACAATGTATATCAAAGATGATGACCAACTGGTCAGGGAAACCATCCAAACAGCAGTGAAAAACGGAAAACTGTCATCTGAAGCAGAAAACATTGTGAAAGAACCAAAAGAACCTCGCTTCTACATCCTCCCAAAAATACATAAAGGAAACAACCCTGGTAGGCCAATAGTATGAACTTGTTCGTGCCCAGCTGAACTCATCTCATCTTTCCTTGACTCTGTCCTACAGCCTATTGTAGCCTCCCTCCCTACCTATGTGAAAGACACAAACCATGCCCTCAGCATACTGGACTCGTTTGATTTCGACCTCAATTCCAGCCACAGAAACATTTTCACAATGGATATCTCATCTCTTTACACAAACATCCCACACAACAGAGGACTAATGGCTATGTAACACTTGAACCGCCACCAAAAAGAGTATGATAACACAACATTGCTCCGATTAGCTGAACTAGTGCTGAATCCAAGATGAGCATTTCAAACAACAAAAGGGAGTGGCAATGGGCACCAAAATGGGTCCATCTTACGCATGCCTTTCTATTGGATATTTGAAGAACAAGAGCTGAAGAGCTACACAGGACCACTTCCTGAACTGTTCTGCCAGTACATTGATGACTGCTTTGGGGCTTCATCACTACCACGAGCAGATGTTGAAAGGTTCATCAAGTTTGTCTCTGTATTCGATCCAGACTTAAGATTCACATCCGAAGTCTCAGACGACACCATATCTTTCCTTGACATCAACGTCTCTGTTTCCTCCAACAGCACCAAAGTGAGTGAACACTTCGGTCTTCTAAAAGCTACTGATGCGCACAACTGTCTGCAGTTTTCTTCCAGCTATCCACCAGGTTTTTAGGGATGGTTAAGACCAGCCCCGTCCTCCAAAGCAGAAAGGGAGTCACAATTACAAATTCTTACGTCTGGGTTGATCACTTTGAGAGCTGTGGTTTCATTAGAGTAGAGGGAACTGTCGAGAGATGTTTTGAACATTCCTGAGCATGAGCTGCTGAGCAATAAGTAGCGCAAAAAAAATCCTCCACAGATCTGGAATTTTCAACAAAATGTTCAGAAGAAAAATGAAAAGTCTTGTATGCCAGACAGCTGGTGGATTCCTGGTGGGAAAGGTAAGATTAGAGCCAATATGCGGTGTTTAAGAAGTCCATGGTGGATGGTCTAGGAATTTAGATAGATCAGAATCAGTTCCAATATCAGTATTGGTCTTTTGTTAGGTTTGGAAGAACATATAGTTCCACAGGTGGAACAGAATTGGGATTACATTCAAACTTCTTTATGGAATTGCAGATAATCCTGAGGTGAAGAGATGAAAACAGGAAACAACGAAACTGAACAGCAGATGAAAGACAGGAAGAGTAATAAGGAAACAACATCTTTAGACCCTTTCAAATATAACACTGTTAGTGAGGAGATCATTCACACAGTCCATCACACATGTTATAGGTGTATAATACAACACTGCCCCAAAACGTCTCACAATGACATACATGTCCTACCTAGTCCACAAATCAGCAATGACGAGTCATGATTTCTATCTGTGGATGGCAGAATAACATGCATGTACCTATTTTCAGTTTTTGTCATCTACACCCTTACCTCATTCTTGAGGTGTTGTGACCTCCATGGAGCGGACGCTGGGGCTGGTGGAGGGAGCACATCATCCAGAGGATGAGGGGGACCAGGCACCAGTGGTGCCCGTGCCCTAGGACGTGGACGTGGCATCAGTCACATCTCTTCTTCCGAGTCGATGTCTGTGGTGACAGCAGAAGGGACGGGTAGTTGCTGCGGTGAAGACTCTGGTTCCTCATCTGGCAGACTGGTGGGTGGGAGGAGGTCTCTCTGGTTGACGACCCTCACCGGGCCACCTGACAGTGGCAGGACAGCACACACCTACTCATGTGGGTTGGCGCTGACACAGTGCGGGTCAGGCTGCCAGAAGTCCTGGATCTGGATCTTGTTGTGGCCCAGTTTGACGCTCCTCTTCCAGCCGATACTAGACCTCCAATTGCCGACTGTTTCTAGGACCATCTGTCAAATTTTTAAGAGTAAGATTTATTACTGTCCACTGTCAGTATTGTCCAGACAGGTTTTCTATCCCTATTCTATGTATACATACACACATACAGTTACCTGAATGAAAGACCAACAACAACAATATGGAATACAACACCATGGTGTTTTCGTGTCTGTTGTCCGAGACCCAAAAATGTTCACTAGGCGCATGAAACCCAACTTATTCATGCAACATACATTGCCCTGTTTGCTGCAACATGTTGTATTCCCCATGATCCCGACACTGCATGTGGACATACAGATATCCTTTTATTATAATATAGATGATTGTAAGCTCCCCATATTGGAACACTGTCGCTAGTGATGCAAAAACTATTCTTTTTTTTACATTTATAAACTGCTAATGTGTGTGCACATATACACATATGGGCACAGTGATATATAGATAAAAGTGGATTCAATAGGTGATGAGTTGGCCACCACTGTCCGGTCATCTTTGTCAAATCAGTCCTTAGTAATTACTAATCAATAAATAAATATACATTAATCAAGTATTAGATTAACTTATTGATTATCAGGTAAGCTGAATATTTTTGGTTGCTACTGGGGGGAGGGGTAGATAATTTGTGTGTGAGCATATCAATATAATTTTCTTCCAAACCACAGATGGCTGGATATTGTGAGCTCAGCCCAGTTTCCTTGCAAACCACAAGTAGTTACTCAATGGTTATTTGTGTGCATGCCTCAGGGTCCTCAGCCAAGATGATAATACAAATTACTTTTCAAATGTGGTGACCCAGGAATAGCCACTACCGAACACTTAGGGTACCCCCTCCCTCCCCCTCAATTATTATCGTTGTTGTGTATTTTCTCCCTCTCCTCCTCCATTATCATTATCGCTGTTGTTGTAATGTGCATTTTCTCCCCCTCCCTCTCAATTATCATTATCGTTGTTGTCGTAATGTGTATTTTCTCCCCCTCCCCCTCAATTAACATTATCGATGTTGTAATGTGTATTTTCTCCCCCTCAATTATTATCATTGTTCTTGTTGTAATGTGTATTTTCTCCCCTTCCCCTGAATTATCATCATCATTGTTGTTGTAATGCGTATTTTCTCCCCCTCCCCCTCAATTATCATTATCATAATGTGTATTTTCTCCCCCTCAATTATCATTATCGTTGTTGTTGTAATGTGTATTTTCTCCCCCTCCCCCTCAATTATTATCGTTGTTGTAATGTGTATTTTCTCCCCTCAATTATCATTATCGTTGTTGTAATGTGTATTTTCTCCCGCTCAATTATCATTATTGTTGTTATGTGTATTTTCTCCCTCTCAATTATCATTATCGTTGTTGTTGTAATGTGTATTTTCTTCCCTTCACCCTCAATTATCTTTATCCTTGTTGTAATGTGTATTTTCTCCCTCTTTTTTTTTTTTTTTTTTTTTTTTGCTGTCCCAACCTCTGCGCCACCTCAGAGGCAGTGCACACACGCTGCTCATTCCAACACCCCATCCACAGCCACAGCCCGGTGAGCCCCGCCGCAACCTCGGACCGACAATCCACAGGGAGCAATCAATGTCAAGTCGTCAAGAGGCAACCCACCGGAGAAGACACTGCACTGCTGCCGAGTCACTTCGGTGGTGTTCAGTGGCACCTGTTCTGATCTAACATACGCAGGACACCACCTACTAAGCCCCCTACTGACAATAACTGCTTAGTCGCAAAGCCGGCATGAGTGAGCTCTCCCTCCGGAGGGCGCCACCACGTCCGTCCATCGACAGCCCCCATGGACTCGCCGATACCGGTGACCCCGACGGAACCAAACCAAGGCCACAGACGTGGAGAGGACATCAAAACTGAGGTCACCATGAGAGCAGGGCATGAAGGGCCATAGAATTTGAGACTTTTTTTTAATGCTGATCGATGAGAATGAGGATGATTAACATGATGCTACGGATTTCCATTTCGGTCTGAGACTACATGACAGGGCTGCACTCTACGCTTCCTTTCAAAATATATCCCAGCATCAACCAGGCCTGAGAGATACAGGCACCTGCAGTGTTGGTCAGGAAATTTGGGCAACACTCTCAGAAACGCATCCATTAAGTGGATGAAACTCGACTGTGTGGTCCCAGTCTTCCCAACTGAGTCCGCAGCAAACTCAACTCTGGGTAGGAGCCGGTTGGGGCAGAAAAACCCACATGACTCTGATGGGATTCAAACCCACGACCTCCCAGCCGGGAGTCCGCAACGCTAACCACTTCGCCACAGCGGCTGGTCTCTCAATTATTATTGCTGTTGTTGTAATGTGCATTTTCTCCCCTTCATCCTCAATTATCTTTATGATTATTGCTGTTGTTGTAATGTGTATTTTTCCCCTTCACCCTCAATCATGTTTATCATTATTGCTGTTGTTGTAATGTGTATTTTCTTCCCTTCACCCTCAATTATGTTTATCATTACTGCTGTTGTTGTAATGTGTATTTTCTCCCCTTCACCCTCAGCTCCTTTCCTTAATCTGAGTTGTTCATCCATGACCCAATCTGGCACCCAGATGGAAAAGATTATCAATGTTGTAAAGTTGTTCATCCAAGACCAAATTTGGCACCCATATGGAAAAGATTATCAATGCTGTACAGTTGTTCATCCATGACCAAATTTGGCACCCAGATGGAAAAGATTATCAATGTTGTAAAGTTGTTCATCCAAGACCAAATCTGGCACCCAGATGGAAAAGATTATCAATGTTGTAAAGTTGTTCATCCAAGACCAAAGTTGGCACCCAGATGGAAAAGATTATCAATGTTGTACAGTTGTTCATCCATGACCAAATTTAGCACCCACATGGAAGAGATTATCAATGTTGTACAGTTGTTCGTCCATGACCAAATTTGGCACCCAGATAGAAGAGATTATCAATGTTGTACAGTTGCTCATCCATGACCAAATCTGACACCCAGATGGAAAAGATTATCAATGTTGTACAGTTGTTCATCCATGACCAAATTTGGCACCCCGATGGAAAAGATTATCAATGTATTACAGTTGTTCATCCATGACCAAATTTGGCACCCACATGGAAAAGATTATCAATGTTGTACAGTTGTTCATCCAAGACCAAATTTGGCACCCAGATGGAAAAGATTATCAATGTTGTAAAGTTGTTCATCCAAGACCAAATATGGCACCCAGATGGAAAAGATTATCAATGTTGTAAAGTTGTTCATCCAAGACCAAATTTGGCACCCAGATGGAAAAGATTATCTATGTTGTAAAGTTGTTCATCCGAGACCAAATTTGGCACCCAGATGCAAGAGATAATCTATGTCATCCAGATGGAAAAGATTATCTATGTTGTAAAGCTGTTCATCCAAGACCAAATTTGGCACCCAGATGGAAAAGATTATCTATGTTGTAAAGTTGTTCATCCAAGACCAAATCTGGCACCCAGATGGAAAAGATAATCTATGTCACCCACATGGATGCGATTATATCTATGTGGTAAAGTTGTTCATCCGAGACCAAATTTGGCACCCAGACGGTACAAATAATCTATGTCACCCAGATGGAAGAGATTATCAATGTTGTAAAGTTGTTCATCCAAGACCAAATTTGGCACCCAGATGGAAGAGATTATCCGTGTTGTATGTCCTGCCTGAAGAAGACTTAACTGGCTGAAATGCAATGTGTTTAATTTGTTTGTTTATCTGGCGGCCCATTAATTCTGTTTTTTTTCCTTTGTTTCAGTTTCTGCCTGCCGTAACCCCACTCTGAAACCACTGTCTCAGGGATAACAATGAAGAAAAATATTCTCCCTGACACAGTACTCCTATTCATTACCATTTACAAGAAGATTCACTAATTCAACACTTTACATGGCATCACCATATGCTTCACTTACTTTTTTTCCCATCATCTAGTCAACATGAAACATTTTCAGCAGCACAGTTTTCCCAAATAAGGTTACCACTTGCAAGAAGATTCTCCAACTCACACTTTATGTGGGCTCACCACTACAACTTCCATTAACATTCATTTTTCTTGTAATGGGATTACCACTAAGAGCAAGTTAAAAGTGTATGACAAGCTTCATATCAAAAGAAACAAGTATGGGGTGTTGAATGCAAACTGTAGTAAGAACTAGTTAATCTGCGTTTAGATGCTAAGTTTGGGGACCTTTACATGAAAATTTGAAATCAACCGGACACGAATATTCCCATTTTTGTGACCCCCTGAAAATTTGAAAGCAAGTTTTTCATACCCAGTCTGACCCCCTCATTTTTTAGGAAGTAATTATCACTGGGGAGGATGGGCAAACATCATTGATCCCAACTTGTTCGCCATCAAAAAGTCCAAGCAACCCAGATGGTCTCCATGTTAAAATCAAATCACTGTCGGTAGGTTGCCAATTCACCCTGCTGATCACTAAGTGAAGTGACAAGTTCTGTGTTGTAGACCATGATCACAGCCTAGATTATGGTTAAAAGAAAAAAATCCCCTCACAATACACTCTGAGACGAATGGACAAAGCACACATTATGTGACATACACCATTATAAAAATCTTATTGATGTAAGTCGCTTACAGGATGATATATGACATAATCCTTTACAGGATGATACATGACATAATCCTTTGCATATGAAACCCCCAAGTATCTGCTGCTGGAGGTATGACACCCCCACTTCTCCCCTACACTCTCTCTCCCCAAATAATACTACCCTCATCCCCACCATTCCTTACCCATGGTGGTCATTTCACAATGTAATC
Source organism: Conus canariensis (assembly GCA_033310375.1). Lineage (NCBI taxonomy): Eukaryota > Metazoa > Mollusca > Gastropoda > Neogastropoda > Conidae > Conus > Conus canariensis. The sequence continues at coordinate 5,287,619 of CM065728.1, read as the reverse complement.
ATATTGGGACACTGTTTCCGGAATATACACAGGGATGCCTTCATCAATTGCAGCAAAAAAGGGAAGAAAAGTTAGCCATAGTTACAGTCTTTTGCCAAATTATGCGACATGTGGTATACCTCAATAATTTGCTTTTGATGTTCCTTAATGATTGGTTTTGCAGCCAGTCTGCTTCAAATTTAAATTCCGTCATCAGAAGCCGTTACTGTTGTTTTTAAATTGAATCTTAGGTTACAAATTTTATTTTTCCTCTGCAAGTTAATAAAATTTTGTATTTTCAAAATATCAATAATTTTTTTTTTTAAAGGGTAATATGATGAAATCAAAGAATATCCATTAAAAAAGTTTGAATCAATACCTGATAAAAACATTTTCCTGTTTCACTGTACATTTGTTGTAATGCGATAATGCACATTTAAGTAAGTGTGAAAGTCATACCAGAGTGACTGAGCATAGTGACAGTCCCATGAGCTCTACTTTACACCATCACTTTCTCCGAAGCTATTCAACATAAATCTTTATATGGGATATAATTCTTGTTATGTACCTAGAATGCAATTAAGAATCTTCACCTGAAACCACGTAAGTGTTAATTCTTGTATTTGATTAAACAGTGGAAAACATCTGCTCCCAATCATCAGCACGCTGCCCTGGAGATCTACAAGAACACCACAGTATATGCTGCCCTGGAGGAGATCTACAAGAACACCACAGTACATGCTTCCCTGGAGATCTACAAGAACACCACAGTACATGCTGCCCTGGAGATCTACAAGAATACCACAGTACATGCTCTCCTGGAGATCTACAAGAACACCACAGTACATGCTGCCCTGGAGATCTATGAGAATACCACAGTACATGCTGCCCTGGAGATCTACAAGAACACCATACTACATGCTGCCTTGGAGATCTACAAGAACACCACAGTACATGCTGCCCTGAAGGAGATCTACTAGAACACCACAGTTATGCTCCCCTGGAGGAGATCTACAAGAATACCACAGTACATGCTGCCCTGGAGGAGATCTACAAGAACATCACAGTACATGCTGGATTCTCTGACACTGTTGCTCCCTTGGAGATCTACACAATTACCACAGTACATGCTCTCCTGGATGAGATCTACAAGAATACAACACTACATGCTACCCTGGAGATCTACAAGAACACCATAGTAAATGCTCTCCTGGAGGAGATCTACAAGAATACAACACTACATGCTACCCTGGAGGAGATCTACAAGAAGACCACAGTACATGCTACCCTGGAGGTGATCTACGAAAACACCACAGTACATGCTGCCCTGAAGGAGATCTACAAGAACACCACAGTACATGCTGCCCTGGAGGAGATCTACAAGAACACCATAGTACATGCTCTCCTGGAGGAGATCTACCAGAACACCACAGTACATGCTGCCCTGGAGGAGATCTACAAGAACACTATCAGTACATGCTGCCCCGGGGGGAGATCTACAAGAACACCACAGTACATGCTGCCCCGGGGGGAGATCTACAAGAACACCACAGTACATGCTGCCCTGGAGGAGATCTACAAGAACACCACAGTACATGCTTCCCTGGAGGAGATCTACAAGAACACCACAGTACATGCTTCCCTGGAGGAGATCTACCAGAACACCACAGTACATGCTGCCCTGGAGGAGATCTACAAGAACACCACAGTACATGCTGCCCTGGAGATCTACAAGAACACCACCGTACATGCTGCCCTGGAGGAGATCTACAAGAACTCCACAGTACATGTTGCCCTGGAGGAGATCTACAAGAATACCACAGTACATGCTCCCCTGGAGGAGATCTACAAGAACACCACAGTACATGCTGGATTCTCTGACAATGGAAGTCAGTAAACAGTGGCATGATAATTAATTTGTATTCATTTATTATCAACCTAAGTCATTTTTTTGTATTCTGGCAGTGCTCATGTGACTTAAACATGTCAAAAAATTAATTCAAGGGTTAATATTTGGCTGCAAATCAACATATGAATAAAAGAAAATTACCACATCCTCAAAGATGTAATTGCCAATATATTTTTTTTCTAGTACCCAAAAATGTTTTCTCTTTGAATTGCAAGTAGTAGCTGTAGTGTATTGCCTTTAAGTTCAGATCTTTTTGTTGAATTTTATAGTTAAAAGTTTCCTTTCACATTCAAAATAAGCTGGGACCAAATAGAACCTTTTTTTTCTATCTGTGGTATACTTCTCCATACATGATTTTATTCATTTTTACATAATTTATGAAACCATGTTAAATTCAGTGCATTCACATAGTGAACAATATCCGGTTAACCTGGGGGGGGGGTTTGTCTTAGCAACACTTTAATTTGACAAGGCACAACTCTTTTTTTTCCTTTTATACCTGAAAAAAAAAATGCTCACCTGCATTCTAGTGTGGCAGTCTTCTGTGGATGTCTTGTTCCAGGTTCCAGGTGTTGCTCTTCCCTCCTGTCTGTCGTCCAAGTGCTTCAAGGTGCTCTCTCATGCGGCTCTTGTCCCTGCTCCCTGCAAGGTTGTCTCCTCTTTCCCATCATCTCTCTCCAGCACCATGGACCCCTGATGCACATCAAAAACATAAAAGTCAGAATGTTCCAAGATTTCTGATGTATCAATGTCATGCAGAAGTACAAACAGAAAACCAGTATGCAATGTGTGTGTGTGTGTGTGTGTGTGTGTGTGTGTGTGTGTGTGTGTGTATGCGTGCGCATGTGCGTGTGCGTCTGTGCGTGTGTGTATGTAAAAGAAAGACAGAAAGATAGCAATAGAGAGAGTGGTATTGTGTGTCCTTTTTCACAGGCCATAGACCACAATTAGAAGTGTTCTGAAGTATAACATAAATCTGAGTTACAGATTAAGATTAAATTGATTACAGATCAAAAGGACAACTCCTCACCAAACATTTTCAAGGATTTCTACCCATGACATCATTCACAATCTTAAACTTCATTAGTTGTCCTTCGCTGACAACATACATCAGGCTTTCGCCCTCACCTGTGACCCTGTCTTTGTGACCAGCTGATCTACCCGAGCTAGTCCCATTCCTTTCATGTTAATCTGTTTGGAATCACCCAGCATGCATCTGGATGGGCATGGCAAAGAAAAGGAGAAATCAACTTTCAGACAATGAAAATTCTCAGATCAGTCTAACTGTGTCAGTTTTTCATCTTGTCTCCGTAAGGCCTTGGTGCATTAACTTACCATGTGCAAGTTCAAAGCCGGGTGACTGAAGGCAGAAACTGACACAAATTTGTAAAAAGATATGTTAACTGGTACCGCAAGAGAATATGGACAGATTAAAGGACAAAACATAATGCATTTTGACCTCTTAGGCCTTCTTCAAGTAAAGCAAAGAACATACAGGACAATGAAAACGAAGAACGAGCAATCACTTTTCTCGCATTCAGCGCAAAATGGGTGTTGAACAAAAAAAGAGGCCGTTAGGGAGGGGACCATGGAAATTGAAATAATGGATGATGATCATAATGATACTAGTTATGATAAGTGTAATTATGTTAGTGTTATTAATACTGGTTAGAAAAGTAAACAGTACTGTTGGATGATGATCATAATGATACTAGTTATGATAAGTGTAATTATGTTAGTGTTACCAATACTGGTTGGAAAAGTAAACAGTACTGCTGGATGATGATCATAATGATACTAGTTATGTAAGTGTAATTATGTTAGTGTTACTAATACCGGTTGGAAAAATAAACAGTACTACTGGATGATGATCATGATGATACTAGTTATGATAAGTGTAATTATGTTAGTGTTATTAATACTGGTTAGAAAAGTAAACAGTACTGCTGGATGATGATCATAATGATACTAGTTATGTAAGTGTAATTATGTTAGTGTTACCAATACTGGTTGGAAAAGTAAACAGTACTGTTGGATGATGATCATGATGATACTAGTTATGATAAGTGTAATGTTAGAGTTAATAATACTGGTTGTAAAGAATTAATACTGGTTGTAAAGAAATGGAGACAATCAATGAATAACGGGCTAACATTTCTATTTTTTCTAAAAAGGTGAGGGGGGCTCATACACCTTCACCTCCACCTACACACACATGCACAGGAGAGAGGGAACAGGGGAAAAAAAAAGTAAATGAAACTGAAAGAAAGCAAGATGGAGAAGAGGGAGGGGACAGGTATCTAGTAAAGAACAGACTGATGTGGGAGAGAGGGTGCAGGGAGAGGGGAAAGGAAGAGAGCTGTAAGTTATGTATGGGGTAAAGACAAAGGGGTATGGCAGTGTTAGTGTATGTTGGTGGGGGGGTATAGCGGGCTGGTGTTGCAATGGTGGATAGGTAAATGCTACTTTTGGATGTTGATGTCAGAAAGGTGGAGGGAAGAAGGGGAGGGATTAAAAAAAAAATGGGGGGTGAGGAGAAGGGGGATTAACTACCTGCATCTACACATCCACTAGTGCAGAGAAATAAAGAGGGAAGGGAAACTCATGTGGAAGGGACAGTGTGTCAAGCTGAAAGAAAACCAGATGTAGAAAAGGGCAGGATAGCTCTGTGAGTAAAGAGTGGATTGATATAGAAAATGGAGAAAGTGTGGGGAGAGGTGAAAGGAAGGTAGCTGTAGCTTATATATGAAGCAAACAGTGGGAGGTATGGCAGTGTGTGTGTGTGTCAGTGTGTGTGTGTGTGTGTGTGTGTGTTGGTGGAGGAACTTGCCAGCTGGTGTTGCAGTTGTGGACTGGCCTATGCTACTTTTGAATATTGATGCCATGAGGATGGAGGGTTCTCAGTTTGGCAACAAGATAAGATTCACATATAAGGCACTCCAAGTTGTCACTTTGTGATTGCCAAAGTGCCAGGACTTTGACATGGTTGATGTTGTGTTGGGGGTGGTTGAAATGTAGCCACTAGGGCAACTGGTTTGGACCAATGGTGGCAGATGTCAGCTTGTGTTCATAAATGTGTGTCTCAAGCATGCAGGATGTCTCACCTACATAGATCTTACCACATTGCTGGCAGTAGATAGCATACACAAGGTGACAGAAGAATGTGCGTTTCATTGTGAACGAGTCTTGGGGCCATGTAGGATGGTGTCTGGTTTTGGTGATAGGGCAGATTTTGCAATTGGGTTCAGCAGGGAAAAGTACCTGGTGTGTACTAGGTGTGGAGATTATGTTCAGTTTAGAGTACACATGTAGGTCTTTCAGATTTTTGTCACCTTTGAAGGTAATCATGGGTTTGGTCTCAAAGGCAGGTTTGTGATTTTCTGCTATGCACCAGTTCTTTTCCCCTCTCATTCGCATGTGAAACTGTGAGTGAATGGTAGAAACAACAGTCACTGTGGGGATAGGGTGGAGTGGGGTGGGGTGGATGATAGACAGAATGGAAGGTATGTTCTGTTTAGCATGTACTATACATAGTTTCAGATCAAGGTGTAGTATTCCTCTTAATACTGTGCGTCATTGTGATGTGCAGATGATCAACAAAGTGTACAGCAGTCTTCAGGTCAGGAGATGTTCATATCACTTCGGGCTGGAGGGCGGGTGGGCAGTGTGTGTTTAATATGGTGATGATGGTGGTGGTAGTGGTGGTGGCTGTGGGGGTGTGTGTGTGTGTGTGTGTGTGTTATTGCGTGTGCATTATTTTTAGGCCACACAACACAAGTAGGAATGTGCACTAAGTAAAGTCACTTTACCATCCATAGAAGTATTCTGAGGCATAAACTGATAAAGGTTTGAGCTACAGATTAAGATTACACTGATCATAGAACAAATGAACAAGCCTAACCGTTTTTTAAGGATTTCTACCGACGATATTTACAATCTACAAATACATGACCTACTCCTTAGCTGACATCACACCTCAAGCCTTCAAGCTCACTGTGACCCTGTCTTTGTTACCAGCTGGTCTACTGGGAGCAGTGCCATCCCTTCCATTTTAATCCATCTGCTAGGAATGACCTAGCTTGTGTCTTGATGGGCATATGGGAAAAAAAAAAGGAAGATCAACTTTCAGACACTATAACAATTCTCAGAACAATTTCACTGGGCCAGTCTTTAATTACCTGACTCCTTAAGCAAATCCTTGGTGCACTGATTTATGGTGTGCAGCCTGTGCACAACTTTCCTCTAGCCCTGTTGAAGAAATAATGCCCTCATAAGAAAAAAAATCAATTTCCATGTTCAATGAACAGTTCACATGACACCCATATAGTCAGGTCACGTCTGCAGGTCCTTTGAAAGCACCTACTATTTGCTCTGTTACAGCATTAACAGTGCATTTGGATTTGTTCGCCTGCATGAAAATGACACAGGCTGTTGAAGCACTTGCCAACAGCTTTTAGAGACTGTTTTAAAACATGAAAGGGTCATGATGAGCACAGACTAGAATGACTATTCTGTGTGCTGTGACTAAACTTTCTTTTTTGTTTAATTTCAATTCAAAGTATGAAAAATTACTTTTGGATGTCAGTTTTGAACTCTGAAAATTCGTGTGACAATCTCACGTTTAAGAAAAAAAAAAAGGTGGTACAAAAGATAATCTCCACCTTTATACATAATAACTTGTTCAGATTTATATACCATGTTATATTGCCTGGGGTCTACTACTAGCTTTCTATAAAAATCAAAACATGTCAAAATTCATGCACTGGTCACAACAATGTCGCATATATACACCTAATCGTTACCTAATCCATGTGTTCGCAGGCATAGCATAACTTTGGGCAATAAACTGATAATTAATTATGAATCAGATTAACATCCCCCCCATACAATCATGTAATTTGATATGGATGACATCTTTCGCAGTAGACTTCTTGAAATACATGTGCTATCCCTTGGTTGACGTCACATTTAAAGCCTCACCCATTGAGTAAATCCTCCAGCAAACATCTGCTTTAGTGGCCCTCGTGTAACACTCACACAATATAAAACTATTTCTTTCTGCCATTTTTCCCCATTAAAGATCACAGTGAATTTTGGGAATATTTCGGGACATTATAAAAATTTAAGCCAAAAGGCTTACGCAACAAGTCCCACTACCTCTACCTGTCATACAACCCTCTCTCACTAACGCTTTTAAAGTGTTTTCCCTACACTATGGAGAAGTTCGTTCATATACTTGAGCACTTGCACATTCACACACACACACACACACACGGGCCCTAGCCTACCTTTGCGGGTCAGTCCAGACACGGGCCTGCTGGTTTCGTCACGATTCATTCCAAGGATTTCAAGCCCTTCAGTGGCACCAGCTGCCAGTCGAGTCTGTCTCTATCAGTCTCCAGGCCCAACAGTTGCACTGTCATAGCCGTCCTTGCCGTCGTAACCGTCTACGGCTGTTCTGTCGCAGTGCTAGGGCAAAACTTGTCTCCTATAAAACGGAGGCCCCAGCACTGGTCTGTTACTAGGCCTAGTGTCATTCTCAGCACAGCGTAGCTCCTTTAGCTGACAAAAAGTTCGTCTCCTTTTTTCCCTGACCGTCAGTGAACACTTCTTAAAGCGAGGCGCTCTTCCGCTGAGCTGGCCTGTACGCACAGTAGGCCTTATCCGCGCATCACAACACTTCTCACCCAAACATTAAAAAGTTGAACGGTTAAGACGCTGAAAACATTGTGAACATTTGTACATTAAAACGGCACATTCAGTGGCATCAGATTTCAATGAATTGGATTTGCTGTTTGTCGTAAAGCAGCTATTGCACTGAAGGAGGAGGAAGGGTGTGTGAAAGGAAATCATTTCGGCGATATCTTCCTCTGGTTCGTTTTGCAACAGTCCCTTAGCAGAGAATCAAAGGGATGGTGCACGTTGGGGACGGTCTCTTTCCTGGCCCACGAAACACTCCACACGCTTTCCAAATGCCAGGAGAAAAGACAAGTTCACATTTTAAGCCACTTCAGCCTTACAGGCTAGGCCTACTTGACGAAAAGAAACTTTCAAAGGAAGGTTCTCTGCCAGGTTCTCTTGAATTTTGCTTTTTTGAAGACACGAACATGTAAACAAATATACAGGCGGACTACTCGCAGTCTTATTCTCTCAGTACAATTAACTCTCTCTCTCTCTCTCTCACCAGCTCAGTCCTGGCTTCCAAACCTCGCAACAAGGCGCACTCCAGTGACACTAAAGTGAAGGGAAAAGCCAACACTCACTGGGTGGCGACAAACCCACATGCATTTCACAAGCATATCGAGCCTCAAGTCCTACCGCTAGATCCCCTCCCACCCCCCACTCCCATCTCTCTTTTCCCTACTGTCTCACTCTGCAAGCGCGTTTTTATGTGTGTACTGGGAGGGGAGGGAGGGATGGGAGTGAGATATAATTCTCTGCACCCCCCCCCCCCCTTTTTTTTTTTCTTCTTAAGTGTGTTGTGTGTGCGTGTCCCCCTCCTCCCCGTCCCCTTCCATGTCCCCCTGCACACACACACACACACTGCTCACATCTCTTCCTTCAGCACACACACACACACGCGCGCGCGCGCGCATGCGCTCTTTTCCTCTCTCTGTCTTGAGAAACTGCATTATCTTCTGGACTCTGGCGACTTAAACAGCTGAGCGGTACAAACAGTAGTAGTGGGGGTAATAGGGTGAGTTGGGTGGATGAAGGGAAGGACATGTTCATAGTTATTAGGCCTACTTCGTGCGTGTGTGCGGTGCGTGTCTGTCCTGTGTTCGTGCACATGTGGGGGCGACGCTGTGTGTGTGTGTGTGTGTGTGTGTGTGTGTGTGTGTTTGTGCGTGCATACGTGCGTGCGTGTGTGTGTGTGTGTGTGTGCGTGCGCGCGCGCATCTGTGTGTATACGTGTGTGTGTGTGTGTGTGTGTGTGTGACTGTGCGCGCGCGTGTAAGCGCGCGCGTTTGTGTATGTGTGTGTGTGTGTGTGTGTGGGGTGTGTGGTGTATCTGATTGTGTGTGCGTGTATGTGTGCGAGTGTGCGCACGAAAGAAAATCTTTCCTTGCCGGTTTTGTCTTCCGGACCAGGAGTGAGTTTTTGCCACACGGCAACAGGAAAGAAAAGGCCGTCCGTGCGCAACTAGACAACGCTGACACTGAGTGGACAAACAGTCATATCGTTTCTTCCCACATACATTGGTTCTATAGACACGGCAGTAATGCCAAGGACGCAGACGGAGAGGGTAGGGCACTGAGGAGAGGGGATGGGCAATCTGGGTTGGAGGGGAGGCGGTGGGGATGGGGTTAGAGGCAATGAAAAACACCTGTACATCATACAGAAGACCTGTCCGCCACTCCCGTCACGCATATCTAAAAGTCACTTAGTTTTGGCGGGTGAACATTTGGGCTTACGAGGAGATGAAGTCCTTTATCCCCTCTCCGGCGACTTGTGCACGAGGACTTGGTTTGTCACGAGATCTTTCTCTCCGTTTTCCTCTTTCTGAGTTTTTTTTTTTTTTTTTTTCCTCGTTTGTTTCGTTGGTTTGCTTTTTGTTTGTATTGCCAGAAACAACACATTTTATAAGGCATAGGCCAACATAATGCCGAAGTGACATGATAGTAGAATTAAAATGCACACACGAGGTATTCATGTTACAGAAAAATCTCAGGGAAACTATAACAAGAACAACAGAAACATAAGAGAGAGAGAGAGAGAGAGAGAGAGAGAGAGAGAGGAAAGGAAGGAAACAATGGGGGGGGGGGGGGGGGGGGGGGGGGGGTCTTTGGCTATAACTCATTTTCTTTCTGAAGGTCTAGCGAAATTTCAGTTGTTGAAAGTTATTGCTTGTCTAGTTTTTCTTTCTCATCTTTTTGATTGATGAATTACTTTTTTTCTTCAGACTGAAAATCAGCATCGAGGGCAAGAAAAGAAGAGTGGGGGTGTGATAACTAGGTGGGTGGGTCATATAGACCAACAAAAGGGGGCGGCGAGGGGAGGGGGAGGAGACATGCGAGGGCGGGAGAGGAGGGGGAAGGGAGTGGGGGGGGGGGGGATTTGAATGTTGAACGTGTACATTGTGGGCGTAGAACGCCTAGCATTGCTAGAGAATCACGGAACCGTCCTCTGGAAATGCAAAAGAAAAAAAATGGCACAACTGTGCAATCTGCCTCTTATTTTCTAGACATACAAAAGGTGGCAGCGAGGTTGGGGGGGGGGGGGGGGGGCCTCTTAAATGCAAAAAAAAAAAAAATGGTATATGTGCAATCTGCTGGCAATCCTGTGCCCCCCCCCCCCCCTCCAACACACACACACACGCCCTCTTGTTGGTTTTGTTGCTGTTACTCAAGTCAAGGCCTGTGGAAGCGCAACATAAGACACTTTGTTGCTGGGGTTTTTTGTTGTTTTTTTTTAGTTTTTTTTTCTTTTGCTTCAAATGTTTGGGGAAGGGGGGGGGGGGCAAAAGGTGGTAACCCCTCCCCCTGCAACCCCAATAGTTTGATATGGAGGTAAGTGCAGCACTTCTGTTGGGGCAAGGAGTAGGGTAGGATGGGGTGGGAGGTGGGGAATGGGGCTTGAACTAGGATTCCCCTTGAACTCATATACTATCCAACAATGGAGAGACGTAGCACACGTTGTTCAGGAAAGGAGGTATTGAAAAGAAACCACTAAAACGTTTTCCCTACAC
>CM065728.1:5267042-5272042 GCA_033310375.1 Conus canariensis | reverse complement strand
ACAGGTGATGATGGAACATTGAGGGAACATGGAGATGATGGAACATTGAGGGAACATGGAGAGGATGGAACATTGAGGGAACATGGAGATGATGGAACATTGAGGGAACATGGGATGATGGAACATTGAGGGAACATGGATGATGAACATTGAGGGAACATGGAGATGATGGAACATTGAGGGAACATGGAGAGGATGGAACATTGAGGGAACATGGAGATGAGGAACATTGAGGGAACATGGAGATGATGGAACATTGAGGGAACATGGAGATGATGGAACATTGAGGGAACATGGAGAGGAGGAACATTGAGGGAACATGGGAGGATGGAACATGAGGGAACATGAGATGGAATGGAACATTGAGGGAACATGGAGAGATGGACATTGAGGGAACATGGAGAGGATGGAACATTGAGGAACATGGAGAGGATGGAACATTGAGGGAACATGGGATGATGGAACATTGAGGGAACATGGAGATGATGGAACATTGAGGGAACATGGAGATGATGGAACATTGAGGGAACATGGTGATGATGGAACATTGAGGGAACATGGAGATGATGGAACATTGAGGGAACATGGAGATGATGGAACATTGAGGGAACATGGGAGATGGAACATTGAGGGAACAATGGAGATGATGGAACATTGAGGGAACATGGAGAGATGGAACATTGAGGGAACATGGAGAGGATGGAACATTGAGGGAACATGGAGATGGATGGAACATTGAGGGAACATGGAGATGATGGAACATTGAGGGAACATGGAGATGATGGAACATTGAGGGAACATGGAGATGATGGAACATTGAGGGAACATGGAGATGATGGAACATTGAGGGAACATGGAGATGATGGAACATTGAGGGAACATGGAGATGGATGGAACATTGAGGGAACATGGAGATGATGGAACATTGAGGGAACATGGAGATGATGGAACATTGAGGGAACATGATGATGGAACATTGAGGGAACATGGAGAGGGAAACATGAGGAATGGAGAATGAACATTGAGGGAACATGGAGAGGATTGAGGAACATGAGGTGAACATTGAGGGAACATGGATGGGATGGAACATTGAGGGAACATGGAGAGGATGGAACATTGAGGGAACATGGAGAGGATGGAACATTGAGGGAACATGGAGAGGATGGAACATTGAGGGAACATGGAGAGGATGGAACATTGAGGAACATTGAGGGAACATGAGGAACATGATGATGGAACATTGAGGACATGGAGAGATGACATGAGGAAACATGGATGATGGAACATTGAGGGAACATGGAGATGATGGAACATTGAGGGAACATGGAGATGGATGGAACATTGAGGGAACATGGAGATGATGGGAACATGAGGGAACATGGGAGATGGAACATTGAGGGAACATTGGATGATGGAACATGAGGGAACATGATGATGGAACATTGAGGGAACATGGAGGATGGAACATTGAGGGAACATGGATGAGGATGGAACATTGAGGGAACATGATGATGGAACATTGAGGGAACATGATGATGGAACATTGAGGGAACAGAGATGAGGGAACACTGAGGGAACATGGAGAGGATGGAACATTGAAAATCAAGGCAACACAGAGCAAAGAGTAACACAACAAACTCCTAAAAAAAAAATCGGTGGAATGGAAAAATAATAAACCGCTGAAGAATGGAGAAGGGGATGCGGGAGGTTAGAAGGAGGGAGGGTGAGAGAGGAGGAGGAGGAGGAGGAAGAGGAGCAGGGATGGGGGTGGGTGGGTGGGCGTAATAAAGCTGACAGAGCACTAGCACGTTCCTTTGCAACGGATGGCACCCATCCTGCTGCTCCAACTGCCTGCCTGCCAGACTTGTCACAGCCAGGAGTTTCAGCCACTGTCAGGCTCCATATAATGTCTCAGAGCAGCGTCCGTGTTATCAGCAGCGACACATGTGTGTCGGTATTACAGCATCTGCTTCTGTGTCAGCAATACGTGTCGCTTGTGTCACCGGTATTTCGTAGATGTCACACTGTCACTTGTGCAATTCAGGTCTGTCTGGTGTCTGTGATGTCTGTTCCTGTCAACAGCCTATGTCTGTCACTGCGTGCCACTTGCATATCTGTCAGCTACATCTGTCTCTCTGTCAACAGTATCAAGAAACACAACAACAACAAAAGTCATGATGAAGGCAACATGGCAACAACAACAAGAACAACAACAACAACAAAAGCAAACAAAGCTTACACGGAGTTCACATTATATCAGAACTTCGTCCAACGTATACGGTTCGTATTTTTACATTGTGCATGCAAAGTCTTGTCGAGCAATTATAGCAAGAGACGCTCTATTTCGCCGGAGCAGCGAAGGAAAGCGACTGGAGATTGCATGAAGAGTATCTCCCCTCCCTGAGGTTCGATGGCTGATATGGAACATTGGATAGAGAACGTATGCCTTCTCTATAATATGGTCGATTTTTCTTCAGCCGTCAAGAGAAAAGGTTTGTAAAGTGTTGACTGAAAAAAAAAAATGTCTCGGTCAGGTCAACCTTTTTTTCCAGGGGCAGAGGGGAGGGGGGGGACACACACACACACACACACACACACACACACACAACACACACACACACACACACACACACACACATACACGCACACACAACACACACACCACAACACACACACACACACACACATACACGCGCGCACATGCACACACACACACACACACACACACACACACACACACACACACACACACACACACACACACATGCAGTGAGAAAAAAAAGGGGGAAAGAGAAAGAGAAAGAAGTCAGCGATATAAGAGACACAGACAGACAGAGACAGACAGACAGACGAAGACCAAGGACACAGACAGACACACAGACGAAGACCTGGACACAGACAGACAGAGACAGGCAAGAGACAATACAGACAAGGGGACAGAAGGCAGACACAGATATGCTAGGCACGGAAGAACGAAGCTGGGAGGAGAAGTGGGTGGGGTGTTGGAAGGGGGATGGTGGTGGAGCTTGAGTGGCGGGGTAGGGGAAGGGGTGGGGTGTTGGAAGGGGGATGGTGGTGGAGCTTGAGTGGCGGGGGTAGGGGAAGGGGTGGGGTGTTGGAAGGGGGATGGTGGTGGAGCTTGAGTGGCGGGGGTAGGGGAAGGGGTGGGGTGTTGGAAGGGGGATGGTGGTGGAGCTTGAGTGGCGGGGTAGGGGAAGGGGTGGGGTGTTGGAAGGGGGATGGTGGTGGAGCTTGAGTGGCGGGGGTAGGGGAAGGGGTGGGGTGTTGGAAGGGGGATGGTGGTGGAGCTTGAGTGGCGGGGGTAGGGGAAGGGGTGGGGTGTTGGAAGGGGGATGGTGGTGGAGCTTGAGTGGCGGGGTAGGGGAAGGGGTGGGGTGTTGGAAGGGGGATGGTGGTGGAACTTGAGTGGCGGGGGTAGGGGAAGGGGTGGGGTGTTGGAAGGGGGATGGTGGTGGAGCTTGAGTGGCGGGGGTAGGGGAAGGGGTGGGTGTGAGGGGATTACTGTGGGGAGGATGGGGTGGTTGGAAGGGTGGTGGAGCTTGACGGGTGGATTGATGTGGCGGGGGTAGGGGAAGGGGTGGGTGTGGAAGGGGGATGGGTGGACTTGAGTGGGGGGGTAGGGGAAGGGTGGGTGTTGGAAGGGGGATGGTGGTGGAGCTTGAGTGGCGGGGTAGGGAAGGGTGGGTGTTGGAAGGGGATGGTGGTGAGCTTGAGTGGCGGGGTAGGGAAGGGTGGTGTTGGAAGGGGGATGGTGGTGGAGCTTGAGTGGCGGGGGTAGGGGAAGGTGGGTGTTGGAAGGGGATGGTGTGGAGCTTGAGTGGCGGGGTAGGCAGGGGTGGTGATAAAGAGGGGTAGGATGGTGTGACTTGAGTGGCGGGGGTAGGGAGGAAGGGGTTGGGGTTACTAGGAAAGGGGGATGGATGCGTGGAAACTTAAGAGTGAGCGAGGAGGTAGGGGAAGGGTGGTGTATGAAGGGGGAAAAGTTAGACTATAGAGTACGGTTGTAAAGAAAGAGAAGTGTAACCGCAAAGGGGAAAAAAAAAAGTTTATGCGTCAACGATTCCCCCTAATCATCAGACTGTTGATTTGCTAAAGTGTCTAGACACTGACGTCATACTGGTCATCACTTGACCATGTCCATTTCCTTCAGCTTCTCTTCGCACGGTGATGGACGGCAGTTAAAAAGAAACAAACAAAAACAAAACAAAAAAACTGAAGATAACACAAAAACAAAAGACAATCGAAAATTAAAAAAAAAAAACAAAAAAAAAACAAAAAGGAAGACAGAGTTGTTAAAAAAGAAAAGGAAAACTGAAAAGAAAAAAGTTTAGGAGAGAGAGAGAGAGAGAGAGAGAGAGAGAGAGAGGAGAGAGAGAGAGAGAGAATTTTTAGACAGATAACAAGAAAAGATGGCAACCAAACTGAAAAAAAAATCTAGGCGAAGACGGGGATAATCACACGTGCAGGAGAGCACGCACGCGCTCCCACGAGCACGCACGGACACGCGCGCACGCGCACACACACGCGCGCGCACACAACACACACACACACACACACACACACACACACACACACACACACACACACACATACAATGTATATGCATACCTTTCTCTCGATCTCTTTCTTTCTCTCTCTCACGAGAGAGAGAGAGAGAGAGAGAGAGAGAGAGAGAGAGAGAGAGAGAGAGAGAGAGAGAGAGAGAGAGCACAGAAAGACATGTAGCAAGCTTTATTTGTCTCTTAAGTAATTGGACGCTGTTCCGTGTATGTGTGGGATTTTTTGTGTTTTTTTTTTACAATGCCGGTGTCTGGCACACATTCAAATGCCTGGCATCCCCTCTCGCCAGCCAGCAGTTCGTCTTGTCTGAGGTTTCTCCTCCTCCCCCCCCCTCCATCCCCACCCCCACCTCCCACCCACCTCTTCAACCGCACGTGCCCTATTCCCCTCCACCCCTCACTCCCTCCCTAACTCCTTCA
>CM065728.1:5227042-5262042 GCA_033310375.1 Conus canariensis | reverse complement strand
GTAATAAAGACAGCAATGATGATGATGATGATGATGATGATGATTGATAATGATGATGATGATGATGATAAACATATTGAAAAAACGGTAATAAAGAGAGGATTACTACCATTTTTTTTGGGTGATGATATGACAACAGTAGTTGTAATATTAATAGTGGCTATACACACAGAAAGGGAAAAGGAGAAGGGTTAGAAGATTGTCGAACAGCGTGGTTGTAGAGGCAACAGTCTTAGTGGCTTTTATCTGTCAATATCACTAAAAGAAGGTCTTTTCAGGTTTGGAACAGAGAATAATCTTGCACTGCGCAGTATTATCTCGCCCAAAAATTCCCCAGTGAGAATTGTGCGGAATGAAAATACACTGTACAAGTTTAGATCCTGTCGCGACTTCTCTCTCACATATTCAGGTGGAAAACAGGAGAGAATGATGAATCCATCGGTGCTCAACCAATCATGACTGCAAATCCCAAACGGACTATGAACATGGACCAAATGGAATATCCATGTGTCTGTGGAAAGCGTTTCGCTACCACCCGTGGCATGAAGATCCACAGAACAAAGATGGGATGTGTGAAGACTCATCTGAATGAGCAGCAGCGCACTGCATCAGCAGATAAGACGTCGGAAGACCAAGGCCAGGATTTAAACCACAGTGCCAAGGACATCCACGCTGTTGGTTCGGATGAGGAATTTGCACAGGCCCTCGATGCCAGGCGCCTGAAACTCAACCTGCCACGAGCAAACGAAACTGAAGATTGGGAGAAACTGGATGCAAAAATCGTCCAAAGACTCGATGCACTGATAGGGAAAAGCACCCTGGAACACAAATTAGCCACATATGGGGACATTGTGTATGCCACATGTAGAGACGCCTATGGAGCAAAACTACCCAAAGAGAAAACACCTCGAAAGAAATCCAGACGCCAAGAAAAGATGGACAAGATCAGGGTCC
Source organism: Conus canariensis (assembly GCA_033310375.1). Lineage (NCBI taxonomy): Eukaryota > Metazoa > Mollusca > Gastropoda > Neogastropoda > Conidae > Conus > Conus canariensis. The sequence continues at coordinate 5,261,088 of CM065728.1, read as the reverse complement.
AAAAGAAAAACCTCAAGATGCAAATGAAGACCGCACTGCCAGCTGAAAAACAAGGCTTGGAAAAACTGTGGAAAGACCTGAAAGAAAAACACAGCGCCCTCAGCAAAGCGGAATCTGTGAGGAAGAGGAAGAGCAAAAAGAAGAAGACACAAGAGCGCTTCTTCAGAGACCCCTTCCAGTTTGCTAGAACACTGTTTGAGCAGCCAAAATCTGGGACCCTAAGTGTGGACAAAGGAGTTCTTGAGCAGCATCTGAGGAAAACATACTCTGACCCACAGAGCAAAGCACCACTCGACATTCAAGGTCTGGTGTGGCCAACCAACCCTGAGGAACAGTTCAATGGCAAGCCTCCAACGTTGGCGGAAATCAAGAAGGTGGTCGACAAAGCCAGAGCCAAATCATCACCAGGGCCAAACGGAATACCTTACCAGCTTTACAAGAAATGTCCCAAGTGCTGGAGTGGCTCCACAGGCTGCTGCGATCGGCTTGGAGAAACCAGAAGATCAGCGGCCAGTGGATGACGGCAGATGGTGTGTACATCCCCAAAGAGCAAAACTCAAGTGACATCAGCCAGTTCAGGCCAATATCACTACTGAACGTCGAAGGGAAAATCTTCTTCTCTGTCATGGCAGCAAGGCTGACCAAGTACCTGATGGAAAACAAGTACTTGGATGTGTCAGTCCAGAAAGGTGGCATCCCAGGCGTGGCTGGCTGTGTAGAACACGCCACAATGATCTGGGACGCAATCCAAAAAGCAAAAACAGAAAAGAGAGACCTGGACGTAGTGTGGCTTGATCTGGCAAACGCATATGGATCTGTGCCCCATGAGATGATACAGTTGGCTCTTGAGATGTACCATGTGCCAAAGAACATCCGCGACATGCTCAAGAAGTACTTCAATGGCTTCTCAATGCGGTTCTCTACCAAGGAGTACACAACAGACTGGATCAACTTGGAAGTGGGTATTGCAATGGGCTGTGCAATTTCCCCAATACTGTTCGTGCTGGCAATGGAACTCATCTTGAAAGCAGCAACAAACAACGCGAGACAAACAGACCTTGGCGATGGATACAAGATGCCTCCTCTCAAGGCCTTCATGGATGACACTACAGTGATTTCATCCAGAGAAGACGAGACACGTCATGTGCTGGAGAGGCTGGACGACATAGTTGCCTCATCCAGAATGAAGTTCAAGCCAAAGAAATCACGGAGTCTCTCACTGAGGAAAGGAAAAGTGGCCGGATCTGTGGTCTTCAGTGTTGCCAACCAGGCCATTCCAACAGTCACAGAAGAACCAGTCAAGAGCCTTGGAAGATGGTATGATGATACGCTGAAAGACACACAAAGAGCAAAAGAAACCAAGCAGATGGCGGAGGAAGGCTTGGAGACCCTTGACCAGTGTGGGCTCCCTGGCAAATACAAGGTCTGGTGTCTGCAGTTCATGCTGATACCAAAGCTCCTATGGCCTCTGATGATATACGACATTTGCACCAGCATAGTGGAGGCAATGGAAGCCAAAATCAACAAGTTCACAAGGAAATGGCTTGGTGTCCCACCCTGTCTGACTGACATAGCGCTGTACTGTCGCCAAGCAAAGCTGAAACTACCACTGAAATCCATCCTGGAGGAATACAAAGCAGGGAAGATCAGACTTCAAAGCATGCTGGAGGACTCAGGAGACAAGGTGGTAGAAGCAATCAAGCCCCAGCTGAAGACAGGCAGAAAATGGAAAGTTCAAGAGGCGATGGATTCTGCAAAAGAAAGTCTCAAGATCAGAGAAATAACAGGACACACACAGACCAACAGACAAGGACTGGGGGTGACCAAAACTGAATGGTGGTCAAAGGCCAAAGGAAAAGCCAAAAGAGACATGATGATTCAGGAGATGAAAGAAGAAGACCAAAAAAGATTCCAAAAAGCAGTCCAGCAGAGCCAGCAAGGGCAATGGACAACGTGGGAGAATGCACTCCAAAGAAGTCTCACTTGGAATGACATTTGGCGCATGGCCCCTCTCAGGATCAGCTTCATTCTCAGATCTGCATATGACCTTCTGCCCTCAAATGCAAACCTGGTGAAGTGGGGGAAAACAGACGATCCTGCATGCCCCCTCTGCCATGAAAAACAAACAGTGGAGCATGTCCTAAGCTCATGTAAAGTAGCCCTGGCTCAAGGAAGGTACACATGGAGGCACAACCAAGTGTTCAAAGAGATTGTACAAGTAGTCTGGGCTAGTACCAACACCACAAAAGGGAAAATCAGGACTCCAAAAGCACCCGCAACATTCTTCACGGCAGGAGGCAGCAAATCATGGCCAAGAACAACAGTGCCACTCGAAACATGCAGGCAGAGTCTGCTGGACGGGGCAGATGACTGGGAGTGCACTGCAGACCTCCCAGAATGGAAGAGTCACCCAGAGATCATCAGCAAGAGTGGCATGAGACCAGACATAGTAGTCCACTCTCAGTCAACCAAGCAGCTGATCATGATCGAGCTCACGGTGCCATATGAGAACAGAATGGAGGCAGCTCAAATCTACAAGACTGAAAAGTATGCTGATCTGGCAAACAGCCTGAGGAGAGAAGGCTATCAGGTCAAAGTCCTCACTGCAGAAATTGGAGCTAGGGGGTTTGTAGGAACGTCTGCATACAGCCTCATGAAACAGCTCTCAGTTGCAGGGAAGGAAAAAAACCAGAGCCCTGAAAGCAATGGCAGAAGCGGCAGAGAGGTGTTCAAGCTGGATCTGGTCAAGGAGGAACAAAAGTGAACTTCATAAGGCTTAATTTCCCTACAAATATCAGGTGTCCCTGTGGCTCAGTGGTTAAAGCGCGAGTCATTAAGTGGAAAGTGAGCATGTCCAGAGGGTCATGGTTGATCAGCATGGCTCGCCCAAGATGGGAAAAAAAAGAAAAAAAAAAAAAAAGGGGGCAGCAGAGGGACATCCGGAGTCATGAACCGGGTGTGGCCCACCCCCTAGAGTGTCAGGAGATAAGGGCCGAAACACTTGCTTGAAGGGGGCTTCTCTTCTGAGGACTCTCTGCTGCCACGCTCTCCACGAGTTTCTTTCTACCTGGATGCATCAATCTAAAAATAAAATAAAATAAGAAGTTTATCATTCTTATGACGACTGAAAACTGGTTTCCTTTTCTCGCTACTGTACAGCGAACAGTACATTGCTATACCCCGTTTCTCCCTCCCCCCTCCCCCCCCTCCTCTTTCTCTCTCTCTCTCTTAGTAGCAACGTCATCAGATACTATCAAAAGGCAGCAACTCATCTTGACTCTCCATCCGACGACAAAATAGAGTTGCCTCCCTTACTCCGTTCCCGCTTTGTCACGTCCTCCCGCCTGCATTGCCATGTGTTGTGTGTGCGCGCGCGCGTGTATGTCTGTGTGTGCGCGCGCATGCGCATGTGTGTGTGTGTATGCGTTTGCGCGCGCGCATGTATGTGTATGTGTGTGCGTGCGTGTGCGTGTGTACATGTTTGTGTGGCTGTGAATGTACGCGTGCATGTGTTTGTGTGCATTTGCACGTGCAAGGATAATCTCTCTCTCTCTCTCCCCCCCCCCTTCCTCCCTCCCTTCCCCCGTCTCTACCTATTCCTTTCAACACAGTACAATGCACGCAACAGGCAACAATGAACAACATGATACAATGTAATACAACAATACAAACACAGTAAACATTTAAAGTCTTTATTGACACTCCTACAAGCTTATCTCATCAAACTTCACACAAGACAACACTGATGTATCTATTACACTCATCTACGCAACATATCCATTGCACGTACTTTCTCAACATACGTATAATACTCGTCTCCTCTACAAACCTGTAGCACACACACACACACACACACACACACACACACACACACGAAGAGAGAGAGAGAGAGAGAGAGACGAGAGAGAGAGAGAGAGAGAGAGAGAGAGAGAGAGAGAGAGAGAGATTCCACTCAATATAATTATCCACAAACTTGTCTATCAATATACTGATCCCAGTTATCTACTGAACATATCTCTTACACTCACACTAATCTGCTCAACATATCTTTACACTCACCTTTTCAATTACTCAAAACATCTATTATATTCATTCACTCAATCACACAACAAAACTTCCTGTCTCCCCACACCGTCACCCATTTCCAAACACATCAAAACAAAATACACTATTTTTTTTCTTCTCTTTTTTTATTTCCAACGATCACAATACTTTAAGATTCTACTTGAGCTACAAAAACATCCATTTATTTTCAAATCATGAAAAAATGATATAAAAAATAATTGTACAGCATATTAACATAACAGGACGAGGCAGAGAACACCTCAAAGGTTGGGTATAGAAGCACACGGATGCATTACAAGATGGAAAAAAAAAATTATGAAGCTATACAATTCACGTCCAAATCATGAAAGATGATAGACATCATGATCGTATGCAAGAGAGAGAAAAAAAAAACAAAGGCAAATTTTCATATACACTGAGTTTCCAGAAGAATTTGAAAATATATCTGTATTCAAATTCAACAGAAAAAAAAAACTTCATTTCTCTCACGATGCAAACAAGTCTTTCGGCAACATCAGAACATGTTGCTGAAGAAAAATGAAATATTCTCCAAATGATAACCAGCGACAAAGAAATAATTATCCTCCGTGATTATAATGAGAATGAACGAACACCCATCGTCCAAGACAATGAGAGAGAAATGAATAGCAGTTTGCAGCACGCAATCCGAATGAAATGAAGAATTCTTACAGTAATTTATGAGTAAGGAGTACAGACTCTCCGTAGCAATCTCATGAAAGCGAAAAGAACACTGGGTGTTTTTCTTCTTTCTTACGGTACCGCCCACATAATAGTGCATATGCATCTTCCCATCATTGCCTACGTCTGTCTCTCTTAGCACTAGAGGGCAGACTATCTGACGTGACAGCCGGTTCCGCTTTGCTGGGTTCTGCGTTCATCCGTATCGCTGAAGCCTGACTCGGTCAATCATGACGGTCACTGCAGACTGCCAGAATGTGCTTCGATCTCTGGGTTTTAAAACCAACCATGGCTGCCAGCCTTCTTGAGTCCACTTCGGGATGAAAACAGTGGTGTGGATAGGGGACGGGGGGATGGGGGTGGGGGGGGGGGGGGACTTAGGCTTTTGACCGAAAACATATCGAACTCCCTCATGTTTCAGTTGACAAATTTGGGTCTTCAAAACAAAAATACACTTTCCATACATTTAACTGCCTACATCCCACAAAACATCGTATGTTTCTTCTTCTGCAATATTGTATCATCTCTATTCAAAATGACACCACTACCACCCCGAGCCTCACATTTAGAAACTACATTTTGGAATTCTGGACTTTAAAATAAAATTTTTTTTTTTTTTTTTTTTTACTATATTCAGGATCTCAGGAATTTCTAAAGGGAAATTAAAAAAAAAAACTTCAGGAGGGCTGACACCTATGACTAACCCAGCACGCAGCAGCTGCCATGGTCCTGCTGTTGGTTGAAGCTTGACCCAATCTTCTGACTTCTTCCATGGCCAGCCCCTTCTTCAAAAACATTGCACACGGGTTTAGTGAACAGGCTCAGCACTCACTCTTTCTCCAGCAGACAAGATTGTGAGAACGCACAGACCAACCACGATCACCTCCCCGTACACAGAGCTGCAGCCATGTTCTGATCAACAACCACTGGTCACGCGATCAGCCAGTGTTTGTGAGCACTACTGTCTGCTGTGAACACAATAATCACCAACTGGACCAGTCATGAATGACAGCAATGCCAGCTCTGCTGCATGCTCCTTACATGGGTATGGCCATCCACTAGGCCAGTCATGTATTGTGGCAAGGTCAACCTTGCGGAATGCTCTGTACACGCGTGCCCTCATCTGGCCCAGTATCACAGGACTCTGAAGTCAGCACTGCTGCTCTCTGTGTACAAAGCACCTACCCTCGACAGATTCCCATAGAACTTTGGCACTGTTATTTACTGTGTTGTTATCTACTAGCCGTTCAAAATGAGCAGCAGCTTCAACACTGCTGTGTGCCGCAGACATCAGGCTCATCATCCACTGATCCAATTAGAGATGAGAGAACATTTTTACACTGCTGTCTGCTGTGACAGTCATTAGCATCACCGACCGACTCCTCGGGATAGTCACAGCGACTATTACAGGATAGCCCAGTTCGTTCCCATGGCCATGTAACAGACAGTACAGTGTGTGACACACAGACACAGGCCCCTGGACTTTGCCTCTGTGCTATACTTCCCCTGTGATGGCAGCTCTCTGTGGCTGTGGTCACTCCAAACGCTCGGCAGTGACATGTCCTTTAACAGCCCAGCTGTTAAAAAGCAACAACACAACGTCCACCGTTTCTATCCAATCATTCCAGCCTCTGTCACACAAATCCCTCACCTCACGTGACACAACACGTACGTTTACCATTCTAGAACTTGACACGTCATCATTCTACAACCTACGAGCCCTTTCTGAACCTGTGCTTCCAACTGGCTGCCAACCACCTCACGCTAACAGACGGCCCCCAAAACTATGATTCCTCAACCAGTGTCAGAACAACTCTGGCACTCCCCCCCCCCCCCTCTCTCTCTCTCTCTCTGTTCATCGCTTGGTGACCCACGGAGAACATGACAAATATACCGAAGAACAAACTAAAGAGCACTGCACAATGCTATAACACTCCTCTGAACACGCAATGGCACGACAGCTTGCAACAGACTTCCTCCTCCAGCCCGCTTGATGGTCCCCTAAATGCCGTGTGACATGATGGTCAGACTGGAACAGAACACCACTGAACACACAAAGCGACACATCAGCTCCAAATGAATGAATGACAAAGCGACACATCAGCTCCAAATGAATGAATGTTCCAACATTTAATAATAATGAATGCAAATTTCCTTCCAAACACATTATGAAAAAAAAAAGACCTCGTCTCTCTGAACGAATGAATGAACCACATGTCATTTAGAACAACAGAGAAATGGATGCTGCCAAAGAAAAAAGACAAGGTTCATTCCCAACGCAGACAGCAAGCTGACGAACAGTGGATGTACCGATACACGGACAGGCAGTGCTGATCGAAGAAGCTCTGGCTTCAAGAGGTCACCTTACACCGCGGCGTTTCATTTCCAAACAGTAAGCAGGCTTTAAGAGTTACGTCTAAACATCGTCCACGCTGACATTGGTCGTTAAACATTCAATACGGTGGCGTTTTTTTTTAAGCTTTTATACATAGAAAAGAGTATACTATGCAGCACAGAAATCCTCTTCCCAGTCCCCCCCCCCCTCCCCCCTTTTCTTTCCTGTCATCATCTTCTGCATCTTAAATCATCTATCACTGATATTCCCTGTCCACCTCTCTCCAATCCCCACCCTCTCCAATCCGAACTTGTTTGCGCGCACGCGCACACGCGCGTGTTTGTGCGAGTCTGCGTCTATGTGTGTGTCTGCATCGAGCACAGTGATCTTAGAAAACAGCTTTCCCCCAAAATAAAATAAGGCAAATATTCCAGTCTAGGAATTTCTCTGTTACATTTCTCCATCTTGTTTTGATAACTTTTCACACTCCTCATGCAGTATTGTAACTCCTCAGGCAGTAGTCTAACTCTTCGGGCAGTCTTCTAACTCTTTAGGCAGTGTCTTAACTCTCTGTCCAACCGTTGAAACTCCTTTCATGTCCAACAGAGCTGAAAAGACGTCAGACAGTCAGAGTGGGAATTCTTTCTTCTTCTCTCCATGAGCATTCCAGACTGCATGTTCTATAAACACTTTCCAGAACAATGAAATCAGCAAGTATCAAGTTTTCAACAACTTGCATCACACTGATATTCTGTACCCCCAGCTCAACGTGTTCAATCGACTGTTCAAAAATACTCAAGAGCAGCACTTAAACTTGTGATCACATCAATGCTAAAAAGTGGGTGATATGCGCTTTATTCAAGCTCTATCTTCCTCTTTACCCACTGAAAAGGAAAGGTTACTCATGAACTTGTTTTACGCTACATGTAGAAAGATCTACGGCGAGATCCAACCTATCCACACTAATTCAGCTTCGTTACCTCTTCCACTCCATTGTCAAGATCCCAGACTGTTTCTCTAACACCTATCCTCCAGTTCTCCCTACCATGACTAGCGCGGCTACAAATCAGCCCACAACCTCACCTGCACAACTCTCTCTAAGCAGACACACTGACTCGAGGGTTGAGGGTGTCCTACTACCATGGGCTCTCTCTCTCTCTCCTCTCCCTTGATACACAACAGGAAGAGAGGACGTGACAAGACAGGAGAACAGGGCCATAAAAAGGACAGGATGACAGGACAGGAAGGCAGGGCAGGAACGAGAGGACACAGGATGACAGGACAGGAAGGCAGAAGCAGAGAGCAATGAACGGACAGGACAGGAAGCTGGAGGACACAGCAACGGGACAGGATGACAGGGCAGGAACGAGAGGACACAGGATGACAGACAGGAAGGCAGAAGCAGACAGCAATGAACGGACAGGACAGGAAGCTGGAGGACACAGGATGACAGGACAGGAAGGCAGAAGCAGAGAGCAATGAACGGACAGGACAGGAAGCTGGAGGACACAGCAACGGGACAGGAAGACAGGAAGAGAGGTCAGAACATGATGAGACATGATGCCAGGATAGCAGGACCAGGAGAAGAATTGTTTTAGGACACCACAGGAGCGAAGGACAGGACAGTAAGCTGGAGGAGGACACAGCGACGGGGACAGGTGGACAGGACAGAAAGACCAGACAGCCGCACACTGAAAACACACACACAAAAGCCAGCCGACCACCGAGTGGTACAGACGACTGTTCACTGCTATTTACAGGGAGGTGGTTCCAACAATGACTGCGTGTGGCTTGGTTCACACAGCCAGTAACAACAGTTCACAAGAGTTCCAACAAATGCCATTCTGCACAACACAGGACCCCCTCGCCTCGCCTGTCCCAGCCTTCCTAGCTCTGTAACAACACAAAACACAGTGACTGGAGTCTGTCAGTCTGAAAGTTAACAAATACTTGCACCACTGGTGAGGCTGTCTCTTCATCATTAAAACTTCGCAGACTCCCTCCTCTTCCCATGGACAAAGAGTGTCATTCTTGAGAATCCAAAGGAGTAGGCCGTGCATCATGTGTGGAAAAAAGTCAGTTTTTCTGTGTGCTTGCAGTTTGTAAGTAGTGGTTACAAAAGATTGTAGAGGACTTTAATTTCCTGTGAACTGATTTGACCTGATGCTTCATGAAAAACAAAATCCCAATGCGCGGGAGGAAAGTGAGATGTAACTGGGAGTGCCCTGTTTGTTTTGTTTTGTCTACGATTTACACTGTACATTTAGTTTTTTCCATTACAAAATTCAATTCATATAATGCACAGGTCTAAGGGATCACAATCACACACACACACACACACACACACACACACACACAGAGAGAGAGAGAGAGAGAGAGAGAGAGAGAGAGAGAGAGAGAGAGAGAGACAGTGAGAGACAGAGAGAGAGATGTAAAAGTCAAAAAGACAAGCAACAAAAAACAAAATCTCTCAACTGTCCTAAATCGTCCCACAAAAGAAGAACGTAATTGTGTGTGCGTGCGTGCGTGCGCGCGCGCGCGCGCGCGCGCGTGTGTGTGTAAGCGTTGTGTACCGGTGCAAAATCACTTCAGCATTTCCTTTCAGATTCCACCGACTGAACCACACAACTTTTTTTTTCTATCACAAAAAAACCTCGGGTGACAAAACCACCTTAACCACCATCCTGCTAAGCAAAAAATCAGACCCAGCAACACAGAAATAAACGAACGTCCACCGTAATTAAACACACGTGTCAGATTCCACACGACATAAAAGACAGGAACCCAGGGACACAGTCTCCTGACGACACACGTCACGTGACGTAGTCCACCACAAGAAGAACTTCCCAGTAAGACAAACACACAGCACAGGTGTCGGGACTAAAGTTGAGGGGGGCAGGTGGGGGGTGGGGTGGTAACTCAGCCGAAATGGTAGGGGGAGTTGGAGGTGAGGGGGGGGGGGAGGATGACATCACAGAATGGGAGCAACAGGATGAGGATGACTGCTCACTTCTTCTTCCTGCTGATGGCCAACTCATCAGGGACGGAGGAGGGGGGGGGGGGGGGGGGGGGGAGGGGGTGATGTGAGGGCACTTGGGGAAACGTGACCATCCTCACTGCCGACAAAGGAAGAAGCAGGGAGGAGCAGGGACGTGGCACGGGGAGGAAGGGGGGGGGGGGGGTCTGGTCTCCTCTCTTCCCCCCTCCCCCCCAAAAAAAAAAAAAAAAAAAAAAAAAAACGAACAGTGACTGCGCAGGATACAGCGGACTCCGTCATCAGCACTACTGGACCACCACTCTTAGACCAGGAAGTGACGCAGAAATGGGAGGAGGTTGGAGGTGGTGGTGGTGGTGGTGGTGGTGGTGGTGGGGTTATAGGGGGAAGGAAGGAGGGGGAGGGAGGGAGGGGGGTGGATGGTAGAAAGATAGACCTGCAGAAAGTATATGTGCACAGCGATGTATGTGACAATGGGGTATTCACTGCATTTTGTACACTCACTCACATACACCCCCCCCCCCCATCTCTCTCTCTCCCCCTTGCCACACTGAGCTAACGCTATCACTGTGTACACATTAGTGAAGTCTGTCTATAGAAAAGCACAGGTCATGTTATCTTTTCCTCACTTCTTCATTTGACCGATGCCATGGGAATAAAGAGATCATGTGATGACCTACATAAATCTGTTTCCTAAAAAGAAAATTCGTCCTATTCCTTTGTCTTTTCCTTTCATGTTTTTTTTTTCTTTCAATTTTCTAAACGATTGACCGATGCACAGATCAAGTCACGTTTTAGTTCTGCATCGACATGGCGTGCACCTTTTTCTTTTTTCTTTTTTTTTTTTTTGGCTATCACCTCAATTTGGCTCTGCATTCCATCTTCAAGTACAATGAACATTAGTCAGAAAAGACTGCTAATAACAGAGCCCAGAGTTTGTTTTTTTTCCCCCATTAACAACAACAGATGAACAGGGAGAAGAGGAAGACCAGACAACGTTAACACGGCGGCTATAGATTGTCAGGACAGAAACAACAGAGGGTACTTTTCCTAACATATGCTATCACAGTCTGCAGGTGTTTGTTTCTGAAAGAATCCCCGGGACAACGACAAGCAGAACCTTCTCCTGTCCAGCCTACCAATGCTCCACAACTGGTCCCGCTCCTCTTGAGACATTCTTCTGCTTCTTCTTCTTCTTCTTCTGTGGTCGATTTTTTGGTTGCGTCAGACCTCCAATCCTGTCGCTATGATGAATCCCAGTCTTCTCAAGGTCTTGACGGCTGCCCCAAAGATCTGCACCTTCTGGTTAGGTTTGACGTCATAGAACATCATGGGCTGGACAGTGTTGGAGGGTGTGTTCTGGGGTCTGAGATCCAGTGCGCCACACGGACCGATCTCTAGAGGTAAGGTTTGTGCGCTGTTTCACATCTACTACTGACCATCTTGGTGTGGCCAGAACCGAGGGAGCTGGAGGAGGAACTGAGAAAACAAAGGAAAAGTCATGGGCAGAATGGAAGATTCTGGCATCAGAACTGACAACTCGGGCACCAAAGACAGACAAGAGACCCTGCTATCACTCTTTGAACTTTCCTCTCTCATCAGAGCTCATCCTGAAACTTGTGTTCCAGTCTGTGTTATTGTTTGTGTTGAATCTGGTCACGTACTGAAACGTCAATGACCACATTCTGCTCCGGAAATCCGTTTCAAATCTGCATTCCCAAGCCTAAGTAGATGGCTTCACTGATGAGTGCTTTTGCTGTTAGGTATCTCTTTCCAGCTTTGACCAGAGATCGGTTTCAAATCTGTATTTCCAGGCCTTATTAGATGACATCATCTTTGAGTAATTTGGCTGCAAGACATCTGATTGTAGCCTTGACCAGAGATCGGTTTTAAATCTGTATTTCCAAGCCCTATTAGATGGCATCATCCATGAGTCCCTTTGCTGTAAGATATCTCATTCCAGCCTTGACAAGAGACCCGCTTCAAATCTGTATTCCCAAGCCATATTAGATGACATCATCTACGAGTCCCTTTCCTGTAAGACGTCCGATGGCAGGTTTCCCTGCGGCTTCAATCCACACTGGATGACAGACAGTGTCCTGCTGTATTTGAACACAAGAGATCTTAGCATGCACATGGCTACTGCCGCTACATTGTCTGCACATGGCTACTGCCGCTACATTGTCTATGTACACCAGCCCAGAAAGAACAGGACTACTGCTTTGTTAGCTCGCCTGCCCAGCAACAGATCTTGCACACACTTGATTCATTGTGTGAACGATCATCATTGCCAGTAATGCCAGGCGCTCTGATCATGATACCATTACAGTGTGATATACTGTTTCACTCTGATGTATTACACGATGTTAGACTGTCTCAATCACACATCACTGTCTGTCTCGCTTTCAGAATTACACGAGGATAGACTTTATGTTTCAATCACACATATCTCTTCTGTCATCTCTCGGCTACCAGTGGACCCCTCTCCTACGATGACGCATATACTCACATGCTGATGTCAGTCTGACAGACACACACACACACAAAATGAACACCCCCCCCCCCCAACAAAAAAAGTCTGAACCAAAAAAGACAACCTGACAATAACAAATGAAAAAAAACAACAAAAACGAAACATCAAAATCAAAATCCAACTGAAAGCCAACAAGGAATTACAATCAATAAGACATGCGAAGCTAGCATCATACTGCAAGTGAGGTTAAACAATAAATAAATTAGAAAATTGACACAAAGATGACGGCATGCAAACTTGAGGTGGGATACTTACGACAGAAACCGCCCAAAATTAGCTAAAAGCAATGCACAGACAGAACAAAATAACACTAATGTAAACTAAACAACTAACCCCCCCCCCCAAAAAAAAAAAAAAACACAAAAAAACCTCATACGTATACATCATTAACAAAAATCAAGAACAAAAAAAGCGTTCCCCTGCACATTTGGCTAGAATACTTCTCGACAACTATAAACCTTATTTCAGAGTTTGTCTATATCATTCTCAATAGCTGTCGACCCAATCTTATAGTTTGTTGTTACCACTTTCAACAGCTGTCGGCCCAATCTTATAGTTCGTTGTTACCACTCTCAACAGCTGTCAACCTGATCTTACAGTCTGCTGTCATTACTTTCAACAGCCCCAGCCTATAGTCACCACTCTCACTAACTTATCAGCTCCATGTGAATCTGTTTAACCAGCTCAAATCATATACTGAAAATTAAGAAAAAAAAAAACCAAACAAACAAATACAGAAACACACACTTTCAAAAAAAAACTTTCACACAGATGATATCCAATCGAATTTTCTCAAATCTTCAGTTACAAAAACAAACAAAACAAACTAAAGCAAAGCAAAGCGAAAGGAACTGCAAAGATGTCCTGAAAATGACCAAAAATGCCCAGCGTGAGTCTGACCTTATGGTCAATCTACCATACTTAATGACAACGATTTTTTTTGTCAAAAACAAACAAATAAAAAAGCGCATTCTGTGTCATATGAACACTCCAAGCAGCTCACTGTGGACTTTGGGAGGATGTCTTGTCTTGTCTTGCTCCAAGTGGATTGGCAATCGACAATCCAGTCGTCATGCCTTTTTCTATACAGTACATACAGCGACATGGGAGACAAATCAGTTTTGAGCACTGCCACCTCTGTGGACAACAACATGGTCTACTGACAGCAAGGTCTGGTGAGAGTTCTTACGTCAATACAAAAAAAAAATCAATTAAAAACAAAACGTCTCATGACCATGCTGAATTCAAACGAAGACGACAGAAAAACAAGGGTCATTTCATTCCATAAAAAGCTGGACACTGACTATGAGAAAGTCTCCACTTTCATGACGGTCATAGCACCTAAAAGTGATTTTTCCCTTTATCGTTATTGTCCAGCTGTGCCTGTACCATACTTCGACTAAATCCCCCCCCCCCCCCCCCCCCCCCTGAGATTTCATGCGATTTGACTGATATTTTTTTTTTGTTTGTTTGTTGGCGAGGGCTGTAATTTCCACGGAGGTAAGAGAAATGAACGATATTGATTTCACATAAACAATCTCAGAATTGTCTGTTCCCCCAAATTTTCTATCCAGAGAACTGATGTAGAATTTCGGGACAGCGGCAGTGGCGATGGCGTTCTGAGGTCCAGGGATGGGGGAACAAAGCGGACATCAGCGACAGGTTTTTGGCAATACTGTCTTATCTGACAACGTTCTCTTCTTCTAGCTCTTTCTTTTCCTTTTTCTTTCTCGTTTTTTTTTTTTTCAATCTTAAAGAGCACGTGCGTGTGTGCGTGTGCATGTGTGTGCCACGCGCGCGTATGTGTGTCCTCGTTCCTGTTTTACTGTAATACAAGTGGACTCTGCAGACAAAGATCCGGCCAATTCACAGTTCATCATAACATAAAACAAAAGGCAAATACTGAAAATATCACTGATGATCAAATGTTCACAGTTCACTTGACAATGATTACGTTCATTTGAAGCTGGAAGAGGTACTCCTCACTTCTCACAGGCCTTACACTTCTGATTCTTTTTCTTCACTTTTTTTTTTTGTTTTTTTGTTTTTGTGTTTTGTTTCGTTTCGTTTTCAATTTTTTTTTCTTCAAATTATGAACTGCTGTCAACACAAACCAACACAGATACTTTTCTCTTTACACAGGATCTAGTACAGGTCTAGCGCGCTGAGAATAATACTACAGTCCAGGCCCGGCATGTGTTTTCAACAAACCATACTTTCTACACTCTCTTTTTGTTCTAGCGTACATGAATACACCAGTTAAATACACCAAAAACAATCAAACGACTACAAAGAAAGAGAACCTTTCAACATCAGAGACCCAAAACATTCTGTCTACACAATTTTCTTTTCCCGAATGAAACAAATGCATTTGTTCAAATTAAAAAGAAAAGCAAACAAAAAAAAAGAGAAAGAAAGAAAGAAGCATCAATTTCTCCACACACTTTTGCCAAAAAAAAAGGATGAGTTCATGTCATAGCAAACGTGAAATGGCGAGTGGGACAGGGTATAAGCATCGTCTTCTGCATACATGGATGAGATGATAATGGCGATGAGAGAAGCTGGTGGAGAACAGAAGACGAACACATCAGTCATCACTGCAGCATGACACGACCATTGTCCTCCTTGAACAATGAACTGATGATGGTCAGTTATGACAATGACCCCACTGTGGTACATTCATCATCCTTAAAAACAAACAAAAAACGACGTTACATTCAGCTTTAAAAAAGGAAAAAAAAATGGTGGTACGACCTTAACGCTGACACGTTTAGCATGAACTTTTCTCTCCACATCTGGCTGGTGACTACCTTCTTCAAAAATCTGACAAGGTGTACAGGACCGTTCTATCAAAAAGTCCAGGAGCAGAAAACATAAGTAGATTACAGACAGACAGACAGACAAGCGAGTGCATATACAGATCA
The DNA here is from genome assembly GCA_033310375.1 of Conus canariensis. Taxonomy (NCBI): domain Eukaryota; kingdom Metazoa; phylum Mollusca; class Gastropoda; order Neogastropoda; family Conidae; genus Conus; species Conus canariensis. The sequence goes on along the minus strand of CM065728.1, from coordinate 5,245,537 downwards.
CTGAACACCGAATTGTTCTTGAGGGAGGGTGGGTGGGCGGGTGGTGGCAGGCAGCAGGCAGAACCGTTGACTGACAACACTGTCATATCCCCGACATCACAGCGACACCTCCTCCTGCAGAGACCGCTCCCAGGCCACAACACTGAAGAGACGGTGGGCCACAGCAAGCCAAGGCAATGCTCTGCTTCTCCTAGGCTCGGCTAGGCTCGGCTAGGCTAGGCTAGGCTCGGCTCGGCTAGGCTAGCTCGCTCGGCTCGGCTCGGCTCGGCTCGGCTCGGCTCGGCTCGGCTCGGCTCGCTCGGCTCGGCTCGGCTCGGCTGGCTAGGGTGGGTGGAAGGGAGGGACTAGGGCCTGTGTTAGCTACAACTGGAACTTTGGCTGTCCAATCTGAAAACTTTGTTTTTTAATGTGTGGTGGTGGCTACGGTTTCAGCTTTTTCATTAATGAGATGTTTTGGTTTTGTGTGCTGTTTGTTTTCTAATGGGAACTTTTTCCCACAATGATAATGATCGACAGTACCTGATTCTAAGCGGTGTTACTTTCTATCAATCAACAGCTTTCCTTCTCTCGCTCCCTCTCACTCTTTTTGTTTTTCTTCGTTTGTGACCTGAAACGTACTTTTTTTTTTTTAAAACCCAATTGACTTGCATAATTCTAGTATGGCAATATACTGAACGACTATCTTCCGTATCCATCAATCCTTACAATAGGTTTCTCGAATTAAACGTTCTTAAAACATGTACACTCATTCGTAGTCTATCATGAAGAAGCCATGGGAGAGACATTAAACAAAAAGAGTTGCATGCATTATATCAAAGTAAGTCCTCGATTGACTTAAGGAGCACAAAAGCTGAAACATATTGCACACAGATAGGCGGATGACCCCCCAAAACATCCTCATCCAACAGGACCATCTGCGAGGGTGGACCCTGGGCAAGACACATGCCAGAGAATGTGCACGTCCTCCCTGCCGTGGAGATGCCGTGTGTGTTGTTCACTGGAGCAAGCTGCGACTAAAAGCACAGTGAAAAGCGGTTTCACCATGACCAACCAGTTCACGAGGAAGGGCCATAAGTCCTGTATCAAACCAGTGTTTAAGACAGACAAGAGCATTCTGAAGTATAGAAATTGAAAAAGAAACTTAAATAACGTTACTTCATTTTGCCCTTTGAAAATCTATTTTTCAAGAGCCAAAAAACGAAGCCATTTCCATGGGGATTTTTCCTTTCTTCGCAATTCAGACTGCACTATAACATACATATTGACAAGTACCAATTAAAAACTCCCATCTGTTTCAAATGTGAAAGGAGGCGGGGAGGGGGGGGGGGACTCGTTATTATCAGAACAAACTTACAAGTCAACAAAGCTCTTGTCAAGTCTGGTCTTTCACTTCTGACTCTGAATATACCTGAATCACTGGGAAAATACTTCATAGATTGTTTGTGACTAAGTGTGTGTATTCGTCTGCGTGTACGAGTGTGTGTGTGTGTGTGTGTGTGTGTGTGTGTGTGTGTGTGTGTGTGTGTGTGTGTGTGTGTGTGTGCGCACGCGCGCGCGCGCACGCATGTGTGCGTGAGTATATAATTATGCGTGGCCTTGCATGCATATGCATGCGTGTGAGCATGGTTGCATAAAGGGTGGCTGCGAATCAATCTCATCATCTGCAAAACCTGCACCATGACGGAACCGTTGACGCCGAATGCAGAAAGATGGTACTGTTGATTTGTTTCTGTAAGCCCATAACAAATTTATTGACTGATCTTACACTGACCCATAACAAATTTATTGACTGATCTCACACTGACCACACCTTCTGTGACTGGAGTAATCAAGGTCCTCCCTAACTGAGATTTTGTTTCCTAAATTACTGAATCATTCTTCTCTTCCTTGTACATTCTTACAGCTAAATAAACGTTTGAAGTCAAATTGACAAAACAAGCCTCTTACACTTTTCCCTTTCTTTCTAGCGAATTAGCAGTCCCAGAAGTTCTGCAACTCTCGTCTTTTTCCTCCCGGTTTGCTCTTCTACCATGTAAAGATCCCTTTTCAAACTACATCTGAACTACATCATCAACAAGTAATGAGAAGAGCATTGTTTTTCCACACGTCTTGGTCAAAAACCGACCACAGCCAACAGCCGTACCTTCATTACGCACGACGATTCTTGCAAGCCTGCAACGGCGGAGCCCCAACCTATCCATGTCAACCCCTAACTATTTCTACCCTCTTCACCGACAGAATCTGTATATAAGAGGAGGGGGGGGGGGGGGGCTTTCATTTTCCAAGACTACTGCCAAAGAACAACTTGTCCCTAAAAGCTTTCGCTGTGAGGACGCAAAACTGAACCATTCAGGGCTTTTCATTTTCATCTACAGCATGTCAAATCCTTTCTTTCTTTCTGCACCTCTTCAAACAAAAATGTTTTTACAACACAAACAAAACAAAAAACCGCTACCAGTCTGAAAGGCCAGACCCTCCTTCTTTCCTAAGGGGAGACAAAAGACAGGTGCGGTGGTGTTGACAGAAACATAAAAGGCCAGTGCGGAACGGTCGATCTTCTCTGCACTGTGACTGACTACCTGAGTGAGACAGACGTCTAGCCAAAGACAAGGGCTGCTATTTTCCAGCCTGAACATGCCAATCCCTCTGGCTCTGTTGTACCTGCTCCACATATATACAGGCTGGGTCTGACTTGAGCAGCGTGGGGAGGTTCCGGTCTGGGTGTGTCGACAACCCCACCCCCACCCCACGCCCCTAACTCAACACGTTTCTACAGCCACAGACTCTACCACGACAACGGCTGACATTCCCCCTCCCCCACCCCCCTCCACCCCAAAGCGGGACATGTCAACCCCTATTCTTTTTCACTTCCATACGCTACCTTCTACGCTATGGACAAATGCTACAAGCTGCCTCAAGTCATGACCTTCACACTTTGACCCCTGAACCTGTTGGTTGGCGCGCAAAGAAAAGAAAAGGGGCGGCGGGTAGGATTAGGTGGTGGGGAGTTGGGGGGAGGGGGGAGAGAGTTGCCAGCAGCCTTGCCATGGCTGTGAACTGTCCTGTGTTCTGATTGGCTGCTGCTTGCAGTGCTGTCAGCGGATTGGCTGGCTGGCTGGGGAGGGGGGAGGGGCTGGCTACATGTTGGTGTCCAGCACAGAGTGTTTGGAGTTGCGCAGTTCCTCCGTCTCGTAGGCGTTGAGCGTGGCGAAGCGGTTGTCCTTCAGGTGGGTGATGTTGGCGCTGATGCAGATCAGAAATGCACCTGAACCAAAGGACAGACCGTTCAATTCGCTAATCATCTAACAGACAAACAAAGAGAGAGAGAGCAGAGTAGCAGAGAGAGAGAGAGAGAGAGAGAGAGAGAAGACAAGACAAAATGCTTTATTTACGAGGATAATAGATAAGCACAGATGTGCGTTTTTACATCCAGTCCTCGCCCTGAGTAGGGTCAACAATGTAAAATGAGATGAGGCAACAAAAGAAGCATGTAAAAAGTGGCTAGAACGAAAATAAGATACGGGGAAAAAAAAAGAAATAAAAGAAAAAGTAAAATGAGAGAGAGAGAAAACGCAGGAGCGAAAGGAGTGTAGGGAAGAGAGAGAAAGAGAGAGAGAGAGAGAGAGAGAGAGAGAGAGAGAGAGAGAGAGAAAGGGAGGGAGATGGAGAATGAGGCGAGAGTGGTGTGCAGGAAAGAGCATCATGTTTAGAACCATCTGACAATCAAAAAGTACCAAGGAGATACAAGACAATCGATTTTGAAGCACCAGGAAAAAAAAAGAAGAAAATAACGCGCAAATGGAGGGGAAAAAATGCATAATGATAGCCCAGTCACCACGGGTAGGCGTCATAAAGATAATAAATCAAGTCATTCCAGAGACAGAGAGAGAGAGAGAGAGGGGGGGGGGGGGGGGGGGGGGGAGAGGTACCATGACAGGAAAAAGAATTTCACACATTTACCAACTTTGCAAAACAATAAAGTTGTGTTCGCACACCCTGCTCATGTTCTGTCTGGTGCTTCCTGTAACGAAACGCTTGACAAACCCATCCCACTCAAACCCCAAACCAAATAATAGATTTCAAATCTATGCCCACTCTCCCCTCTAACCCTCCCCCCCCTCTCTCTCTCTCTCTCTCTTAGAACAGTGTGAGCGTCCAGTCCCACTTCCCAGTCCCACTTCGCTATCTTGTACAAGAGAAAATTACGTCATGCCACGCTCTGTGTCATTCCTATGGGCCTACCTCCCTTCCCTTCTCAACCCTCCTTCCCCACTCTGAGCAGCTATGATGCAGAAAAATTTCCATTGCATTGTGACACTTGCCCGTCTCCCCCCCCCCCCCCCCCCCATCCTGTGACATAAAGGCATTCTGCCGTCCCCCCCCCCATCCTGTGACATAAAGCATTCTGCCATGCTCTCCTCCGCCACCACCACCACTCACCCCTCCACCCCCCACCTGAGCCACATGCAGCTTCACTTCCCACAAAGGGTAACTGGCAAACCTCCCTCCTTCTCCAAACCCTCCCCCCCCCTCCCCCCACGACCTTTGGTAAATGATGTCACTGTGTTTTCTCAGCCAGGGTCTTTGTCTATACAGACACATAAATTAACCAGCCACTGATTTCAGTAAGCCAGCGCCGACGAAGTTCAAACAATTTCCGAGGCGAATGATGATAAGAATAGATCCCGCCCCCCCCCCCCCCTCCCCCTTCGCTCTCATTCCTGGTGTGTGACTGACACCTTGTCAGCCAGATCAGAAACCTGATTTGGCAGTTTAGAATTCATATACGAGACACATAGAGTCACGACTTCACTGACCCCTCAAGACTGCCTGTAGATCAGAACAGTGACAGACAGAGGGACGACCAGAGAGGCCTGATAACCTACTCCTTGATCCCAAGTCATTCACTGGTTCACTCCCAGGAAAAGTGGGTTGGAACTATGTTTTACATTTTCGAATCTATGTATTGATTTTATGTATGCCATGTGGGTTAACATGGTAACTTTGTACAAATGCTTAGCAACATTTATCAAACTGATGAATGATTATTCTGTGTAGTAGTTTGCTTGCCATCATATGGCAAAAGCTCTCTCCACGTGTGGTTATGATTCTTTGTTAACAATCTGACCACTATTCTTTGTGTTCACCCTGACTTTTGCCAGTATGCAATTCTGTCTGTTAAGATAATAATTCAATGATTACTTTTGATAAGAAAAACAGTATGCCTGTGCTAGGTTAGAAACTGCTAAGCTGATTTATAAATACTGGTGATTGTTGGAATGATTTGTAGTGTATGACTTTTAAGTCTACACCACATGGGTACTTGGACTAAGTGTACCCAAGTCAATGTGATTTAATTCCTAAGAAACAGGGAAGAGTTGTATGACTGAAACTGTGTAGCATTGTATTACTATCGGGAAGAGTTGTATGATGAAACTGTGTAGCATTGTATTACTATCTCCAACCCTTTTGTTAGCTTAACGCACCCTTTAAACAAAAGTGGAGATTGATAGTTGTAGTAGAAACTCTACCATAGAGAAAAATTTTGCTGGCTGAGTCTCACACATGTTCTGAACGTAAACAAGGGTAAATGTGTGCACTCAACAAACCAGCCATCAGATTCTCACCTACAGACCAAGTTCTCTTTATTGCAGACCTGAGATCATGGTCACGGTACATATTGTGGCTCCACCCTACTCTGGGGCTACCCTTTAAACCGGGGTGACACCAGACAACAGATCTACAAGGGAGGATCAGTCACCAGCCACAGGAGAGATCAACTACCCTCTCCGATATAAGCTAAGTTAGATAACCACCTGGACTCAAACCCATCAGACCCTTACCCTCACTTTATGATGAAACAGTGAGAAACTGTCTATGAGTATCACTTTGGCTACTGCACTGGGTGTATGCAAGCGAAGTGGATGTATCTCAACCAGATGCATTCAGTGTAACTTAGACAGGCCCACTGTATTCCAACTTAAGTGGCTGCACTGAGTGTAAGCATGTAAAGTAGGAGTGAGGAAGGGCCCCTCATGGTTGTGGTTCAAGGAGAACTAAAACCTTGCCTATTGAAGTGACATGTAAATACTTACCTATGTGTAAGCAAGTAAAGTTGATGTGTGAAATTGCACTTAACTTGTGTCAGTTCTCTGTTGTTCAGTCAATGTTGAATGTTTGAACTTCTCTCTTCAATTCTGTCTCTCGGAGCTACAAGTACTTTTAAAAGTACAAACCTAAGGAAATTTATCTCAGAGCCACCTTAAAGTATTTTAACAGTACCCGGAACAAATATAAATGTTTTTCGATGACTAGTACTGGAAAAATCTTAAATAAATGTTAGTGAACCGCCCAGAGAACGTGGACAAACGAGTCACAAGACGAAACACGAGCGTTTCGACCTCTTAGGTCTTCATCGGGTGAGACATAAACGAATAAAACAACGTTGAATCAACGCCTTCTTCCTTGCGCTGAACCCTGTGAAGTGATCTGAAGCGATCAAAGCTAAGTGAATTTTCGTTGTTTTATTCGTTTATGTCTCACCCGATGAAGACCTAAGAGGTCGAAACGCGTTGTGTTTCATCTTGTGACTCGTTTGTCCACGTTCTCTGGGCGGTTCGCTAACATTTATTTAAGAATTGTTTAGATTTCCGCCTGCAGTCGTCTCGCTTTGCAACTAGTACTGGAAAGTTGCTCCTTCTACCACTAGTAAGAGAGAGGGTGTAGGTGAAAGGTTAAGATAAATCCTCATCGAGAAACTATTCCAAGTCCTTCCCTAGAGGACCCACCTACCACTCATCCATATCTCTCGTCACACTTCCATCTCCTCATAAAACTGTCAATTGCTTTTAAAGTTTTGCAGACAATACAATTCATCATGGAACAAGTCATGACTGTTTTTGTGTGTGTGTGTGTGAATATGTCGTTGCTGTTTCTGTGCACCCAGAGTTGGCAGAACTTAATATTAACAACAGAGGAAGCTGAGCTCACAGCATACAGGCATGTGTGCATGTGTGTGCGTGTGTGCACGAGTCCCCGCGTGCGCATGTGTGTGTGTGTGTGTGTGTGTGTGTGTGTGTGTGTGTGTGTGTGTGTGTGTGTGTGTGTGCGCGCGCGCGCGTGCGTGCGTGCACCACGCGCTAGCATACGTGCGTGCGTGCGTATGTGTATGTGTGGGTGTGTTCATGCACATGCGAATGTATATGTCTGTAAGTGTGCGCATCTGTACATGCCTGCTCATGCATTTGTATGTAAATACATCATATAACAGTGTGTGTGTGTATGTGTGTGTGTCATATAACATGTGTGTGTGTGTGTGTGTGTGTGTGTGTGTGTGTGTGTGTGTGCGTGCGCGCGCGCACGCGCGCGCGCGGCGTGTGTGTGTGTGTGTGTGTGCGTGCATGCGTGCGTGCGTGTGTGCATGCGTGTGTTTGTGTGTGTGCGCACGTGCGCGTGTGCACGCGCGCATGTGTGTGTGTACACATTCTTCCATGTATCCATGCACGCATGTGAATGTTGTGCTGGTACGTGAGCAGACGGACCTATCAGTCTGAGCGCACAACATGAGAACGAGTAAAAACACACACGCAAGCAAGCCAGTCAGTAAAGGAAATAACTAACGTGATTGTTGTGACAGCCCGGCGTGAGAAAAACACCATGACTGATAACCTGGAAGTATGGGAGGTAGGAGATGGCGGGGGGGGGGGGGGGGGGGGGGGGGGGGGGGACGGGGGGGACGGGGGGAATTATGACACATCATCAGCATTCCACTCACCAGGCTGACGACTACCAGGATGGAGGAGAGGAGAGAGACGCCATAGCAGATCAAGACATCCTGTGCCTGCAACAGCCACGTCACAACTAGGATCAACAGTCTGTCACACCCCGAGACAATCGTGTCAAGAATCAACGGCACCAGTCACCTCAGGGGGGGTCAATAATCAGTCACATCAAGGATCAACAGTCAATCATACCCAAGACAATCAAATCAAGAACATGCAAACAATCACATCTAAGACAATCACAGCAAGAATCAACGGTCAATCACATCAAGGATCGACAGTTTATCACATCAAGGATCAATTGTCACACACATCAAGGATGAAAAGTCAACCACATCAAGGATCAACAGTTTATCACATCAAGGATCAATTGTCACACACATCAAGGATGAACAGTTCATCACAACAAGAATCAACAGTCAGTCACATCAAGAATCAACAGTCAATCACACCAAGGATCAACACTGAATCACATGAAGAATCAACAGTGAATCACATCAAGGATCAACAGTGAATCACATCAAGGATTAACACTGAATCACATCAAGAATCAACAGTGAATCACATCAAGGATCAACTGTCACACACATCAAGGATGAACAGTCCATCACATCAAGAGTCAACAGTCAATCACATAGAGAATCAACAAGCGATCACGTCAAGGATCAACTGTCAATCACATAAAAAAAAAACTCATCACCACATCACTGCTTTGCTTGCTATTCTCGGTTACGCACACACTACATGAGGGATTGAAAAAGAGAGGACTAGGGAAAAAAGAGAGGAAGGGGCCGGAGGTGAGGGGGGGGGGAGGGGGAAGGGAGGGAGAGTATGTTGGGTGTGTGTGTTGGGGGGGGGGGGGGGGGCGGGGAGGGGAGACGTCGCCAGACAGCCTTGTGCTGAAGATGTCAAAGACAAGCCTATGCCTTCACTATCGCCATCACAACACTGATGTCAGGGCTCGCCCCCGTCAGTTGGACTACCAACATGGCTGGCTGACTTTCTGTCTGCCTTCCATTCACGTGGAAACCATCCAGACACGAGCTGTTGTTGTTGTTGTTGTTTTTTTTTAATGTATATCTGATGGAGTAGATGGAGTGGTGAAATCAGGCCACGTTTTAAAGCGCTCAGTCCGCCTTGGCTTAAGGCTGTGTCAGGCCAATGACATAGGATAGAACACCAAGGCTACATCAAAATGTTGTTATGCTGTGTCAGACCAATTGACTTAGGCTACAACATCAAGGCTACATCAAAATGTTGTTATGCTCTGCATAGTTATGCGGGGATTGTCTTCAGTTGTGACAAGCTCCTAGCATAACATTATCAGTCTCCAAAATCCCCCGAAGTCGGAGTGTGGCTGCCCACGTGGCGGGGTAATCAAAAACGGTCAAAACATAATGTTCTCATCCCCAGCTGATGCATTTGTACCATAGTGTTCAAGTGCTTCGGCTGTTTGGATGATCCTTGGAGTCTTTTAGCCAGGGCTGAACAACAACAACAAAACAAAAAACAACAACAACAACAAACAAAGCGCTCAGTGAATTATGTTAAAATACCGTTTTCGTCAGGCAAACTCTTCTGAATATGGTTGATCGGTGATCAAAACAGAACGCATTTGAAAAAGCTTCCGCGGTGTTGCTCTGTTCCGCTTTATTTTCCTGCCTGCATCAATTGATCTATTCCCTCTCTCTCTCTCTTTATTTAGTTGCAAGGTTTCTACAGCTTATATTACACTAAGTAAAGACATACACATTCATTCATTACTCTGATAATACACACTGCAAAAAATCTAAAGTGGTATCCAGTAAGCATCATTACGCTTGTGTCACTATGACGACTGCGCAGTACCTGTCGAAGTTCATCAACCTTCAATCAATCAACCTTCAATCAATATACAGCTTCCAACAAAAATTCTTCTTTTTTCATGTGGCTTCTGCAAGAAGTTCCAAGAGACATTTCGTGTCGTGTAGTGTGTGTGTGTGTTGTGTGTGTGGTTCTGTGTGTGTGTGTGTGTGTGTGTGTGTGTGTGTGCGTGCGTGCGTGCGTGCGTGCGTGCGAGCGAGTGTGTGTGGTGTGTGTGTGTGTGGTGAGTGTGTGTGTGTGTGTGTGTGTGTGTGTGTGTGTGTGTGTGTGTGTGTGTGTTTCGACATAAGCTTTTCAACATGACTGATGCGACGTTTTCTGTTCAATACCAGGTGTTCCCTCAAGATAGAAGTTGAAATCCAAGTTGACAATTGTGTACACTTGAAACATGACGTGGTATGGTGCTCGGCCAGGCTACTTCAATTCCTGATTTGATTTCAAGGAATAGGGTTCCCCTACCCCTAAAACACCACAATTATTCTAACAGCTTTTGCTCAAATTTGCCTGAGAACCTGCATTACGTTTGTAGGAAGAATATAGAGAATTCACGTGGGTATAGAAATAGCTCAGAATGTGTATTACCATTTGTTGCTCTCTCTCTCTCTCTCTCTCTCTCTCCCTCTCTCTCTCTCTCTTGCTCACTCACTCTCTCTCTCTCTTGCTCACCTCTCTCTCTCTCTCTCTCTCTCTAAGTCCTATCCACAAGCCTATTACTCCAAATCCACACCTGTACATAATTCATGGACCTGGCCCACTTGCTTTCAGTGTCGATCGGTTTTGTTTCAGTGCAGCTAAAGCCTCACTGTGTTAAGCATTCACCGTGTTCTGCACAAAGACCCCACACTGTAGAACAGACCGTGCACCTAATGCTACCAGTGACCACGGGTTCACACAGCCTTCAGCTAATGCTTGGAACGGAGAACAAAACACGCGAACAAACAAAACCTACAAAAATCCAACTAGCGACTTCTCTCCAAAACGAATTATTAGTAAGTTCGCCAAACAACAGGGACAAAACACATTACAAGACAAAACACGACGCGTTTCGACCTCTTAGGTCTTCTTCAGGTAAGATAAACAACGTTTAGGACAATGAAAACCACTTAACCTCTCAAATTCGACGCAAGTTCAGTGCTACACTATGCATCGAAGCAGCTTCAAGAAGCCACACATGCACGGAAGTAGTGAAGTCTATCACTCTGCTTAATGTTGGTGGGAAATGAGGTATGAACATTTATACTTGGTATATACAGGGGAGCTAATTGGAGACATTCGGATGAACTGGACACCAAGGGAAACAACTGAAGAGGGGGGGGGGGGGGGGGGGGGCGAAATACATGATGAAAGAACGCATTGAGCGCACCCTTGACATGCAGTCCCGGACCAAAATGGAACTCCAGCACGTCCTCCTCACGCCTACATCTTTTTCTTTGAAACAGCCATATTCTGTGGCTCTTCATAGCCCGTTGTTGTCATGGCAACTTGTGACTGGGTTTCCGCTTCAGGTCGCACATCTGAAATGAGTTCCAAATCCCATCTTTCGGTGCTAGCAAGTTTCAGAGGGACTGTGGCAGGACGGGGGCATGAACCATTTTGCCCTCAAGACGGGGGACTCCAAATCCAGCTAACTCCACGTCTAAGCAGTCGCCGTCCCCACCTAGTCAAGGGGGGAGGGGGGGGGGGGGGTCCAGGAGAAGTCTGACATGTGCAGAATCATAGCAGGCACTGTTGAAGTCTTTCTTTCTTTCTTTCTGCGTACGCAGGCTGATACTCCTGCGGACACTGCCTGTATAGACAGGCAGTGGAGTTTTGTGTGTATGACCGTTTTTATCCCGCCATTAAGGCAGCCATACTCCATCTTCGGGGAAGGTGCATTATGTGTAACGTGTCATCCATACCAACGGCCAAACTGGCCTTCTCTTCCGAAAGTTGGTGATGGGATTTTACGTGTGTGCAAGATGTGCGTGCGTTCACACACGGAACCTCGGTTAATAGTCTCATTCGAAGGACTGTGTGTGGAATGGAGTCAGAACCAATGTTAACTCCGAGGGAAAAAATCCCCCTGTACCAAAATTCGAACTCGCAACCCCAGGATCACGATGTCCCGGCGCTCTACCAACTGAGCTATTCTGGCCCCCACCGTTGAAGTGACTGAGCAGTAGCACAGTGTTGGATTTCCCTCATGATGACCTGTCACTGACCACTCCCAGTCGACGGACAGGGCTGGGCCTAGGACAGAACAAGCCTGAGTGTGTCTTGTCTTTGGAGAAGGAGGCAGCACGACAGTAAATGCTGCTGAGAGAAACACATGATCCCGCCCTGGCTTAAGGCTGTGTCAGGCCAATTGACATAGGATAGAACACCAAGGCTACATCAAAATGTTGTTATGCTGTGTCAGGCCAATTGACATAGGATAGAACACCAAGGCTACATCAAAATGTTGTTATGCTGTGTCAGGCCAATTGACATAGGATAGAACACCAAGGCTACATCAAAATGTTGTTATGCTGTGTCAGACCAATTGACATAGGATAGAACACCAAGGCTACATCAAAATGTTGTTATGCTCTGCATAGTTATGCGGGGATTGTCTTCAGTCGTGACAAGCTCCTAGCATAACATTATCAGTCTCTAAAATCCCCGAAGTCGGAGTGTGGATGCCCACGTGGCAGGGTAATCAAAAACGGTCACACACGTAATGTTCTCATCCCCAGCTGATGCATTTGTACCATAGTGTTCAAGTACTTCGGCTGTTCGGATGATCCCTGGAGTCTTTTAGCCATGGTACGACAACAACAACAACAACAACAACGTTTCACATGATGACACGCACCCTAAAAAAAAAAAGCAGAAATAAATGAGCGATTAGAACTGATGATGATATTTATGGACCTGAATTAATTCATTGGGAACAGTGTGTTTGTGCGTTTAATGCTGGCGCATTCTATTGGCTGATCCATGCCTTTGATAAAGCCACTCACATGATCACTCATCCATCCGTTTATCTGTTTAGCAAACACATGGAACTGATGAATAATAGATGATGTTTGTACATGAATTTCGTTCTATTTTGTGACATCTCTCTCTCTCTCTCTCTCTCTCTCTCTCTCTCTCTCTCTCTCTCTCTCTCCCCTGTAAGAAATACGGTAGAGACAACAATGGCTTTGCCGAGGGACAGTGAGGGGACATCAGTCAGGGTTCAGAAGATCATACCGAGAGCACAGCAATGCACAACTGAACAACTATTGATCGGCTGTGAGACCACTTCTTTTTCTGCTTCACAGTCTGTCCTTGTCTGTCTGTCCGAGTGAGTGATGTGAGTGAGTGAGTGAGTGAGTGAGTGAGTGTGTGTGTGTGTGTGTGTGTGTGTGTGTCGCGCGCGCGCCCGCGTTTGTTTGTATGTGTGTGTGCGCGCGCGTGTATGTGTGTGTGTGTGTGTGTGTGTGTGTGTGTGTGTGTGTGTGTGTGTGTGTGTGTGTGTGTGCCGCGCGTGCCTAAGTGCATCCATGCTCGCGTGTGAGTGTGCTTGTGGTCTGTCTGTCTGTCTCCGTCTCTCTCTGTATGAATGAGTGTGTCCGTGTGTGTATGCATGTGCTCGAGCGTGGTACGTGCAAGTGTGTGTGTGTGTGTGTGTGTGAGTGTGAGTGTGTGTGTGTGTGTGTGTGTGTGTGTGTGTGTGTGTGCTTGCGTGTATGTCTGCGTGCGTGGACGGGTATGTACAAATGTGTAAGTCTCCACTGGAAAATGAGAATCGCCCACCTACACATAACAAAAAGAACAACAAAAAAAACCCCACCCAATATTAACCATCAAACACACTGTGAGCGGGGTCGGGGATGGAAGCGAAGGAAAGGCTGAAGGGGAAGTGGGGGGGGGGGAGGGAGGCTCAAATCTTTTCCATTCAGATAATGGGGGGGGGGGGGGGGGGGGGCTCACAGGGCTTTCCGCATCCAAGGAGCAGCAACAAGTCTTGGCACGGAAGTTGAAGAGTTTGTCAGAGACATTCCAATGAGGAAACAGAACTTCACACTCCAACAACACAGCAAACAGAAAGATCCCAGAGAGAGAGAGAGAGAGAGAGAGAGAGAGAGAGAGAGAGAGAGAGAGAGAGAGAGAGACAGAGAGAGAAGACAGAGACAGAGACAGAGAAAGAGACAGACAGAGACAGAGACAGATACAGACAGACAGAAAGACAGATGAGATCCCAGAGAGAGAAAGAGTGAGACAGACAGACAGACAGACAGACAGACAGAAAGACAGAACATATTATGAATAACACAGATGACTGACATCGTACTGATCCATTTTAAATCCTTGCTTTAACAGGACACACTTTCTTTTTTTCCTGTTCCCCTAATCACGATGCTGTGGAAGGGAGACAACACAACGATCCTGTGGAAGGGAGACAACACAATGATCCTGTGAAAGGGAGACAACACAACAATCCTGTGGAAGGGAGACAACACAGCCAACGCAACGATCCTGTGGAGGGGAGACAACCTAACGATCCTGTGGAAGGGAGACAACACACCGGTCCTGTGAAAGGGAGATAACACAACGATCCTGTGGAAAGGAGACAACACAACGATCCTGTGAAAGGGAGACAAAACAACGATCCTGTGAAAGGGAGACAATACAACGATCCTGTGGAAGGGAGACAACACACGCGATCTTGTGAAAGGGGGACAATACAAGGATCCAGGGGAAGGGAGACAACAGAAAGATCCTGTCAAAGGGAGGCAATACAAAGATCCTGTCAAAGGGAGACAATATAAGGATCCTGTCAAAGGGAGACAATACAACGATTCTGTCAAAGGGAGACAATACAAACTTTCCTGTGTAAGAGAGACAATACAATGATCCAGCTGGAAGGGAGCGAATACAAAGGACACACAAGCGGCATACTCACGTCCTCTTTAAATCTTGTCAGCTCCTCATGGCATAAAGGTTTGTCGTACGCATCTGGGAATCCTGCACGCACAACACACACAATTTACCTGAATGCACAGATTGTCTACTCATGTCTTCACAAATTTGCATGCACGCTCACAGACACACAGAATCCTGTGTACAGACGTGCATGCAATGGTACCCATGTGTTGTGCGCGCGCATATTTATGCTTTGCCTGTGCCAGACAGCATAATAGGTCTGTTCGTGTGTGTGAATGCGTATGTACACGACCGAAATTCATCCATATGGACAACAGTGTAAAAAGGATTTTTATTGTCAGTACCTTGTCTTTCATCGCACGCGTACATGTTCACCACTACGTGCATGCTCAATGACAAACATTTCCCTACGCGTGCGCATGTTCTCTCTCTCACACACACACACACACAGACACACACACACGCGCACACACAGACACACACAGGCGCGCGCGCAAGCACACACACACAACACACCACACACACACACACACACACACACACAAGCGCGGGCGCGCTCGCGCACACACATGCATACATACACTCGCGCGCGCGCGCGCGCGCACACACACACACACACACATACACACACGCACGCACACACACACAGACACACACACAGCGCTCAAAAGACACAGAGAGAGAGAAAGGGGGGGGGGGGGGGGGAGGAGAAACAAGAAATAAACAAACAAAGAGGCCAAGAAAAGAACGGGGCAAACTGAGATATGAACCGCGCGACTCCAGGCTATGGTCAGTAAGTACTTCAGCGACTTTCCCTCTGCACCCCCCCCCCCTTCCCGCCTCTCCCCCTCATTCTCCCTCCTTTGCCCTCCATACCAGCATAATGTCACCTGTCTCAGCGACCCGTCCAGCAAACCTCTGATTACTATACTACAAAGGTCTGCAGACCAGCCAGGCTGCATTAGAGAGAGAAGAGAGAGAGAGAGAGAGAGAGAGAGGAGAGAGAGAGAGAGACAGACAGACAGACAGACAGACAGACAGACAGACAGACAGAGAGGGGGCAAGAGAGGGAGAGACGGTCAGGAGAGAGGAGAGAGAGAGAGAGACGAGAGAGAGACAGGAAGAGAGTGAGAGAGAGGACAGAGAGAGAAGGGAGAGAGAGAGAGAAGGGGAGGGAGAGAAGGAAAGAGGAGGACGGAGACGAGAAAGAGAGAATGAAGAGAGAGACAGAGGGAAGGAGAAGAAGGAGTAAGAAAAAAGAAAGGGGGGGGGAGAACGGAGAAACGATTGGGAGAAGAGAACGAGAGAAGAAGAATAGAGAGAGAGGACAGGGTAGAAGAAGACAGGAGAGAGAGAGAAGACAGGAGTAGAGGAAGACAGGAGTAGAGAGAAGAGGAGAGAGCAGGAGAGAGAAGACAGGGAAGAGAGAGGAGGAGAAGAAGAGAAGACAGGAGTAGAGAGAGAAGCAGAAGTAGGAGAAGACAGGAGTAGGAGAAAGACAGGAGTAGGAGAAGACAGGAGTGAGAGAGAAGGAGAGGAGTAGAGAGGAAGACAGGAGTAGAGAGAGAAGAGAGAGAGAGAGAAGACGAGGAGAGAAGACAGGAGAGAGGGGAAGACAGGAGTAGAGAGAGAGAAGACAGAGAGAGAAGACAGGGTAGAGAGAGAAGACAGGAGTAGAGAGAGAGAGAGAAGGAGAGAGAGAGAGAGAAGACAGGAGTAGAGAGAGAGAAGAAGAGAGAGAGAGAAGACAGGAGAGAGAGACAGGAGAGAGAGAGAAGAGGAGTAGTAGAGAGAAGACAGAGAGAGAGAAGACAGGAGTAGAGACAGAGAAGAGAGAGAGAGAGAGAAGACAGGAGAAGAGAGAGAGAGAAGACAGGAGTAGAGAGAAGACAGGAGTAGAGGAGAGGAAAGACAGGAGTAAGAGAAGAAGAGAAGACAGAGTAGAGAGAGAGAAGAGGAGTAGAGAGAGAGAAGACAGGAGTAGAGAGAGGAGAGAGAAGACAGACGGAACGATAGAGAGAGAAGACAGGAGAGAGAGAGAGAGAGACGAGTGAGAGAGGAGAAGAGCAGGAGTAGAGAGAAGAAGGAGAAGAGAGAAGGAGTAGAGAAAGACAGGAGTAGAGAGAGAAGACAGGAGTAGAGAGAGAAGACAGGAGTAGAGAGAAGACAGAGGAGAGACAGGGAGAGAGAAGACAGAGAGAGAAGACAGTAGAGAGAAGACAGGAGTAGAGAGAGAAGACAGGAGTAGAGAGAGAAGACAGGAGTGAGAGAGAGAAGACAGGAGTAGAGAGAAGACAGGAGTAGAGAGAGAAGACAGGAGTAGAGAGAGAAGACAGGAGTAGAGAGAGAAGACAGGAGTAGAGAAGAAGACAGAAGAGAGACAGAGAGAGAGAGAAGACAGGAGAGAGAGAAGACAGGAGTAGAGAGAGAAGGCAGGAGTAGGAGAGAGAAGACAGGAAGAGAGAGAAGACAGGAGTAGAGAGAGAGAAGACAGGAGTAGAGAGAGAGAGAGCAGAGAGAGAGAGAGAGACAGGAGTAGAGAGAGAAGCAGGAGTGAGAGAGAGAGAAGACAGGAGGGAGAGAGAAGAAGACAGGAGTAGAGAGGAAGACAGGAGTAGAGAGAGAAGAGAAGACAGGAGAGAGAGAGAACAGGAGTAGAGAGACAGAGGAGAGAAGAAAGGAGTGGAGAGAGAAGACAGGAGTAGAGAGAAGACAGGAGTAGAGAGAGAGGAAGGACAGGAGAGAAGGAGAGAGAGAACAAGGAGTAAGAGAGAGAAGACAGGAGTAGAGAGAGACGGGAGAGAGAGAACAGATAGGAGAGACGAGTAGAGAGAAGACAGGAGAAGAGAGAAGACAGGAGTAGAGAGAGAGAAGAGAGAAGAAAAGTAGAGAGAAGACAGCAGTAAGAGAGAAGATGGGAGTAAAGAGAGAAGAGAGAAGACAAGAGTAGAAAGAATACTGGAGTAGAGCGAAGACAGGAGTAGAGAGAAGACAGAAGTAGAGAGAAGACAGGAGAAGGGAGGAGACAAGACAAGAGAAGACAGTAGAAGACATGAGATAAGAGAAGAGAAGACTGGAGAGAAGATAGGAGTAGAGACAGAAGAGAGAAGTCAACAGTAGAAAGAAGACAGGAGTATAGAGACGACAGGAGTAGAGAGAGAAGACAAGAGTAGAAAGAAGACTGGCGTAGAGAGAAGACAGGAGTAGAGAGAAGACAGGAGAAGGGAGAAGGCAGGAGAAGAGAGAAGGCAGGAGAAGGGAGGAGAGAAGACAAGAGAAGACAGGCGATAAGAGAAGAGAAGACTGGAGAAAAGACAAGAAAATACAGGAGAGAAGACAGGAGATGGTAACAGACAGGAGAAAGCAGGAGGCAGGAGAAAGCACAAGACAGGAGAAAGCAGAAGTCAGAAGCAGGAAGGACAGAAAGAGACAGGTGAAGTCAGAAAGAGGGAGAAGGCAGAACGAGAGAAGACAGGGATGAAGAACAGGGAAGACCAGATCAAGAAGGAGGAGAGGAAGACAGGAGAAGGGACACACACACACACACACACACACACACACACACACACACACACACCCCACACCACACAGAACGTATAGGATACCGAAACGGACATTTTATTCATATAGGCCATGGCCCCCTAATGAAGGGGGTGTTGTGAACAAATCTATTCAAAGAAGAAACAAGAACAAATTAATCAGATGTCCATCAACGTGCAACAGGTAAAAGACAAACTAGGTCTTAAACAGTACACAGCCATTAATTCTTAACTGCATACTACACTTCGAACCTTAAATGCCTTGTACAAAGCGTTTTATGGTAGTTTCGTTCGTATATGCCAAGATCAATAAAAGTAAAAAATTAAGAAGGATGCCTACAATATGTTTGATCAATCAACTGACTCCTCGGATCATTCAAAATGGGGCAACAGAACACAAAGTGAAGAGAGAGAGAGAGAGA
>CM065728.1:5214542-5222042 GCA_033310375.1 Conus canariensis | reverse complement strand
CATGTGATCAGCGTGTGATTTGTTTCCTCAATGACAGCGAGACTGCACCACTTCGGAGCTTTCAGTAAAAAAAAAAAAAAAAAGGCTGCCTCTGCACAATTCTTAGTTGCTGCGGTCAGCACTGACGTGACGACTGTCACTGCTTTGAGAGGTCATGAAAAGGAGGACAGCTTGACCCATCTGACCACTGACGTCAGTGAGCTCCCTTTTAGCCCTTCATGGATCTTCTCGCATAGGCTCAAAGATTTCTTCTTATTGCAATTCTTTTTTTTATTTATTTTTTGTTTCATTTTTTTACGTTTACTATATTTCAATTTTACTGTTAAAAAAGGGAAGCGCATTTTATTTCCTTGAAACTTTTTTTTCCCCCTCTTTTCCCTTATCTACCGTTTGCAGGCTGCTTTGGGGCGACAACTGCAAGATGATTTATTTGTGCTTTTGGAAGTGAGAATACCACTGAACTGAATAAAGCGTGTTACACATAGTCTGTCCCTTTGTCTACCAACGGCAGATGATTGCCATAACCAACCGCGTTGCGCTGAAGAGTCCCAATCAGGGGACGTAAGTCGATCCTGGACAGGCGGTACGTCTGGTTCTGTTGTTAAAAGTGAGACTTCGTCGCTGCCAGTGAAAGGGGTTGACTATTTACATATTTCACCGCCCTCTGTTTATTTACATATTTCAATGCCCTCTGTTTAATTTCCATTTTCTCTTTCCATCCCCAACTATTTTCTTTTCTTTTTTTTCCTTCTTATTTCATTGTTGTATCGACAGAGGAAATGCTCACCAGCACTTTTTTCCCGCCCACTTATTCATGTATTTATTTGTTGTCATCCATTATGCTTGGAAGGCGTGAGAGAGAGAGAGAGAGAGAGAGAGAGAGAGAGAGAGAGAGAGAGAGAGAGAGAGAGAGAACTGATGACGCAGCAGTGCCGATCCATCACACACAGGCACTGATCCCCTGGCGGCCTGTCCTTCCCTATCCATCAAACACAAGTGTGGGTTGAGATGCACAACGCTATGAGCCAATGAAGGAGACAGACAGACAGACAGACAGACAGACAGACAGGCAGGACGGACGGACAGACAGACACAGACAGTGAGGCAGGTACTTTTTTTTTATTGCCAATAACAAATAGATCGAAGCTCTGTGGGGAAGGAAGAGGGGAAGGGGAGGGGGGGGGGGCAAGAACTGTATCAACAGACTGCCCCACGTTTAGACAGACAGACCGACGAGAGAGAGAGAGAGAGGAGAGAGAGAGAGAGAGAGAGAGAGAGAGAGCAGACAGCAGACAGACAGACAGACTGAAAGTGAGGGAGGTAGACTGTTTTAGAGAAAGAGACAGACAGAGACAGACAGACAGACAGACAGACAGATTGAAAGTGAGGGAGGTAGAATGTTTTATCTTTTATTGCCAACAGCAAAGAGATCGAAGTTCTGCGGGCAAGGAGGAGGGGAAGGGGGAGGAGAGACCTGCATCAACAGAATGCCCTAAGCTTAGGCGAACAGACAGACAGACAAACAGACAGACAGAGAAGGAGGGAGATACAATTTCTTTTATTGCCAATCGGATATACACCTAAGCTCTGTGTGGGAGGGGTGGTGGTGGTGGTGATGGTGACAAGCAGAGCTTCAATAGACTGCCGCAAGCACGTGCAACTGAAATGAAAGAAAGCTAATGCAATCTAACGCATGTCGAAAAGCTACAATGGACACACACACACACACACACACACACACACACACACACACACACACACACACGTGCGCACACACACGCGCGCACACACACACACACACACATACACACGCACGCACACACACACACACACAAACACATCAAATCACATCACACAACACACACACACATACACAGACAGAGAGAGAGAGAGAGAGAGAGAGAGAGAGAGAGAGAGAGTTTAATATATATATATATATATATATGTATACATATATAATAGAGAGAGAGACAGACAGACCAGACAGACAGACACAGGGACAGAGACAGAGACACTATGAAGAGGACACTCGTACATTACGCAACGTAACTAACATGAAATGCCGCAGTAAACTGGGCAAATGAACACTCCAGACATTGGCCTCTCTGCAGCGCCCAGTCTATTCCACCCTTTATCGCTGTCCATCAAAAAGCTGCACGCGGGGAAATGCCAGTTTCTCAGCAACTCCTAACACTCCATTACACACACGCACACGCGCGCGCGAGCTTGCACACGCGTAAAGTACAAACATGTACGCCCGTACGTACATACGTACGCATGCGCGCACACATACGCATACGACGCTTGCAAAAGGGATACGTACACGTAGGCACGCACGCGCTCGCTCAGAGAGAGAGAGAGAAGTAGGGAAGGAGAGAGAGTGAGACAGGAGGCAGGGAGGGGGGTGGGGGGGGCAGAGAGAAGGAGGGAGGGAGAGAGAGAGAGAGAGAGAGAGAGAGAGAGAGAGAGAGACAGACAGACAGACAGACAGACAGAGACACAGAGAGACACACAGAGAGACAGAGATAGACAGACAGAGACAGACACACAGAGAGACAGACAGACTGGGGCAGAGAGAGAGAGAGAGTGAGGCAGAGAGAGAGACAGAGACAGACACACAGAGGGACAGAGAAAGACAGAGAGGATGGGAATGAGTCAGCGAGAGAGAGAGAGAGAGAGAGAGAGAGAGAGACAGAGAGACAGAGAGAGAGACTGAGGACAGAGAGAGAGAGAGAGACAGAGAGAGAGAGAGAGACAGAGACAGAAACACAGAGACAGAGAGAGAGACAGAGACTGACAGAGAGAGAGAGAGAGAGAGGTACACAGAGAGAGAGAGAGAGAGAGAGAGAGAGAGAGAGAGAGAGAGAGCGAGACAGCCTATACGACCTCCAACCATCACTAAGCTGTGTCACGCTGCCCTCGTGTGCCCTCCTTCCTCACTCCCATTCCCCTACTGGTCTTCCTCAAAGACATCCAAGAATCCATTTCTTTGGGGGGAGGGGGGTGGTCTACAGTCTCTCTCCCACCCCCACCCCCCCGGTCCCCCGCCCCTCCGATCTACCTTTCTCTCCCATTAATTTGATCTCCCCTCTCCCTAGGGGAGTGTTAACCGTCTCAATCAGAGGTGTTAGCAAGGCGAAAAGCACTGGGTGTAACAATAATGGGTGTTGACAACTCTCTCTGTCTCTCTCTCTCTGTCTCTGTCTCTCTGTGGATATAAAAACAACGGCGCTGGCAACTCTCTGTCTTTCTGTCTGTCTGACTGTCTGTCTGACTGTCTGTCTCTTGATATAAAAACAACGGTGTTGGCAACTCTCTGTCTTTCTCTCTCTCTCTCTCTGACTCTCTGTCTGTCTGTCTCTGTTTCTTTTTCTGTCTGTCTGTTTCTGTCTGTCTTTCTCTCTCTCTCTCTCTGACTGTCTGTCTCTGTTTCTTTTTCTGTCTGTCTCTGTCTGTCTGTCTCTCTGTTTCTCTCTCTCTCCCTCTCTCTCTCTCTCTCTCCCTCTCACTCTCTCTCCTCCCTCCCTCTCTCAGATTCCCCCCCAACATTCCGAACCCGCTTCCCCGTTACTCAGGTTTCTGAATGTTTTGTTTTTCCCTTTTGCTAATCGTTCTGATGTCATTGCTATACTACTCTCTGGATTTTCTTTGTTTGTTTTGTTTTGTTTTGTTTCGCTTTGTTTGTTGGCAAGGGCCTACATCCTTCCACCCATTTTTGCTAGCTACACTGCTCTTTGTTATTGCTACATGTTCTCCGTTTGTAGCACACGATTCTCCCTCAATGCTGCTACATTGGTCTCCGCTACGCTGCTTTCTCTCATAACATTTCCGCTGTTCGCCACATTGCTCTCCGTTTCAACTCCGTACTCTGGCAACTATAGCTACACTGCTCTCCGCTCTAGCTACACTGTGACAGCAGCAACAACAACAACAACAGCAAAAGTAACCTACAATTCAACAACAGCCAATTCAAAGCAAATAGCATCAAAAAGCAACTATTACGGCACAACACTATGACAGTACAAAACACAGCACAAAACTACGACAGTACAGAACAACTATTACGGCACAACACTATGACAGTACAAAACAACTATGACGGCACAACACTATGACAGTAGAGAACAACTATTACGGCACAAAACTATGACAGTACAAAACAACTATGACGGCACAACACTATGACAGTAGAGAACAACTATTACGGCACAAAACTACGACAGTACAAAACAACTATTACGGCACAAAACTACGAGAGTACAAAACAACTATTACGGCACAAAACTATGACAGTACAAAACAACTATTACGGCACAAAACTACGAGAGTACAAAACAACTGTTACGGCACAAAACTATGACAGTACAAAACAACTATTACGGCACAAAACTACGACAGTACAAAACAACTATTACGGCACAAAACTACGAGAGTACAAAACAACTATTACGGCACAAAACTATGACAGTACAAAACAACTATTACGGCACAAAACTACGAGAGTACAAAACAACTGTTACGGCACAAAACTATGACAGTACAAAACAACTATTACGGCACAATTACGAGAGTACAAAACAACTATTACGGCACAAAACTACGACAGTACAAAACAACTATGACAGCATAAAACTACGACAGTACAAAACAACTATGACGGCACAAAACTACGACAGTACAAAACAACTATTACGGCACAAAACTACGACAGTACAAAACAACTATGACAGCACAAAACTACGAGAGTAAAAAACAACTATTACGGCACAAAACTATGACAGTACAAAACAACTATTACGGCACAAAACTATGACAGTACAAAACAACTATTACGGCACAAAACTACGACAGTACAAAACAACTATGACAGCACAACACTATGACAGTACAAAACAATTATGACAGCACAAAACTATGACAGTACAAAACAACTATGACGGCACAAAACTACGACAGTACAAAACAACTATGACGGCACAAAACTACGACAGTACAAAACAACTATGACGGCACAAAACTACGACAGTACAAAACAGCTATGACGGCACAAAACAACAGCAGCCACGACCAAGAAAATGGAATATCACTAGACAAACAAAGACAGACAGGCAGACAGACAGTCAACTAAACAGAGAGATGATCGAGTGACACGACCCGCCCTGTACTATTCCATTCTCTTCCTCCACCGATCTTATGACACTGGGAAGGGAGAAAAACTGAACCACGTCAACCACGCTCGTTATCTTTGGCGCTAAGCAAATTTTACCCCCCCCCCCCCCCCCCGGCCGTTTTTCTCTCCTTATCATCCACCCTCTCCACCCAGCCGCCCTTCTCCCTCCCTCCCTCCCTTTCTCCTCCTCCCCTCCCTTCCCCCATCCTCTCCTTCCATCGTCTGGCACCAAAGCCTTTTTCACCACCTTCATGCCAGACTCTCTCGAACACCTGTAACCTAGATAGATAGTTCTTTGCCGCTGACAGCCTCATTTGTTGTTCCCCCCCCCCCCCCCCGCCCTCCCCCACCCAAGTTACACCCCCTCATCTGCCCACCCCCACCCCCCTCCACCTGCCATCAAAGAAGGCAATTTTCTGTTTCATTAGCGAGGGCTGATGTGTAAGGGATCAGTCCTGACGTGACCTCGGCGGTCGGCTGGGCTATGAACCAGTATAGGAGGGACAGGTATAATGGCGGATGTAAGAGACAATTTGTGGGGGAGAGAGAGAGAGAGAGAGAGAGGGAGAGAGAGAGAGAGATAGAGAGAGAGAGAGAGGCAGACAGAGAATTTCCAGCAGAGAGAGAGAGCGAGAGAGAGAGAGAGAGAGAGAGAGAGAGAGAGAGAGAGAGAGAGAGAGACAGGCAGACAGACAGTTTCCAGCAGAGAGAGAGAGAGAGAGAGAGAGAGAGAGAGAGAGAGACAGAGAGAGAGAGTGAGAGAGAGAGAGAGAGAGAGAAAACACACACTGAGATATAGAATTACTGGGTGGGGGGTGGGGGTGGTAGTGGTGCTGGTGTAGAGAATGAGAGAGAGAGAGAGAGAGAGAGAGAGAGAGAGAGAGGGTGGGGAGGGGGGGAGAGGATGGAGTGAGCGAGGGATGAAGGGAGAGAGAGAGAGAGAGAGAGAGAGAGGTTCGCAGACAGACAGAAAGAAAGGCTGAGAGACAGACAGACAGACAGACAAGACAAGACAGGACAGACAGAAAAACAGAGAGACGAACAGATAGACAGACAAAGACAGAAACGAAGGCAGAGACAGAGTATGCTGATGCGCATGGCGATAATAAACAGAAAAGAACAAATAAAAGAACATCAAACAGAAGCATAGGAGGAAACAACAATAACCATTACAACAAAACAACAACAAAAAACCACCGCAAAAAAAAAAAAAAAAAAAAAAACTTAATAAGGCAGCACCCACCACACTAACATCAACAAAACAAGAACACTCAGAGAAAAAAAAAAAAAAAAGATCCAGAGAAGAAAGGGGTGGGGAGAGATACTTAACTGTTGATCCTTGATGTGATTGACCGTTGATTCTTGGTGTGATTGTCTTAGATGTGATTGTTTGCATATTCTTGATTTGATTGTCCTGGGTGTGATTGACTGTTGGTTCTTGATGAGACTGTCTCGGGTATGACTGACTGTTGATCCTTGATGTGACTGATACTAAAGAATAACCACGAAGCAGAATGGAAACACGTACGGCACCTCAACAAACACATCACCGTTTTCCCCCCCTAACAAAATCTAATGAAAAAAAAAACAAAAACAAAATGGATTCAACGCACATCTTGCGCCGAATATGAGAAGAGAAGTGATGGCTCGTTCTTTTCATTTTCATTGTCCTGCATGTTGTTGATCTCGCCTCATAAAGAAGACTAAAGAGGTCGAAACGCGTCGTGTTTTGTCTTGTCACGTGTTTCTCCCTCTTGTTTTGGCGGACTCGCTCACAACTCTTTTTTTAAACATTTGTTTCCATTTCTGTCTGCTGTCACCACCCTATTTTGAAACTACATGACCATAACTTGAACGGCTGCAAGTTCGGAAGAGAAAGAAGAAGAAGAATCCACGCTGCTACTACCGAATTACCTTCCTGCCACATACTTCTCCGCCTCCCCCCCTCCCCCCCCCCCACCACCATCCACTCGCCGTCCCTTCCCTAACCCCCGAGCCACTCTCTTTTTTTTCCTTTAAATCCGATCCCAAAAGTTCATGCCAGAATCAACAGCAGTGACTCCCAGGTTTGCTCTGCTGCTGCCTGACAACCGTCGTTTTGTTTACAGCTTCAGGGAAGGGCTGGCAGGCGGGGGGGGGGGGGGGGGGGGGAGCACTCATCGTTGTTGTTGTTCGATGAGCGTTGAGGGCTGTGCTGACAATTAGCTGTTTAAACAGACAGGCCAAGTTGAGGCACGAGAGAGAGAGAGAGAGAGAGAGAGAGAGAGAGAGAGAGAGAGAGAGGGAGGGAGAGAGAGAGACAGAAAGAGAAAGGGAGAGAGAGACAGGCA
>CM065728.1:5179542-5204542 GCA_033310375.1 Conus canariensis | reverse complement strand
ACAAAGATAGATGTTGCTATAGATTTATTAGACGCGGATATAAATTATGCGCTAAGTATGTTTAATGATGGCAT
The DNA here is from genome assembly GCA_033310375.1 of Conus canariensis. Lineage (NCBI taxonomy): Eukaryota > Metazoa > Mollusca > Gastropoda > Neogastropoda > Conidae > Conus > Conus canariensis. Next base: position 5,204,468 of record CM065728.1, on the reverse strand, counting down.
GAAAGAAAGTGCAGACTGCATGAGAAGGTGTATATATATTAATAGTAACAAAAAACCTTGTGATTGGTATGATAAAGAATGTGATGCTAGTAAAAGAAAAGCCAGGAGGTTACTTCGTATCAGTCGTTGCACTTTAAAGACAGTGGACAAAAATGCTTACTCAGTTGCAAGGCGAGAATATAAACATTTATTGAAGAGAAAAGAGAAAGACTTCAACAATTCTTTAGTTCAAAAACTTGTATCATCTATAAACTGTCAAAAGGAATTTTGGGATACTATTCAGAGGATTTCTTTCAAAAGAAAACAGCCCAGGAATAACATTAGTATTGATACATGGTTTCAACATTTCCAGGCTCTACTAGAATCTGATGTTAGTAACATGTGTGTTGACCAAACACTTGATGTCAACAATGATAATTATATGAATCGACCAATTACACAAGACGAAGTAGTATTAGCGTGTAGAAAATTGAAAAATCGCAAGGCGGTTGGCCCAGACGGCATTATTGGTGAACTATTTAAACATGCTTCTGATCAGGTAATGCAATTCTTTCTGAAATTGTTTAATATATTATTTGATAAAGGTACTTTTCCAGAAAACTGGACTGAATCAGTTATTTTGCCAATTTTTAAAAAGGGTGATGTTAATAACCCCAACAATTACAGAGGGATCTCTATTAGTGATATTAGTAGTAAAATCTTTGGGACAATTATTAATAACCGATTGCAAGAATGGGTAGAGGAAAATAATATCACAGGTGATTATCAAGCAGGCTTTAAGAAGGGTTACTCAACTACTGATCACATGTTTACTTTGCTTGCACTTGTGCAGAAGCAGTTTTCTTACAATAGGAAGTTATACGTAGCTTTTATAGATTTTGAAAAAGCGTTTGACTCCATTAATAGAAATCTCCTCTGGCCCATTTTGACAAAAAATGGTATTAAAGGTAAACTCCATAGATGTATTAGAAGTATGTATGATAGAGTAAGAACCAGAGTCCGTTGTGGAGCGAAACTTACTGACTATATTAATTGTTCTAGAGGAGTCAAGCAGGGAGATGCATGCAGCCCTATCTTATTTTCTTTGTTTATCAATGAGTTAGCTCTTGATGTAATCAACAATGGTAAACATGGTGCTTTATTATCGCTCGATGCTTTTGAATTGTTTATCCTTCTGTTGGCCGACGATGTTGTTTTGATGTCCGAAACTGTTTAGGGTTACAAACACAATTGAATAGCTTGCACCGTGCTGCTAAATCATTGCAGTTGAAAGTCAACATGGAAAAAAAGCAATATCATAGTATTCCGTAAAGGTGGTTATCTAAGTGTAAGGGAAAGGTGGGTATACGATGGTACTCCTATGCCAGTTGTCAATGCCTATAAATATTTAGGAATATTATTCTCAACACGCTTGAGTTTTGTTGGCGCGTGCAAAGACCTTTCGAGTAAGGCAAAAAATGTTGTGCTTTGTATCATGAAAAAGTTACATATTCTTAATAATTCTTCATTCATGTTATTTATAAAGCTATTTGATTCTCAGGTTCAACCGATTGTACAGTACGGCTCTGAGCTATGGGGACTAGAAAAAGCTGCTGTCTGTTGTGAATCTGTTCAAATGTTTGCTCTAAAAAGGTTTCTTGGTGTAGATAGACGGACTCCAAATGATCTAATTTACGGTGAAACTAATCGATTTCCCATTTACATTACTTCTGCTGTCAGATGTATCTGCTACTGGCTGAAACTGTTACAAATGGAAGACTTTAGAATTCCTCGTAAGGCGTACAATATGTTGTATGACTTAGACGCTAAAGGCAAAAGTAACTGGGTGTCCAAAGTGCGCCTTTGTCTGTTTGAATACGGATTTGGATTTGTTTGGCTGAATCAAGGGGTTGGTAATACTAAAGAGTTTGTATGTGTTTTCCGTCAACGGTTGGTTGACTGCAGATGGCAGAAATGGACTGATCATATTCATAACAGTGACAGATTTGATTTCTACAGGAACTTTTGTGATGTTCATGACCTGAAAACGTACTTAACCTTAGATATGGACAGGCACCTAAAACACGTAACAGCAAAATTCAGATTAGGAATATCTGCATTGGCAACTCATTATTTTAGATATCGCATATGTAATAATTATGATTTGTTATGTCCCTTATGTAAAAAATCAATTGAAACCGAATTACACTTCGTCCTGTCCTGTCCAGCTCTCATGAGCATCAGAGAAAAGTTTATTAAGCCCAAATATTACAGACAGCCATCTTTGTTTAAACTGAGCCTACTTTGTTCATCTACTTCTGCAGAAGTTGTTAAGAATTTTTCTTTGTTTTTGTACAAGGCTTTTAAGTATAGAGAAATTTTCACTTCTTGAAATTGCCCTTGAATTATACTGGTCTTGTTCTGTAAATTTGGTTTCATGTAGCTATTGTACTTGTGTGTTCACACTCCCCTTCATTAGGGGCCTTGGCCTGCTATATGAATAAATCATCTGAATCTGAATCTGAATCTGCCTAATAATGCATTCTCTCTCTTTCTGTCTGCTAACGCATTCTCTCTCTTTCTGCCTGCTAATGCATTCTCTCTCTCTCTCTCTCTCTCTTTCTGCCTGCTAATGCATTCCTCTCTCTCTCTCTCTCTTCTGCCTGCTATGCATTTTCTCTTTCTGCCTGCTAATGCATTCTCTCTCTCTCTCCTCTCTGCCTGCTAATGCATTCTCTCTCTCTCTCTCTCTCTTGCCTGCTAATGCATTCTCTCTCTCTCTCTCTCTTCTCTCTCCTCTCTCTCTTTCTCTGCCTGCTAATACATCTCTCTCTCTCTCTCTCTTTCTCTCTCCTGCTAATGCTCTCTCTCTCTCTCTTTCTGCCTTCTAATGCCTTCTCTCTCTTCTGCCTACTAATGCATTCTCTCTCTTTCTGCCTGCTAATGCATTCTCTCTCTCTCTCTCTTTCTGCCTGCTAATGCATTCTCTCTCTTTCTGCCTACTAATGCATTCTCTCTCTTTCTGCCTGCTAATGCATTCTCCTCTCTCTCTCTCTCTTTCTGCCTTCTAATGCCTTCTCTCTCTTTCTGCCTACTAATGCATTCTCTCTCTTTCTGCCTGCTAATGCATTCTCTCTCTCTCTCTCTCTCTTTCGCCTGCTAATGCATTCTCTCTCTTTCTGCCTGCTAATGCATTCTCTCTCTCTCTCTCATCTCTCTCTCTCCTCTTTCTGCCTACTAATGCATTCTCTCTCTTTCTGCCTGCTAATGCATTCTCTCTCTCTCTCTCTTCTCCTCGCCTGCTAATGCATTCTCTCTCTTTCTTGCCTGCTAATGCATTCTCTCTCTCTCTCTCTCTCTCTCTCCTCCTCTGTGTGCCTGCTAATGCATTCTCTCTCTCTCTCTCTCTCTCTCTCTCTCTTTCTGCCTGCTAATGCATTCTCTCTCCTCTCTCTCTCTCTCTCTCTTTCTGCCTGCTAATGCATTCTCTCTTTCTGCCTGCTAATGCATTCTCTCTCTCTCTCTTTTCTGCCTGCTAATGCATTCCTCTCTCTCTCTCTCTCTCTCTCTCTGCCTGCTAATGCATTCTCTCTCTTTCTGCCTGCTAATGCATTCTCTCTCCTCTCTCTCTCTTTCTGCCTGCTAATGCATTCCCTCTCTTTCTGCCTGCTAATGCATTCTCTCTCTCTCTCTCTCTTTCTGCCTGCTAATGCATTCTCTCTCTTTCTGCCTGCTAATGCATTCTCTCTCTCTCTCTCTCTCTTTCTGCCTGCTAATGCATTCTCTCTCTCTTTCTGCCTGCTAATGCATTCTCTCTCTCTCTCTCTCTCTCTGCCTGCTAATGCATTCTCTCTCTTTCTGCCTGCTAATGCATTCTCTCTCTCTCTCTTTTCTGCCTGCTAATGCATTCTTCTCTCTCTCTCTCTCTCTTTCTGCCTGCTAATGCATTCTCTCTCTTTCTGCCTGCTAATGCATTCTCTCTCTCTCTGCCTGCTAATGCATTCTCTCTCTCTCTCTCTCTCTCTCTCTTTCTCTGTCTGCTAATGCATTCTCTCTCTCTCTCTCTCCCTCTGCCTGCTAATGCTCTCTCTCTCTCTGTGCCTGCTAATGCATTCTCTCTCTCTCTGTGCCTGCTAATGAATTCTCTCTCTCTCTCTCTCTCTGCCTGCTAATGCATTCTCTCTCTCTCTCTCTCTGCCTGCTAATGCATTCTCTCTCTCTCTCTCTCTCTCTGCCTGCTAATTATTTTTTTCTCTCTCTCTCTCCGTGCCTGCTAATGCATTCTTTCTCTCTCTCTCTCTCTCTGCCTGCTAATGCATTATCTCTCTCTCTCTGCTAATGCATTCTCTCTCTCTCTCTGCCTGCTAATGCATTCTCTCTCTTTCTCTCTCTCTCTCTCTCTGCTTGCTAATACTCTCTCTCTCTCTCCCTTATGGGCAATTATTTTGGATTCTCAGTCACGTGGATCAACTAACATTTACTTTAAACTCGCTCTCTAACTTAACATGATGTTATAATATCTCCTTATCATTTCCAATATACACTAATTTGTACATGCTTTTTACTGCCGTAAACAGGTGCTATTGTTTGGAATATAATTTCCAACAGCTAACTGTGACTGGCCATGCTATGCTAAAGCATGCAAATTTCAATGTGTGAAAGAGATTTGCAGTCTAATTTATGCAGTGTGCGTGCGTGACAGCATGCGTCCTGCTCACATATGGTGGTTTTGCTTGATCGTTAAGTCTTCATCGTAATACCACATGTATGCGCTCTCTCTCTCCCACCTTCCCCCCTCTCTCCTTGTCTCTCCTACCCCTTCATTTCGAACTGTTTTACTGATGGCAAATCAAAATGGAGGAGTTTTTTTTAAAGAACATTTGCATGTACTTAAACAAAGCCTTTTACGAGGCGCACAATTTTGCTAAGTTGAATGAACTTAGCTGTTTTCAGTTACTGTTGCATATTTGATATCATCTGTCAGCTACTTGTTGCAGACGATGTAATATTGCCTTGCTGTATGAATGGTTATTCCTATACTGTACCTCCACCCTATCAGAAGGGGCCATGGCCTATACTGATAAAAAAAAAAATGTCGTTCGTTCGTTCCCCTACCCCCCTCCCTCCCTCTCTCTCTCTCTTATGTGCAAAGTTTATTGCTATACTGTACCCCTATCAGAATGGGCCATGGCTTACACTGATCAAAATTTTTCGCTCGTTCGTTCCCCTACACACACACACACACACCACCTCTCTCTCTCTCCTCTCTCTCTTTTCCTTTCATCTGCTAGTCCTCACCACCACTAGTTTTCTCTATCATCCCTCTGCTTTACAAAATTGTGGAGTATGAATCTCTATAGCATGTGCACTTCAACGGACTGTGTCATGGACGTACTGTCGGCAGTTCTGTTTTTTTTCCCTTTCAGGTGATGTTGGTGATGCTGCATTTGGTGCCCATTCCTTCTGGTGTTCTCATTCACTTTAAGGAGGTCATGAACTTGGTGCTCTGAGTGTGAGTGTGTGTGTGTGTGTGTGTGTGTGTGTGGTGTGTGTGTGTGTGTGTGTGTGTGTGTTTTCAGTTTGTGTGTGTGTGTGTGTGTGTGTGGTGTGTGTGTGTGTGTGTGTGTGTGTGTGTGTGGTGTGCGTGCGAGCGTGTGTGAGTGCGTGCGCGTATGTGTGTGCGTGCGTGCGTGCGTGCGAGCGGTGTGTGTGTGTGTGTTGTGTGTGTGTGTGTGTGTGTGTGTTGTGTGTTTGGGTTTATGTATGTAATGTATGTATTTGCGTTACCACTGGTTATAATCAATTTATAGAGTGAATAATTCCAGTACTTATCGTGTAACAGAATTAATCCATCAGCTTCCTTAGTCTCGGAGGAGCCAAGAGCTACTGGTGAAAAAAAACTTTTAGCGTATCTGTCATCCTTGCAAACACAGATTCTCTCTCTCTCTCTCTCTCTCTCTCTCTCTCTCCCCCACTTTTACTTCCCTCCTTCCCCTCACTGTCCTTCCCTATCACCCTCCTCTCCTCTCTCTCTCTCTCTCCTCTCTCTCTCTCTCTCTCTCTCTCTCTCAGAGTAAGCATATTTTGAGTGTGGAGACGTGTTTGTAATTGACTACAGAGAGAGAGAGAGAGAGAGAGAGAGAGAGAGAGAGAGAGAGAGAGAGAGAAAAGAACAGACAGAGAGAGAGAGGGGGGGGTACAGAGAGAGGCAGAGAGAGAGACAAGAAGGTACAGAGAGAGAGAGAGAGACAAAGACAAAGGCAGAGACAGAGAGCCAATGAGGTCAATGGGAGAGAGCGAGCTAATCAGGTCTGGGTGGTGGTGGAGGAGGAGGAGGAAGAGGAGGCTAGAAATGGTAGCAGCTCCCTTCATGGGGATTTCGCCCCTGCCCAAGGCTGCTTAAAAACACCGATGACAATCTCTGCTACAGACAGCTTTGGGGCTGGGCGTGAACAGGGGTGCGTGTTTGGGTGGTGGTGGTGGTGGTGGCGGTGGTGGTGGTGGCGGCGGCGGTTGTGGAGGGGAGTGGGGTGGAGGGGAGTTGGGGACGGGGGTTAGATGGATTGGAGGTGAAGATGCCGAGAGTAATGGCAGTAATAATGTGTCACGCGGGAGATGAGATGAGGAGACGTTTAACAGGGAGGAAGAGGAGGAGGAGGTTGCGGGGGGGGGGGGGGGGGGGGGGGGGGGGGGGGGGGGGGGGGGGGGGGGGGGGGGGGGGCTAAGAGTAGGTTAATTAGAAGAGGACAGAAATCCAGGAGGGAGAGGTGGTGGGGTGGGAGGGGGGGGGCGGAGGAGGGATATGAGAGGGGGGGGGGGTTGAGACGAAGGATGGAGGAGTTATGAAGGGAAGGAGGGGGGGGGGGTGTTGCCAGTGTAGCTGAAAAGATTTGATGGAGGCCAGTTCAAGATGAATATGGAGAAGGAAGGGGGGGGGTTTTTGCCAGTGTAGCTGAAAAGATTTGATGGAGGCCAGTTCAAGATGAAGATGGAGAAGGAAGGGGGGGGGGTTGTTTGCCAGTGTAGCTGAAAAGATTTGATGGAGGCCAGTTTCAAGATGAAGATGGAGAAGGAAGGGGGGGGGGGGGTTGTTTGCCAGTGTAGCTGAAAAGATTTGATGGAGGCCAGTTCAAGATGGAGATGAGAAGGAATGGGGGCGGGTGGGGGGGGGGGGTTGCCAGTGTAGATGAAAAGATTTGGTGGAGGCCAGTTCAAGATGGAGATGGAGAAGAATGGGGGAATGGGGGGAGGGGGGGGGGGGGGGGGGGGGAGGGGGGGGGGAGTTTGCCAGTGTAGCTGAAAAGATTTGATGAGGAGGCCAGTTCAAGATGGAGATGGAGAAGGAAGGAGAGGAGGTTGGGGGGGGGGGGTTGTCAATGTAGATGAAAAGATTTGATGGAGGGGCCAGTTCAAGATGGAGATGGAGAAAGGAAGGAGGGGGGGGGAGTGTTTGCCAGTGTAGCTGAAAAGATTTGGTGGAGGCCAGTTCAAGATGGAGAAGGAATGGGGGACGGGGGGGAGGGGGGCGGGGCAGCAGGGAAAGAGCCTTGGCGGAGGAATTGTAGGTGCACAATGAATTAGGTACGTGTGGTAGATGCGGCGTGTGTGAGGGAACCAGTGATGGGGAAGAGAAAGAGTAAACACAACATTCACATTTACATGTATGCACGCGCACGCACGCACACCCCAAATTATCTATCTATCTGTGTGTGTGGAGTGTGTGTGTGTGTGTGTGTGTGTGTGTGTGTGTGGTGTGTGTGTGTGTGTGTGTGTGTGTGTATATATATATATATATATATAATACATAGACACGGATTTAGATAGATAGACTGATAGATACATACATAGACAGACAGCATACAGACAAATACATAGATAGATAGATAGACAGACAGGTAGATAGATATATAGACAGACCGATAGTTAGACAGATACATACAACATTCATACATACATACATAGACAGACAGACAGACAGATAGATAGACAGACAGACAGATAGACAGACAGAAGATAGACAGACAGATAGACAGACAAAGATAGATAGATAGATAGATAGATAGATAGATGGATAGACATATAGATAGAGAGATAGAAAGGATAGAAGATAGATAAAGAGATAGATAGATAGATATATACATACAAAGATAGATAGATGACAGAGACAGGGAAGAGAGGGAGACAGACGGACAAGACCGAGACAGGAGACAGAGGCAGATATAGAGACAGACAGAAAAAGAGAGAGAAAGAGACAGAAGAGAAGAGGAGAGAGAGAGGGAGAGAGAGAGGGAGAGAGAGAGGATAGAGACGGACAGACAGACAGACAGACAGAGACAAGAGAGACAGAGAATCAGACAGATAGGCAGACAGACAGATAATTGATAAACAAGCAGACACAACAGACAGATAGAAAGAAAACCAGGTACACAGACAGGCAGACAGATAAACAGCCAGACAGATAGAAAGAAAGACGGGAAAAGGAAGAAAGAAAAGTAAAAAGGGAGGGAAAAAAGACAGAAAAAAAGGAAGAGGAAGAAAGAAAAGGAAAGAAGACCACGAAAACAAAAAGAAAAGAAAAGAAAAGAACTAAAAAAAAAAAGGAAGAAAGAAGAAAGAAAGAAAGGAGGACAGACAGGCAGGCCGCGCCTGGAGGAGGCCCGGGAGGGGAGGGTGGAAGAGGAGTGGGGGGGGTGGAACTGACCGTAATGCTTGAGGTCAGACACTGGTCGTCGCCCGTCACCGGTACATGAGGACTGAGCAGAACACGCTGGCCAGACACTGGCGCGCTGTCAACACCCACTACATACACAGCACGTACACCAGCCCCAGCAGCGCACAGCAACAGCCAGAGGACAGTCAGACAGCTGGTACACCAGCCCCAGCCCAGCGCTGCACAGCACAGTCAGAGGACAGTCAGACAGCTGGTCAACACCCACAGACACACAGCACGTACACCAGCCCCAGCAGCTGCACAGCACATTCAGAGGACAGTCAGACAGCTGGTCAACACCCACAGCACATACAGCACGTACACCAGCCCCAGCAGCTGCACAGCACAGTCAGAGGACAGTCAGACTCAACACCCCACAGCACGTACACCAGCCCCCCCCCCCCCCCCCCCCCCCAACAGCTGCACAGCACATTCAGAGGACAGTCAGACAACTAGCTGGTTAACATCCACAGCTTAAACAGCACGTACAACCCACCCCCCGCCCCCCCCCCCCCCCCCCCCCCAACAGCTGCACAGAAAATTATGAGGACAGTCAGACAGCTGGTCACCATCCACAGCACACACAGCACTACACCAGTACGCACGCACGCACGCACACACACGCACGCACGCACGCACGCCGCCGCACCACACACCACACACACACAACACACACACACACACACACACACACACACCAAATAAATGAATACATAAATAAATAGATAAAGAAATACATAAATGAAAGGAGAAGGACACAAGAAAGAAGGCATTAAAAAGGCACTTGGGGGGACTCAAAAAAAAAAAAAAAAAAGAAGAAAGAAAAGGTCACAGCCCGGGAGCGAAACACGTCATCAGCAATCAGACACGTGCTGTGCAGGTTAAAAATCTGACCCCCCTCCCCTCCCCTCCCCTTCCCTTCCCTTCACCCCCTCCATCCCCCATCTCCACTCCTCCTCTCCAGGACGAAGTCACCCTCCCAGGAGTTCACTGCACTCCTAACGTAAGGGCGTTCACACACACACACACAAAAAGCAACCACCATTTTGGCCAGTTCCCACGACATGCCCCCGCCCCCCCCCCCCCCCCCCCCCCCAATGAATGTCACGTGATTTCGACCTGACAGCTATCAAATCACGACCATCAACATGGAGGAGGGGAGGGGTGGGAAGGGTGGGGGTGGTGGGTGGGGGGTGGGGGACAGACCCCAAGTACCTGTCTCTCACACCCATGACCTCCAATCCACCCCCACTCTCTCTCTCTCTCTCTCTCTCTCTCACACACACACACACACGTGTACACACACACACACACACACACACACACACAACACACACACACACACACACACACACAGAGTTCGCACGTGCATGCTCACAGATGCGCACAGTGGCAGAACTAGGCAGAGCAGGCATGACGACTATGATTATGTGGAACACGTGTGCTCCGTTTGGTGACTCGTTTGATCTTTTCGAACTGAAGAATGGGGAAGTCTCCAGTGATGAGGGGGGGGGGGGGGGGGGGGGGGGGGGGAGGGGGGGGGGGGGGGGGGGGGCAGGCAGGCAAACGAGAAACAAAAGGGATGCAACACACACTGGTTCCTGAAGCAAAAACAACAACAACAACAACAACAAACAAAACAAAAAAACAACTGCATTCAGCTTCCACACTATACAGTTAGTCTGGAATTGCACGCCTGTGTCGTTGTTTCTCCCACCATGGGGGTAGTTCCCTTCCTCCTTTGTTTTTTGTTTTTTTTTGTTTTCTTTTTCTTTTTTGTCCCATCTGCGCCACCTTAGTGGCATTGCAACCCATGCCGCTCATTCCGACACCCCCCCCCCCCCCTTCCCGTCCTCAAACCCCCCCCCCCCCCCCCCCCCCCCCCCGCAGCCACGGCACCGGCAACCCACAGGGAGCAGTCAACGTCAAGTCATCAAGAGGCAACCCACCGGAGGAGACACTGCACTGCTGCCGGGTCACTTTGGTAAGGTCAGATTTTTTCCCCTCGTCTTGAAAACCCTCTGTGTCCATTCAGAAGCAAAAAAAAAAAAAAAATTAAAAAAAAACGGGTACCTGATTCAGCTCAGGGTAAGGTCAAAGGCGACGGAAGGAGAGGCGATGGGCTCCGCTTTCCATCATGCCGTGCCCTTGACACGGTGGTGAACCTCTGACAGTTCACGCCCCCACGTGGCCGATAGGTTATGGGAGCGTTAAACTAACCTTTCTGACCCATCGTTGTCATCCTTAAATGGACGGGACATTCCGTGGAAATGGTGAACTGTCCTCAAACTTGTGACCCAAATTTGGGAGGGGGGGAGGGGGGGGGGGAGAGGAGAAAAAAAGAGCCAGCCATGAACAATGCTCAACCTAATTTTAGAAAACAACAACAAACAAGCACAGCATAAATTTGTTCAATTACTATAGTATTTGTACTTGGTTTGTAATGTGTATGTGTGTGTTTAGAAAACGATTTATTATTTAAAAAAAAAAATCATTAAAAAAATTGTTCGCGGTCATCCCACCGCTCACCCCTAAAACTCGTATTTTGAAAAAAAATTAATGGTTTCTGTTATCTATTTTAAGACAGATTTTTTTTTTTTTTTTTTTTTTTTTTTTGGGGGGGGGAGGAGGGGGGGGGGGGGGGGTTCAAATTTACAATTCTATCTGACGTGTGCTGCCTGTCCCTTCAGTGTCAGGTCAGTGCAGGAAAGCCATTCACAGACAACTGTTTCCGTGTTTTGTGTTTCATCATACATCCAGTCATCTACTGATCGAACTGATTTATCGATGAAGAGCACAACAGCAACTCTTGTTCCAGCAACAGACAAACTTCCGCTTTTGTCTAGTAGAGCTAATTCTGTTTCTGTCCCCCCCCCCCCCCCCCCACCTCCTTTTTTTCTTTTTCAAATTGGTCCCTTCAGTTCTTTGCTTTTTCCTATTCGCTAGAGCTAATTCTGTCCCCCCCCCCCCCCCCCCCCCCTCCAAAAAAAAAAAATCGTCCCTTCAGTTGTTTTTTTTGTTTTTTTTGTTTTTTGCTGTTTCCCTATCCCCTACAGCTAATTCTGTTTTAATACATTCCCCCCCCCCCCTTTTTTTTTTTTTTAATTCGCCCCTTCACTTTCTTGCTGTTTTCCAATCCCCAAGAGTTAATTCTATTTCCATTCGTTTTTTTTTAATTCGCCCCTTCATTTTTTTGCTTTTTCCAATCCCCTACAGTTAATTCTGTTTCCATCCTTTTTTTCAAATTCGCCCCTTCACTTTTTTGCTGTTTACAATCCCCTACAGTTAATTCTATTTCCATCCCCTTTTTTTTAATTCGCCCCTTCACTTTTTTGCTGTTTACAATCCCCTACAGTTAATTCTATTTTCCATCCCCTTTTTTTTTAATCTCGCCCCTTCACTTTTTTGCTGTTTACAATCCCCTACAGTTAATTCTATTTCCATCCCCCTTTTTTTTTAATTCGCCCCTTCACTTTTTTGCTTTTTCCAATCCCCTACAGTTAATTCTGTTTCCGTCCCTTTTTGTACTCCCAGTTCTTCTAGAACAGGGAGTACTTTACAATGGGAACGAAGAAATGCTGTCTGTGTGTCTGTCTGTGTGTCTATCTGTGTGTCTGTCCGTGAACAAAATGTGTTCCACTCGCTCCAAACAAAACTTCTGGGCCGATCTTTCTGAAAATTTGTAGGTATGTTCATTATGGGTCATGGATGATGCCTGATGTTTTGTGTTACCAGAATAGCCGTTACTAACGGATATAAATGATAATTAAAACCCAAAAAAAACAAGTCCGATATGGGAAATAACCACCGCACTGTCGAGTTTTTTCTTCCACTAAGTGGAAATTGTCTCCCCTGTCTGTCACTGTTCTGGGAGTAAGTTTATATGCTTTGCATCTTGTTTTTTAGTTCGTCCCTTCAGTTCTTTGCTTTTTCCAATCCCGTACAGCTAATACTGTTTCCATGCCGTTTTCTCTTTTCTTTTTTTTCCCTTTATTTCTTTTAACCCCCGTCCCTTCTTTCTACCCGCCATGAGAGAACTGAGAGAGGCCAACGGCAAGAGCTGTGGACGCGGGAGGGTAACTGATGGCGCAGCCTTGCTCGACGTGTTGACAAGCCTTTCAATCTGGTCTTCTGAGTGTTGACTGTCAGTCTGCTCCCTCCCTCCCTCTCTACCTCCTTGACTGCCTTGCTCGACGTGTTGACAAGCCTTTCAATCTGGTCTTCTGAGTGTTGACTGTCAGTCTGCTCCCTCCCTCCCTCTCTACCTCCTTGACAGCCTTGCTCGACGTGTTGACAAGCCTTTCAATCTGGTCTTCTGAGTGTTGACTGTCAGTCTGCTCCCTCCCTCCCTCTCTACCTCCTTGACCGCCTTGCTCGACGTGTTGACAAGCCTTTCAATCTGGTCTTCTGAGTGTTGACTGTCAGTCTGCTCCCTCCCTCCCTCTCTACCTCCTTGACTGCCTTGCTCGACGTGTTGACAAGCCTTTCAATCTGGTCTTCTGAGTGTTGACTGTCAGTCTGCTCCCTCCCTCCCTCTCTACCTCCTTGACTGCCTTGCTCGACGTGTTGACAAGCCTTTCAATCTGGTCTTCTGAGTGTTGACTGTCAGTCTGCTCCCTCCCTCCCTCTCTACCTCCTTGACTGCCTTGCTCGACGTGTTGACAAGCCTTTCAATCTGGTCTTCTGAGTGTTGACTGTCAGTCTGCTCCCTCCCTCCCTCTCTACCTCCTTGACTGCCTTGCTCGACGTGTTGACAAGCCTTTCAATCTGGTCTTCTGAGTGTTGACTGTCAGTCTGCTCCCTCCCTCCCTCTCTACCTCCTTGACTGCCTTGCTCGACGTGTTGACAAGCCTTTCAATCTGGTCTTCTGAGTGTTGACTGTCAGTCTGCTCCCTCCCTCCCTCTCTACCTCCTTGACTGCCTTGCTCGACGTGTTGACAAGCCTTTCAATCTGGTCTTCTGAGTGTTGACTGTCAGTCTGCTCCCTCCCTCCCTCTCTACCTCCTTGACAGCCTTGCTCGACGTGTTGACAAGCCTTTCAATCTGGTCTTCTGAGTGTTGACTGTCAGTCTGCTCCCTCCCTCCCTCTCTACCTCCTTGACTGCCTTGCTCGACGTGTTGACAAGCCTTTCAATCTGGTCTTCTGAGTGTTGACTGTCAGTCTGCTCCCTCCCTCCCTCTCTACCTCCTTGACTGCCTTGCTCGACGTGTTGACAAGCCTTTCAATCTGGTCTTCTGAGTGTTGACTGTCAGTCTGCTCCCTCCCTCCCTCTCTACCTCCTTGACTGCCTTGCTCGACGTGTTGACAAGCCTTTCAATCTGGTCTTCTGAGTGTTGACTGTCAGTCTGCTCCCTCCCTCCCTCTCTACCTCCTTGACTGCCTTGCTCGACGTGTTGACAAGCCTTTCAATCTGGTCTTCTGAGTGTTGACTGTCAGTCTGCTCCCTCCCTCCCTCTCTACCTCCTTGACTGCCTTGCTCGACGTGTTGACAAGCCTTTCAATCTGGTCTTCTGAGTGTTGACTGTCAGTCTGCTCCCTCCCTCCCTCTCTACCTCCTTGACTGCCTTGCTCGACGTGTTGACAAGCCTTTCAATCTGGTCTTCTGAGTGTTGACTGTCAGTCTGCTCCCTCCCTCCCTCTCTACCTCCTTGACTGCCTTGCTCGACGTGTTGACAAGCCTTTCAATCTGGTCTTCTGAGTGTTGACTGTCAGTCTGCTCCCTCCCTCCTCTCTACCTCCTTGACTGCCTTGCTCGACGTGTTGACAAGCCTTTCAATCTGGTCTTCTGAGTGTTGACTGTCAGTCTGCTCCCTCCCTCCCTCTCTACCTCCTTGACTGCCTTGCTCGACGTGTTGACAAGCCTTTCAATCTGGTCTTCTGAGTGTTGACTGTCAGTCTGCTCCCTCCCTCCCTCTCTACCTCCTTGACTGCCTTGCTCGACGTGTTGACAAGCCTTTCAATCTGGTCTTCTGAGTGTTTACTGTCAGTCTGCTCCCTCCCTCCCTCTCTACCTCCTTGACTGCCTTGCTCGACGTGTTGACAAGCCTTTCAATCTGGTCTTCTGAGTGTTTACTGTCAGTCTGCTCCTCCCTCCCTCTCTACCTCCTTGACTGCCTTGCTCGACGTGTTGACAAGCCTTTCAATCTGGTCTTCTGAGTGTTTACTGTCAGTCTGCTCCCTCCCTCCCTCTCTACCTCCTTGACTGCCTTGCTCGACGTGTTGACAAGCCTTTCAATTGGTCTTCTGAGTGTTTACTGTCAGTCTGCTCCCTCCCTCCCTCTCTACCTCCTTGACTGCCTCCACCCCCCCTTTCCTTCCCTCTTACTCCCTTTCCTCCTCCCCGTACCTGTCCCTTCTCTCTAATTTTGCGTTGTTTCGAGAACATTACTTCTCTCTCCCCCCTCCCCCATTTATCTCTCTCTCCTCTCTCTATCCATCTGTCTATCTCCCTGTCTGACTTCTCTCTCCTCTCTCTCTCTCAAACACACACAACATACGCACCACACACCACACCACTCACGCACGCACGCACGCCGCCCACCACACACACACACACACACACAACACACACACACACACACACACCACACACACTATCTCCATCCATTATCACACACTGACGTGCTCTCTCTCTCTCTCACTCAACCTGTGCTAAATTGTTAATACTACACTATACGCTAGGGATCTATTTGTTTGTGAGCGTTGTGTGAGAGGTTCGACCTGTCTTGTCTTTTCACACACACACACACACACACACACACACACACACACACACACACACACACACATATATATATATATATATTGGTGATGACATCTCTGTCAGGACTGAAATCTTTCGCATCGACCCAGTGATGTCACTCACACTTTTGACCACACACACACACACACACAGCACACACACACACACACACACACACACACACCATATATATATATATATTATTGGTGATGACATCTCTGTCAGGACTGAAATCTTTCCGCATCGACCCAGTGATGTCACTCACACTTTTGACATGAACTAAACAAGCAGTCATCCTTGAAAAAAGAGCATTCGCTTGAAATATTGGAATATATTTGTTTACATTGCTTGTGCTTTTTCACTCCAGTTGTGTGTGTGTGTGTGTGTGTGTGTGTGTGTGTGTGTGTGTGTGTGTGTGTGTGTGTTATACACACATATATATCAAAATCATCATCACCACCACCCACCCACCCATCTATCCACGCATGCACACACACCACACACACACACACACACACACACACACACACACACACACACACACATCAAAATGATCACCACCACCCCTTCCCGTCTTCCCAACACCCAACCCCACCCCACTCACAAAGACGTTGAAGCCACGGGCACAGCGGTTCTTGGAGGAGGAGTTGAAGAGGCGGCGACTGGTGGGGTCAGTGGACACGTGACCCGCCGCCAGGAAGCACGTGCCCAGCACGAACATGGACACCACCACCCCGGTCACCGTCAGCTCAATCATCCACAGGCTGCACACAGACAGGCCAACAGATATATACGAGTAGCAAGAGCGCGAGTGTGTAACACGTACACTCACACACAGGAGAGTGAACGCGCGCACGCAACGCACGCACGCACGCACACACACACACACACACACTAACATATGCATGCACGCACACACGCACACACACACGCTTCTTTTTTGTCCTCTTCTCTGACTAGCTTTCATACGCGTGTGCGTGTGTGTGTGCATGCGTGCGTGCGTGCGTCCGTGCGTGTGTGTGTGTGTGTGTGTGTGTGTGTGTGTGTGTGTGTATGTGTGTGTGTGTGTGCGTCCATGCGTGTGTGAGTGAGTGTGTGTGTGTGTGAGAGGGAGAGAGAGAGAGAGAGAGAGAGAGAGAGAGAGTGTGTGTGTGTGTGTGTGTGTGTGTGTGTGTGTGTGTGTGTGTGTGAGTGAGTGCGTGCGTGCGTGCGTGCATGAGTGCGTGCGTGCTAGCGTACGTGCGCGCGCGCGCGTTGTGTGTTCATGTGTGTGTGTGTTTGAGAGAGAGTGTGTGTGTGGGGGGGGGGGGGGGTGCGCGGTGCGCGCGCGCGCGCGCGCGCGTGTGTGTGTGTGTGTGTGTGTGTGTGTCCGCTCGTCCGCGCGCGCGTGTGTGTGCGTGCGTGCGTTATGTACATGGTCGCTCGGGCTCTGACGATGTGTGCATCGTCACGCGTGTGTTCTTTACCATGGAGTCTGGCTCCCCTTAAAGGCACAACAGGCCTCATTCTCTCAACACATCAGGACCTCTTAGAATGTCCGGAGCGTGGAAATGACAACGGAAATTGATAACCGTTATTGTTATCCTTCCTCAAACGTGACGGGAAGGGAGGAGGTTGAAAGAGGGCGGGGGGGGGGAGGGGGGGGGGGAAGAAGAAAGGAGACTGGGGTAGGGGGTGGGGGAGATGTGGGAGGGATGTCATCCGGAAGCTTTGACGTCATGCATAACCCCCATTCTTTCTGGAGACAGAGAAGAGTTCTGATTCTAGCGCTAACCCCCTCACCCCCCCCCCTCCGCCCACACCTCGCCCCACTCCACTCCCCATCCCAGCCAACCCACTGCCGCGCCTCTCAGCCTGCTGCCCAGAGACCGACCCTCTTGTCTCCCTAAAGCCCTAAAATACAGATCATCTATACAGACCATCTCTCTCTCTCTGTCTCTCTGTCTGTCTCTCTCTCTGTCTCCCTCTCTCTCTGTCACTTACTGTCTGTCTGTCGTCTCTCTCTGTGTGTGTGTCTCTCTCTCTGTGTCCCAGTCTCTCTCTCTCTCCCTCTCTCTCTCCTCTGTCACTTACTGTCTCTCTGTCTGTCTCTGTCGTCTCTCTCTCTCTCTCTATCTCTCTCTGTGTCTCAGTCTCTCTCTCTCTCTCTGTCACTTACTTCTCTCTGTCTGTCGTCTCTCTCTCTCTTTCTCTCTCTCTCCCCCTTCCCTCCCTCTTTTTCAATCTCCCTCCCTTTCTCCCTCCCCTCCCTCTCTCCCCCTCCCTCTCTCCCCTCCCTCTTTCTCTCTCTCTCTCCCCGCCACTCCCTCTCTCTCTGTATAGCCGAACGGCTTTATCGATCAGTGAGTGTGAGCGTGCGTGCGTGCGTGTGTGTGTGTGTGTGGTGTGTGTGAGTGTGTGTGTGTGTGTGTGGTGAGTGTGAGTGTGTGTGTGTGTGTGTGTGTGTGTGTGTGAAAGCGTCCCTGACTCTCTCTCTGTCTGCGCAGTAAATCTCCTCACATTCCGAAGCCCCGAGCTGGCCTCCACACGGGCCCATAAAATATCGGCGGCAACCAAAGGGCGGCACGGGTCTCTGTGTGTGTATACAGACATACATACAGACAGACATATACATACAGCTCACGACGGAATGAATGATGCATGAGATCTGGTGTCATGTCGGGCGGGTGCTTCACCGGATGTCTGTCGTTTGCCATGAGGGAATGATACTGGATGTGGACATCTACGGTCATTTGACAGTCACATCGTTGTCATCATTATCGTCATCGTCACTGTCATCGTCGTCATCATCATCATCATCATCATCCTCATCATTATCATCACCATCGTTGTCGCTGTCGTCGTCATCGTCGCCATCATCATCATCGTCAACATCATCAACACCACCATCATCATCATCAATATCATTAGTAGAAGTAGGAAAAGCAGCAGCAGCAGCAGTAGTAGTAGTAATAGTAGCAGCAGCAGCAGCAGCAGCAACAGCAGCAACAGTAATGGTAAATAGCAGCGTTACAATTTAGTTGCAGTAGAAGTAGAAATGGTAGTACTAATAGCAGATGCAGCTTCAGCTTCAGTTTCATCAAGGAGGCGTCACTGCGTGCGGACTAGTCCATATACGCTACACCACATCCGTTAAGTTTTGAGACCACACTGCGCATGATTTTAAGCTGATGAATCAATGAATTAATCACTAAGATGAGAGAACTGAAGAAGAGGGTCTCGTGACTACGACTTAGCAGACGTCTGACCTACGCATTAGCCCAACGCAGCAGCAGCAGCAGCAGCAGCAGCAGCACACGCAGCAGCAGCAGCAGCAGCTTCAGCAGCAGCAGCGTTACTCTTTAGTAGTAGTAATAGAAGTATCATCGTTGTCATCATCATCTTCATCGTCGTCGTCGCTGTCATCATAATAATAATTATTATTATTATCATTATTATTATTATTATCATCGTCATTGTTATTATCATTATTATTGTTTTTTTTATTCATTCATTTATTATCATCATTGTTTTTATTATCATTATCATTATTATTACTGTTGCTAACATTAACGTCATCATTATTATTTCTCCAATACAGGAAAAATAAGCCTCAAGGTAAACACGACTGAAGAGTCAACATCCGAACACTGCTTCAAGACGAATGCGCTGAGGAGGTGTCCGCGATAGCTCAGATGGTGCAGCAAACTATGCGGCACCTGGGAGACATGAAGCTCCAATTTCGTGCGCTGTCTATCCCTTTGCCTGCCAAACCTTCCAAAACACACACACACACACACACACACACACACACACACACACACACACACACGTACGTGTACCTACTACCTCTAACCTTCCCCCACTCCCTCCCCCCGCACCCCACACCTCTCCCTCTTCCCTTTCCTCCTCCAGTCAAAGTGTCGATTTTTTTTTCTTTCTTTCTTTCTTTCTTTTTTCCTTTTTCTTTTGCTTTTTTCTTTTCTTTTTTTTTTCTTTTTTTGTTGTTGATAAAGCCAATCTGCCACAATTCAGTCAGGCAGTTGCACCAGAGAATCTTTGGCTGCACTCGTGAGATGTCCGTCTCATTTACCTCCCTTTGGTTTGGACCTCCAACCAGCCACGCCCTTTCCCTAATTCTACCTGTGTATCCCGACTTCGACCGATCCAGCGGAATCGTTGCGTCATGCTTCGTAGGGATCAGCATCTAGCTGTGGATGTGGGTGTTGAGGTGACATGACAAGTGTCTGGCCAGTCTGCAATAGTCACCAGTCAGTTTACAGTAGTCGGCGGATCGCGTACATGCATGTTATGCATAAATAAATAAATGAGAGAGAGATAGGGACAGACAGACAGACAGAGAGAAAGAGAGACAGACAGACAGACAAAAAGGCAGACAGACAGATGGACAGAGGGACAGACAGACAGAGACAGTGAGAGACAGAGGAAGAAAGAAAGACAAAGACAGAGTGAGAGACAGAGAGTGAGAGAGAGAGAGAGGGAGGGAGAGAGGGAGGGAGAGAGGGAGGGAGAGAGGGAGGGAGAGAGCGCAAGAGAGAAAGAGAGAGAGAGAGAGACGAGACAGACAGACAGAGACAATGGAAGAGAGAGAGAGAAAGACAAACAAGCAGACAAAGAGAGACAGAGAGTGAGAGAGGAGAGAGAGAGAGAGAGAGAGAGAGAGAGAGAGGAGAGAGAGAGAGAGAGAGAGAGAGAGAAGAGAGGCAGACAGACAGACATACAGAGACAGAGAGACAGAGAGAGAGATATGAAAACAGTATGTGGAAAGTTCAACAACCCAACCTCTTGAGTCACGTCTTACACGTCTGTCGTCTCCTTTTATTTCATAGCAAAGCAAGACCTGAACTGTGCAGTCAAGGGCAAAGGATCAGAACGGAGTTATCGTTACTGCTCGTATTTTTCCCCAAGTAATGTCATCACTTTAAAAAAAAAAAAAAAAAAAAAAAAAAAACGTCGTCTGATTGGTCAGTGCTCTTCACAGTAAGTAGCTGAAACTCGTCTGCCTAACTCTCTCGATTCGGTCTTAGACACAGTAGTGTTCTCTCCAGTCAGGTCCTTCGTGTAGTCAGTCCATTCTTATGATTATCATTATTATGAATATTTATACTATTATGAATACTTATTATATAGCTTCTATCTTCGGCTAGAGACCAAGCTCTAAGCGCTTTACTATCCACACTCGTTTACACAACGGGCTGCCTACTTGGGTAGTGTCGACTGAAAAGCTGCCAGCTGGCGATTCATTCAGTCGTTTCCCGTGACATCCAGCCAATACTGTTCAATATCGTTCACTTAATTTCCTTACTTCCTTCATTCTTTCCATTTCTCACGCAGGGTCCATGCTATGTGTAACGTGTCATCCATACCAACGGCCAAACTGGCCTTCTCTTCCGAAAGTTGGTGACGGGATTTTTACGTGTGTGCAAGATGTTATGCGTGCGTCCACACACACACGTAACCTCGGTTTATAGTCTCATTCGAAGGACTGTATGGGAAATGGAGTCAGAACCAGTGTCAACTCAGAGGGAAAAAATCCCCTTTGTACCAAAACGGCCCGGCGGGGATTCGAACCCACAAGCCCAGCATCACCATGATGATTATTATTATTATATTGGGTATTTATATAGCGCCTATGCTCGGTCACAGACCAAGCTCTAAGCGCTTTACAATAAACACACTACCTCACTCACTCAACGGGCTGCCTACCCAGGTAGAGCCGGCCGAAGAGCAGCCTACTGGCGCTCATTCAGTCGTTTCCCGTACCATTCAAATATCAGTCACTCATTTTCATGTATCTCATTTATTCCTCCAGTTTCTCACATAGGATGCATGCGATGTTTATACGTGTCCTCCATTCCCACCGGTACACGATGGCACACGATAACAGTAAGTGACAATTTTTGTGGCTTGGTAAGAAATACCAGGCGGCTATCTTCAATCTACATCAATTTTGCCAGGGCAGCGGGGAACCCCCCTGCTCTTCGATTTTCAACTGCCATGGGTTCTTTAACGTGTGCAGGGGGCCACGAAGGCACACGGGTCCGACTCGCTTAAAGTCCCCATCCGATGGACTTGACGTTCAGTTCGATTTGTCATTCAAACTGGGAAAGAAAGGGCGAGAAAGGCAGGGTTCGAACCCACGCACTTCCCACACGCTGGATTGGCAGGCGAACGTCTTAACCACTCTGCCACCTTTCTTCCTTACGATTACGAGTCCGGCGCTCTACCACCGAGCTATTCCGACCCCCATCCAGCCGGACTTTTCAGTCGTCTTTTCGCCTCCAACCTCTACCCGTCCTGTAGGTGTTCGTGGACTTTTCAGTCGTCTTTTCGCCTCCAACCTCTACCCGTCCTGTAGGTGTTCGTGGACTCACGATACAGCTCCCCCCCCCCCCCCCGCCAGACAAAGCTTGCAGCGTGTGATAAACCGAGTGCACTAGCTCCGTTTTACCAGCATCTGACATGTTAGTACGATTCAAAAACAACCCGTTCTAACATTTACTGTCCAACGCCTGAATCATCACGCTTTTGCTTGCTTGTTTGTTTGTGTGTTTGCTTGTTTGTTTGTTTTGTTTTATGTGTTTTAAAGGCTGGTTTTCTTGATGATGCTGAATCTTTTAAGAGCATCAATATTCCGCAGATATCTATATGTGTGTCTGCGTGCGTGCGTGCGTGCGTGCGTGTGTATGTGTGTGTGTGTGTGTGTGTGTGTGTGTGTGTGTGTGTGTGTGTGTGTGTGTGTGTGCGCTGCGTGCGTGCGTGTGTGTGTGTGTGTGTGTGTGTGTGTGTGTGTGTGTGTTGTGTGTGTGGAGAGAGAGGAGAGAGAGAGAGAGGAGAGAGAGAGAGAAAGAGACAATGTGTTTGAGAGAGAATGTGCGTGTGCGCGCGCGCGAGTATGTGTGAGTGTCTGTCTGTCTGTCTGTCTGTCTGCCTGCGCGCGCGCACACGCACGTTTCACAATAAGAGCAAAAGTAAATGCTGTAATAGTTGTAGCAGCAATGATGTTGTTCCGTTTCAAAAAAAAAAAAAATCGTCATGTGACAATAGACAAATACGTTGTCTACTCGCCTCACCCGAACTGTTGTGTGTTTTCGTTTAGCCTGTAAACTCTTTAAGGATGGAAACAAGTAGAAAACGAAAACGGGGGGGGGGGGGGGGGGGGGGGGGGGGGGCGATCGGAGTGACAGGAAGAGACAATGACAAAGAGGGGCGCGGTAGTCAGGCAGCAGCGTTCGACTGAAGGCTGAAATAAGGATGTCCGTCCACACACACACACACACACACACACACACACACATACACACACCTTCCGTCTCTCCTCCCGACCCCTCCCAACCACCAAAGTGGTACTTCAACAGCTGTGCAGATGTTCCGATCGTTATGATGACGTGTGTGTGTGCTGTGCTTAGAGCATACCTCCTCCCCCCCCCCCCCCCCCCCCCCCCCCCCCCCTTCCTCCCTTTTCCATACCGTCCCCTGACTCATTAACACGCATTCAACATACTCTCCACCGTCCCTATTCCTGCTCATTCTTGTTATTGTTGTAGACTGTCGCTTCTTATCCATGTTTGTGTCCCGCTCGCTCTCCCTTCTCGTTCATTTCATTCTAAAAGCAGCTTCCACGTTGTGTGGTATCTCCCCCCCCCCTTCCCCCCGCCCTCCCCCCACCCACCGCCCCTCCCCCGTGTGCGGTGCGGAGTGTGGTTTGCATCTCCATCATCAAGCGACAACTGAAGGATTAACAAATCATACAATGTGTGTCTGACCTTCTGTGTGCCTACAGAAAAACAAGGAGGGCCATTTCTCGTATTACGACGAGTGAGCAAATATCTTGGGAGATAGGAGGGGTGAAGGGTGGGTTTTGGGGGAGTCATCAATCCATGTAACTGATCGACTGTGCCTAACACATGCATCTTCACAGTCACAAACACATGCACGTACACGCACACACAAACACACACATACACACACACGCACGCATGCGTGCACACCCACCCACACACACACACATACACACGCGCGCGGACAGACAGAGGGAGAGAGAGACAGAAACAGAGACAGACACAGGCAGACAGACAGACGGACAAACGGACGGACGGGCGGACAGGGGGGGGGGGGGGGGGGGGGGGGGCAGACAGACAGACAGAAACACAGAGAGACAGACAAACAGACACAGACATAGACATACAGACAGACAGGCCAACGGAGGGACGTATGGACGGACGGAGAGAAGGAGATAGAGACAGAGAGAGAGAGAGACGAGAGAGAGAGACAGAGAGAGAGAGAGAGAGAGAGAAGGACAGATAGACAGACAGACGAACAGAACACACAGAGACACAGACAGACTGAACAAACAGACGGACGGACAGACACACAGATAGACAAACAGAAACACAGACACAGAAAGAAAGACAGACAGACGAACAGAACACACACAGACACAGACAGACGCAACACACAGACAGACAAAACACACAGACAGACACACAGACAGACAAACAGAACACAGAGACACAGACAGACAGACAAGACAGACAGTGAGAGAAGCAGCCCACTGACAAGCTGTCCTGGTTGAGCAGGTCGCGGGTCTTGTGTGTGCCGATGATCAGACTGCCGGCCAGGGCCCCCAGCCCCAGCAGCAGCAGGATCCAGGAGATGAGCGACCCGCAGGGCACGTAACTCAGGCATCGCAGGAACCGCTCACAGCAGTTGTCGCCCCTGACTGAAACACACAGACACAGACACACACACGTGAGTCAAGAAAGGTCGACGTCGGGCGAAACCGTCAGAAATGTAACGACTACAATCTGGAATCAAATGAGTAAAAGGAAGGAGGGGAGGGGGGGGGGGGGGGGGGGGGGGGGTAGGGATTTGACGTTTTCAGTTCGCCTTCATTATCATAATGATTGGTTAAAACGTAAGGGTGGGAAGGGGGGGGGGATAGGGACAAGGTGGTGGGTGGAAAAATAACGGTGATAAACTGTCAATTGTGGAAACCCTTCAATACAAAACAAAGCATGATAATTTTGTCTGGTAATACATGTGTGTACAAATGCAGTGCAGAAAGTGAGCAAGGATACCTGGCTTCCACTGCCACAGACTCACTCACATATGTTATGCAGTTCAGAGGAATAGAGCAGTGTGTGACATCAGTGTCACAAAGGCATCACAAGAAAAAAAAAAGATCCGTTGTCCTCTTAGTGAAAAACAGCCACAAATGTACTTCTTCTTCTTCTTACTATTATGAATACTTATATAGCGCCTATCCTCGGCTGGAGACCAAGCTCTAAGCGCTTTACAATCCACACTCGTTTACACAACGGGCTGCCTACCTGGGTAGTGCCGACTGAAGAGCTGCCAGCTGGCGCTTCATTCAGTCAAATCCCGTGTCATCTAGTCAATATCGTTCACTTAGTTTCTGTACTTCCTTCATTCTTTCCATTTCTCACGCAGGGTGCATGCTATGTGTAACGTGTTATCCATACCAACGGCCA
>CM065728.1:5167042-5169542 GCA_033310375.1 Conus canariensis | reverse complement strand
AACAAGATCCATTCCCTAACGACGAAGTCTGACTTGCGAAGTGGATATGCCTTTCCCGGCGAGGTCCCCTCACTCCCTCTTCACCCTACTCTACCACTGTCCCCCCCCCCCCCCCCCCACACACACACCCCACTATCGTCGCGGCATGCGAAGTGCGCTCTCTCTCTCTCTCTCTCTCTCTGTATGTGTGTGAGTGAGTGAGTGTCTGTCTGTCTGCCTGACTGTCTCTGTCTCTCTCTCTCTCTCTCTCTCTCTCGTCTCTCTCTGTGCGTGCGTGCGTGTGTTGTGTTGTGTGTGTGTGTGTGTGTGTTGTGGTGTGTGTGTGTGTGTGTGTGTGTGTGTGTGTGTGTGTGTGGAGTCTGTGTGTGTGCCTGTCTGTCTGTCTGTGCGTGTCTGTGCGTGTGTCTCTGTGTGAGTGTCTCTGTGCGTGTGTCTCTGTGTGAGTGTCTCTGTGCGTGTCTGTGTGTCTGTGTCTGTCTGTCTGTCTGTCTGTCTGTCTCGCAGCACTAGAAAATGAGATTCTCTCCGAACCAAGGCTATCAAACACCCGACCATCGAAACCACTTTCACTGGCAGAGCGGCTAACTACTTCTGACACGAACGCTTTACCGTACCATTGTGTCTGCCCAGACCGCGACACCTAATAACACGCTACCGGCTGGTTGGCTGGTTGATTGGTTGGTAGGAAAAGCGCTCGTGGAATTCAATATTTCAGTATTGCGGAATCCGACAGCGTGCGGGGTAGGGTGTCTGTTTGTCTGCTGAACTAAACAAACTCTGAGAAGTAAAGCTATGTGGAGGCCAGCCGACAAAGAATGCTAATTATCTGGGCTGCGACTCTAATAAAAACGTATACCACAGTCCGGTCTTCAGTTCTGGCAGTAATGTCTTATCAATCAAAACTGCTTTAAAGCCAAGACGTGGTTTCCATGAAACTCAATGAACTACTTAGTTTCTCCCCACCCCATCTCTCTCTCTCTCTCTCTCTTGAATACAAACAATCATATCTGAGTGCAGAAAAGAAGAAGAAGAAAAAAAAGATCGTGCCAGACTTTGTTTGGTGATTGTATGTGAGTACATGTCACGCTAGACTTGCTGGATGAGAGAGAGAGAGAGAGAGAGAGAGAGAGAGAGAGAGAGGAGAGACAGAGAGAGACAGAGAGAGACAGAGACAGACAGAGAAAGAGACAGAGAAACAGAGAAAGGGAGAGAAAGACAGAGAGGAGAGAGACAGACAGACAGACATACAGAGACAAAGACGGACAGAGAGAGCGAGCGAGCGAGCGAGAGAGAGAGAGAGAGAGAGAGGGGGAGAGAGAAGGAGAGAAGAGAGAGAGAGAAGAGAGAGAGACAGAGACAGACACATAGACAGACAGACAGACAGACAGAGGCGGAAACTTTTCCCAAAGTTCTTCGGAGGGAGAGAGAGAAAGAGAGACAGACAGACAGAGACAGACAGACAGAGGGAGGAGAGAGGGGGGGAGAGAGAGAGAGAGAGAGAGAGAGAGAGAGAGAGAGAGAAAAGAGAGAGAGGAGAGAGAGATGGAAAACGTTTCTCAAAGCTCTTCTGAGGGAGGGAGAGAGATGGGGGATGGAACTTTTCCCAAGGGTCTTTTGAGAGAGAGAGAGAGGAGGAGAGAGAGAGAGAGAGAGAGAGAGAGAGAGAGAGAAGAGAGACAGAGACAGAGAGAGGGAGGGAAACCCTTTGCCACGACTCTTAAGACAGACAGAGAGAAGAGAGGGGGGGGGGGATGGGGGGGGGTACCAAAGAGATCAAGAGAAGGAGGAAACCTAAAGAGACTTGGCAAAGAGATGGGCTCGATAGAGGGGTGAGAGGCGTTTTGTGGGACAGATTTTTTTTTTTTTAAAAGGGGGGGGGGGAGGGGAGGAGGGGCGGGGTAGAAAATGCAGAGAATGTTTCACTGTCTCTCATAAGTAAAAAGAGAGATATGGAATGAATGAGTGAGACACAGAGAAATGGAATGAGAGAGTGAGACACAGAGAAATGGAATGAGAGAGTGAGACAGAGAAATAGAATGAGAGAGTGAGACCCAGAGAGACTGTGAAGAGGAAGCAGATGGGGGTAAGGGGCGAGGAAGGGTGGAATTTGGGGCGGGGGAGGGGGAGGGGAGTGGAGGGGGGGGGGGGTCGAGGACGACAAGTCGGCAGACACATGAAAAGATCGAGACAGGCAGAGATTCGTATGTAACAGCAATCCTCCCACCACCTCTCGCCCTCTCCATCCCCCCCTCTCCTCCATCCCTCCCCCCCCCCCCCTCATCCACCCCCCCAAAAAAAAAACAGCGCAGTACAAAGAAGAAGAAGAAGAAAAAGGAAGGAAAAGGTGAGGGTGAGGGTTGAGGTTAACTACCAATCATAATGACGACTAAAAAGAAATGGTGAACATCCTTCTCCGTTCATCCATCTTATTTCCTGCAAACCAACCGCTCTCCACCTCCACACACCCTCTTCCTCCTCCTTCACCCTGACCATCCCCCCC
>CM065728.1:5163859-5166942 GCA_033310375.1 Conus canariensis | reverse complement strand
CCTCACTCCTCTTCACCCTACTCTACCACTGTCCCCCCCCCCCCCCACACACACACACCCCACTATCGTCGCGGCATGCGAAGTGCGCTCTCTCTCTCTCTCTCTCTTCTGTATGTGTGTGAGTGAGTGAGTGTCTGTCTGTCTGCCTGACTGTCTCTGTCTCTCTCTCTCTCTCTCTCTCTCTCTTCTTGTCTGTGTCGTGTGCGTGTGTGTGTGTGTGTGTGTGTGTGTGTGTGTGTTGTGTTGTGGTGTGTGTGTGTGTGTGTGTGTGTGTGTGTGTGTGTGTGTGTGAGTCTGTGTGTGTGCCTGTCTGTCTGTCTGTGCGTGTCTGTGCGTGTGTCTCTGTGTGAGTGTCTCTGTGCGTGTGTCTCTGTGTGAGTGTCTCTGTGCGTGTCTGTGTGTCTGTGTCTGTCTGTCTGTCTGTCTGTCTGTCTGTCTCGCAGCACTAGAAATGAGATTCTCTCCGAACCAAGGCTATCAAACACCCGACCATCGAAACCACTTTCACTGGCAGAGCGGCTAACTACTTCTGACACGAACGCTTTACCGTACCATTGTGTCTGCCCAGACCGCGACACCTAATAACACGCTACCGGCTGGTTGGCTGGTTGATTGGTTGGTAGGAAAAGCGCTCGTGGAATTCAATATTTCAGTATTGCGGAATCCGACAGCGTGCGGGGTAGGGTGTCTGTTTGTCTGCTGAACTAAACAAACTCTGAGAAGTAAAGCTATGTGGAGGCCAGCCGACAAAGAATGCTAATTATCTGGGCTGCGACTCTAATAAAAACGTATACCACAGTCCGGTCTTCAGTTCTGGCAGTAATGTCTTATCAATCAAAACTGCTTTAAAGCCAAGACGTGGTTTCCATGAAACTCAATGAACTACTTAGTTTCTCCCCACCCCATCTCTCTCTCTCTCTCTCTCTCTCTCTCTGAATACAAACAATCATATCTGAGTGCAGAAAAGAAGAAGAAGAAAAAAAAGATCGCGCGCAGACTTTGTTTGGTGATTGTATGTGAGTACATGTCACGCTAGACTTGCTGGATGAGAGAGAGAGAGAGAGAGAGAGAGAGAGAGAGAGAGAGAGAGAGAGCAGAGAGAGACAGACAGACAGAAAGGAAAGAGACAGAGAAACAGAGAAAGGGAGAGAAAGACAGAGAGAGAGAGAGAGAGAGACAGACAGACAGACATACAGAGACAAAGACGGACAGAGAGAGCGAGCGAGCGAGCGAGAGAGAGAGAGAGAGAGAGAGAGAGAGAGAGAAGGAGAGAGAGAGAGAGAGAGAGAAGAGACAGAGACAGACACATAGACAGACAGACAGACAGACAGAGGCGGAAACTTTTCCCAAAGTTCTTCGGAGAGAGAGAGAGAAAGAGAGACAGACAGACAGAGACAGACAGACAGAGAGAGGGAGAGAGAGGGGGGGGAGAGGAGAGAGAGAGAGAGAGAGAGAGAGAGAGAGAGAGAGAGAGAGAGAGAGAGATGGAAAACGTTTCTCAAAGCTCTTCTGAGGGAGGGAGAGAGATGGGGGATGGAACTTTTCCCAAGGGTCTTTTGAGAGAGAGAGAGAGAGAGAGAGAGAGAGAGAGAGAGAGAGAGAGAGAAGAGAGACAGAGAGACAGAGACAGAGAGAGGGAGGGAAACCCTTTGCCACGACTCTTAAGACAGACAGAGAGAAGAGAGGGGGGGGGGGATGGGGGGGGGGTACCAAAGAGATCAAGAGAAGGAGGAAACCTAAAGAGACTTGGCAAAGAGATGGGCTCGATAGAGGGGTGAGAGGCGTTTTGTGGGACAGATTTTTTTTTTTAAAAGGGGGGGGGGGGGGAGGGGAGGAGGGGCGGGGTAGAAAATGCAGAGAATGTTTCACTGTCTCTCATAAGTAAAAAGAGAGATATGGAATGAATGAGTGAGACACAGAGAAATGGAATGAGAGAGTGAGACACAGAGAATGGAATGAGAGAGTGAGACAGAGAAATAGAATGAGAGAGTGAGACCCAGAGAGACTGTGAAGAGGAAGCAGATGGGGGTAAGGGGCGAGGAAGGGTGGAATTTGGGGCGGGGGAGGGGGAGGGGAGTGGAGGGGGGGGGGGGTCGAGGACGACAAGTCGGCAGACACATGAAAAGATCGAGACAGGCAGAGATTCGTATGTAACAGCAATCCTCCCACCACCTCTCGCCCTCTCCATCCCCCCTCTCCTCCATCCCTCCCCCCCCCTCATCCACCCCCCCCCAAAAAAAAAACAGCGCAGTACAAAGAAGAAGAAGAAGAAAAAGGAAGGAAAAGGTGAGGGTGAGGGTGAGGTTAACTACCAATCATAATGACGACTAAAAAGAAATGGTGAACATCCTTCTCCGTTCATCCATCTTATTTCCTGCAAACCACCGCTCTCCACCTCCACACACCCTCTTCCTCCTCCTTCACCCTGACCATCCCCCCCCCCCCCACACACACACGCACACACACACACATCACACACACACACACACACACACACACACACACACACACACACACACACACACACACACCCTCCCACTACCTCTCTTCCAGGCGGAGGACTCTTTCCGCCGCCCGTAACCCAACAACACCTTCACCCAAAGACCAAAAAAAAAAAAAAAAAAAAAGAAGAAAGAAAGAAAGAGAGAAAAACCCCGACAGACAGGACGGCGTCAGAGGATGACACCTCACGGCGTGAAAATGACCATTGTCCACCTGTCCGCCCAGTGGTCATCTCGGCAGGTACACGCTCTCAAGGCACCGTCAGCCTTGTCCACCACCACCACCACTACTACCACCTTTTCACCTCTCCCCCCCCCTTTGTTCCTGCCCCCTGCCCAATCCCCTCCCTCCCTCCCTTCCAAGCCTCTCTCTTTCTCCTCTCCCCCCTAATATATAATGAGCCACGGGGCGAGCGGCGCAAGCTTTGGGAGGAACTAGCCATTAACGATCCGCTCGATTAGCCCGCCGCTAGCATCATTACACACATCCGCATCGCTAAAGACGAAGTGAGAGAGAGAGAGAGAGAGAGAGAGAGAGAGAGAGAGAGAGAGGAGAGAGAGAGAGAGATGAGAGAGAGAGAG
>CM065728.1:5156359-5158859 GCA_033310375.1 Conus canariensis | reverse complement strand
TACGCAAACGTCTCTGCGATTGGTGGAAAAAGCCGTCGTAATTCACCTGTTCTCTGTGTATACATGGGGAGAGGGGGGGGGGGGGGACATTCTTCTCCACGCTTTTCCAACTGCGATTGATTTCTCGTTGGTTTCCAACCTAATTGATCAGTTCCTCCTCGTTCTTTTCCCCTTCTTCCTAAGCCTTAACTCCTTCTCCCCCACCCACCCCCACCCCCTCCCGCCCTCCCTACCTTCTGTTCTGTCTGCTGGGAAGTTTCAGCAGATTAACTAAACGTTCCGTTCGGAGTACAGGCAACCTCTCCTAATTGTCCTCAATGTCGCTCGATCGTTAGTTCGCTCGTTTTGTTAGCTGGTCGATTTACGGACGTCCTCTTGGAGAGGAAAGTTTTTTTTCCCCCACCACAACCCTACTTCGTTTGTATTTGTTTATTTGTTTGTTTGTTTTGCTTGTTCTTTCCTACAATCTTCTCCTTTGGAATCTAATCGCTCGCCATGATGCCCCATTTCGATTTGCTTTTTGATTTGTTCTCTTCTTCGTCTTGTTCTTTGAAAACTAGTAATCCCTGGCTATGATTAGCGTCTCCCCCCCCCCCCCCTCTCTCTCTCTCTCTCTCTTTCTCTCTCGCTGTCTCTCTCTCTCCCTCTCTCTCTCGTTCTCTCTCTATCTCGCTGTCTCTCTCTCTCTCTCTCGCTCTCTCTCTGTCTCTCTCTCTCCCTCTCTCTCTCTCTCTCTCGCTCTCTCTCTCTTCTCTCGCTCTCTCTCTGTCTCTCTCCCTCCCTCCCTTTCCTCTCTCTCTCGTTGTTTCTCTCTCTCGGTCTCTGCCTCTATCTCTCTGTCTCTCTTTCTGTCTCTCGCTCTTTCTCTCTCTCTCTCTCTCTCGCTCTCTCTCCCCCGCTCTCTCTCTCCCTCTCTCTCTCTCTCTGTGACTCCGGTAAGCAGGCAGCACAGCTCCGGCGGCCGATCGATGAAGACAACGAGCAGACCGAGAGGCCTTCTGCAGACTTCTTCTTTTACGCTGGCCCTGGGAACAGCCTAATGCTATAACCCCTTACACACACACACACACACACACACACACACACACACACACACACACACACATACACACACACCACACACACACACACAGACAGAAACAGGGAGACAGAGAGAGACAAGAGACAGAGAGAGAGAGACAGAGACACAGAGAGACAGAGTGAGAGAGTTAGAGAGAGACAGGAGAGAGACACAGAGAGACAGAGACAGATACACAGAGAGACGAAGAGAGACAGAGACAGAGAGAGACACACACACAGAAAGACAGAGTGAGAGAGAGAGAGACAGAGACAGATACACAGAGAGACGAAGAGAGACAGAGACACAGAGAGAGACACACACAGAAAGACAGAGTGAGAGAGAGAGAGAGTTAGAGAAAGAACAGAGAGAGAGACACAGAGAGAGAGAGACAGACAGAAAGACAGACACACAGAGACACCGACTGACAGACAGACAGAAACAGAGACAGACTGACAGACAGAGAGAGAGACAGAAACAGAGACAGAGAGACAGAGAGAGAGAGACAGACAGACAGACAGAAAGACAGACACAGAGACACCGATAGACAGACAGAAACAGAGAGAGAGAGAGAGAGAGAAAAGAGAGAGAGAGAGAGAGAGAGAGAACAGAGACAGAGAGACAGAGACAGAGACAGAGAGCACGCTTAGAGAGGATATAGACATATATGCATAATCATTGAATGTATCTACGCACGGCCGTAACTCTATCTCACCAGCGGTATCCTTTCTCTTCTTCCCTCGTCCTTGACATACGATTCCACACATGCAGGGACCGACAGAGAGGGGACGGGTCGCGGAGGTGGGGGGGGGGGGGGGCAGGAGAGAGAGGGGGTCGTGGAGGACGGGGGGGGGGGGAGGAGGGGGGGGGGGGAGAAGGGGCGTCTTTGAAGGGAATCGGAATCAGTTTCAGAGCCTATCTGCTGCAGCTGTGCAAAGCTATGCAGAATTCTGTGGCTCGACTGATCCTCACACTGCTACAGTTAATGTGTTGAGAGACGCACAGTCTTAAACCATGTTGTATGTTCCCTTTCTCTGGAGAAGGATAACAGGAAGGAGCAGGGGGCGGGAGAGAAAGGAGGGGGGTGGGGTAGCATAAAGAGGGAGAGAGGAGACAGACAGATAGACAGACAGACAGATAGAAACAGAAGAGAGAGAGAAAGACAGCGAGAGAGAGAGAGAGAGAGAGAGAGAGAGAGAGAGAGAGAGGAGAGGGAAGAGAGAAGAGAGAGAGAGAGGGGGGGAGAGAAAGGAGAGAGGGGAGAGAGAGAGAAAGAAGGAGAGAGAGAGACACACACACACACACACACGGACAGACAGACATACTAACTGACTGACTGACTGACAGACAGAGACAGACAGAGACAGAGAGAGCCAGAAAGAGCCAGAGACACATACACACAAACGTACGTACATACATACATACAGACGGACAGAGAGAGGC
>CM065728.1:5143859-5153859 GCA_033310375.1 Conus canariensis | reverse complement strand
GCGCGCGTGTGTGTGTGTGTGCGTGCCGCGCGCATGCGTGTGTGCGTGGATCGTGTGTGAGCATGCGCGCACGCACGCATGCACGCGTTATGTGATCGCGTGTATATGTGTATTCACACACCCCTGACAACACCAGCAGATCGGCGCTGCTCATTCCCACTCCGCGTCCACAGCCACACCCGTCTGGTCCCACCGCAGTCCCGGTACAAACAATCCACAGGGAGCAGCCAATGTCAAGTCATCATGAGGCAACCCATCAGAGGAGACACTGCGCTATTACACTGCGAAGTCACTCCGGTGGTGTTCAGTGGAGCCTGTTGGAATCCAGCACACTCACTATACCACCTATTATAACAGTAATTTGCTTAGTGGCGGAGCCAACATGAGTGAGCGTCGCCCCTCTCCGACCCCCTAGAGGGCGCCACCACGTCCCTTCAGTGGCAGTCCCCATGATACTGGCGACCTCGACATGAACTCTCTGAGGGCATAGACGTGCAGAGGAAATCGGAACTGCTGAAGTCACCACGAGAGCAGGGCAAAGCAGGAACGCAGACTTTGTGACTTTTTTTTCTTGTGCGCTGATCGATGAGGATGAGCACGAAGAATGTCATGCAGGGGAATCCCATTGCAGGTCTGAGACTGCATGGCAGCGCCGAAGTCTACGTTTTCTTTTTTATGATAATATATCCGGACGTCAACCAGACCCGAGAGATACAGACACCTGCTGTGTTTGTCAGGAAATTTGAGCAACGCTCTCACTGACGCATCCATTAAATGGAAGAAACTCGACTGTGTGGTCCCAGTCCAGCAAAATGAGCCCATAGCCAACCCAGCTCTGGGTAAGGGCCAGTCCAGGCTGAAAAATCCCACAACTGAATGACTCTGACGGGAATTGAAGCCACAACCTCCCAGTCGGGAATGCGCGACGCTAACCACTTGGCTAAAGCGGCTGGTGAAAATGGGCAAATTTTAAGTTGGAGCGCCAGCGAGGTTCGACCTCACAATACCTGGCGGCGAATTTTGAGCTCTACCGCTGAGCCACCCATGCCCCCGACCACCTTCTCTACGTTTCTGTACAGTTCTATATGTGTCGGCTCTGCTGCGACAGGCTGGTGAAGCATTGTAAGGTTTCTCGCGATTGGTAAATACCCGCTGTGCCATTTCTGTGCTGGTCCACCTCCCGAGAGAGAGAGAGAGAGAGAGAGAGAGAGAGAGAGAGAGAGAGAGAGAGAGAGAGAGAGAGAGAGAGTGGTGTGTGTGTGTGTGTGTGTGTGTGTGTGTGTGTGGTGTGTGTGTGTGCGTGCATGTGTTGTGTGTGTGTGTGTGTGTGTGTGTGTGTGTGTGTGTGTGTGTGTGTGTGTGTGTGTGTGTGTGTTGTGTGTGTGTGTGTGTTGTGTGTGTGTGTGTGTGGTGTGGTGTGTGTGTGGTGTGTGTGTGTGTGTGTGTGTGTGTGTGTGTGTTGTGTGTGTGTGTGTGTGTGTGTGTTGTGTGTGTGCGTGCGTGCGTGCGTGCGTGTGTGCGTGCGTGCGTGCGTGCGCGTTTCTGTATGTGAACGTATTGGTGTACACCATCAAACTGCTAAAGAGAAAGTGACAGGGGGAACGGCGCCTATATCGTTACCGTCACATCATTCGGTATACAGTTCTGTCCCTTGGCCTTTCAACCATAAAATGCCCCTCTCTTCTCTCTGTGTGTGTGTGTGTGTGTGTGTGTGTGTGTGTGTGTGTGTGTGTGTGTGTGTGTGTGTGTGGCGTGCGCGCGAAACTGCCTAAATCAAATGAGGTTAACACCAATCCCTTAAAAGCATTTCATGAATTCTATTTGCAAACACCACCTCTCTCTCTCTCTCTCTCTCTCTCTCTCTCTCTCTCTCTCTCTCTCTCTCCTCGTGCTCCTCTTCCTCCACCCCTCCCCTCCACACTATCCCCACCTCTAACCCCCCCCCTCCCCATAATTAATGTAATTTTGCACACCGGAGCCTGGTTGTAATCCATGCATAAACAGCAATCAATACATCTAACAAGCCCGAGATATCCCCCCCCCCTACCCCTCCCCACCCCCACTACCTAGAAATCCACGCATTATTCCTCGGCAAATTTACAACAACAACAACAACCACAACAAATGTCCACAAATGCCCAATCTTGAAATGTTCGAGAAAATGAACAAAAAAAACAAAAAAAAAATCTAAATCCGACTTTGATCCCATTAAAATTTAATGGCTTCGACCTTGGCCGACGTTCCATCCTTGCGTCCAGTTTTGTTCACAGCGGTTCAATAGTCTGTTTGTTTGTTTTTGGGGGAGAGTGCGTAATTTTGCTGACGGACAGACAAAACTGACCAACAGACAAACGAGCAAGCAAAGAGACAGACACGTGAGAAAATATAACCTGCTTGGAACTGCTGGAATCTCATCAGTGGGGAAACTGGAGGATCTCACTGGAGAAGGGAGGGGAAGAAGAAGTCATCACGCACCTAAAAACCCCTCCCTAACATCCCTCACATCACACATACAGCCCATCTGACCACCTGAAAACCCCTCCCTAACATCCCTCACATCAGCATACAGCCTATCTGACCACCTGAAAACCTCTCCCTAACATCCCTCACATCACGCATACAGCCCATCTGACCACCTGAAAACCCCTCCCTAACATCCCTCACATCACGCATACAGCCTATCTGACCACCTGAAAACCCCTCCCTAACATCCCTCACATCACGCATACAGCCTATCTGACCACCTGAAAACCCCTCCCTAACATCCCTCACATCACGCATACAGCCTATCTGACCACCTGAAAACCCCTCCCTAACATCCCTCACATCACACATACAGCCCATCTGACCACCTGAAAACCCCTCCCTAACATCCCTCACATCAGCATACAGCCCATCTGACCACCTGAAAACCCCTCCCTAACATCCCTCACATCAGGCATACAGCCCATCTGACCACTGAAAACCCTCCCTAACATCCCTCACATCAGGGATAAGCCCATCTGACACCTGAAAACCCCTCCCTAACATCCCTCACATCAGCATACAGCCCATCTGACCACCTGAAAACCCCTCCCTAACATCCCTCACATCAGGCATACAGCCCATCTGATCACCTGAAAACCCCTCCCTAACATCCCTCACATCACACATAAGCCCATCTGACCACTGAAAACCCCTCCCTAACATCCCTCACATACCTCAAGACCACGTTGGCCTGACAAATCTATGAACACCACTATATAGAACCCTCTGCGTCTAAAACACTAGCAGAAACAAACAAACAAACAAACAAACAAAACAACCAACAACAACAAAACAGGCCTGTTAAAAAAAAATTCCATAACCCATATTGGTGAGTTTCCGAGTGCGGTGACTGCTGGCGGCAATGGGAACAAATTCTGAAAGGAATTTTAAGTAAATCCGCCAGATAACGGGAACGAACAGATTACAAGACGAAACACGACGCGTTTCGACCTCTTAGGTCCTTCTTCAGGCGAGATCAACAACATTCAGGACAATGAAAACGAAGCACGAGCAATCACTTATCTTCTCAAACTGTGGTGGTTGCTCTTGCCTTAAGAAGATCTAAGAGGTCGAAACGCGCCGTGTTTTGTCCTGCAATTCGTTCTTCCCTGCTCACTGGCGGATTTACTTTGAAGTTCTTTTTAACATTCATATCTGAGAGGTTACAGAAACAAGAAAATGATGTCGCGTCCTCGACACACAGAATACGGCTGCCTGACAGGCATGACGAACATGTCCGAATCCTCTCACGGTAAAAAGAGTCCGGGACATCAAATTTTACAACGAACATGTCCCAGTCTGATGCATCGAATTTTACGACGAACATGTCCAAACCTTCTCACGGTAAAAAGAGTTTGAGACATCAAATTTTACGACGAACATGTCCAAACCTTCACACAGTAAAAAAAAAAGAGTCGGAGACATCAAATTTTACGACGAACCTAACCCAACCTTCTCACGGTAAAAAGACTCACTCTGGGACATAAAATTCTCCTCCTTCCTCCGTGTTCTCGTTCGCACTTTGAGTTCTCTATAACTTCAGCGATGCTCCAATGTTCCATTCGAATACCCGTTTTTTCCCCCCGGTAATCGTAGCTTTTCAATCAGTTTGGGACACCGGCAATCAACAAACTGGGTAAAAAAAAGAAGGGAGGGGAACCTCATTTCCACTGTTGTGTTTTCTGTCCTCTTCTTGTCCTCCAAGACCTGCTCCACTCAATCTGGCTAACAGGCAATCGGTCACACCAAGCCAGGAAATCACCTCTCTCCCCTCTCTCTCTCTCTCTCTCTCTCTCTCTCTCTCTCATTTCCGTTTCTTTCCTTTTTTTCCTTTTAACATTTAAAAAAGCTGGGCCTAAACGAAGTGGGTTTTGTCTGTTGTCACGCCACACGTTTGTGTCAAACACCTGAGCCATGTTTTGTTGTTGTTGTTTTTTCCAAGTTTTTGGCAAGTTATACATGCACACGTACATACGGAGATAGAAAAATGGAAAGAGGGAGGAAGAGAGAGAGAGAGAGAGAGAGAGAGAGAGAGAGAGAGACAGAGAGAGAGAGAGACAGAGACAGAGACAGAGACAGAGACAGACACACATACAGGCAAACGCAAGCGAGCAAGCAAGCGCGCGCACACACACACACACACACTCTCTCTCTCTCTCTCACTCTCTCTCTGTCACACACACACACACACACACACACACACACACACACACACACACACACACACACACACACACACGCACACACACACACATAAGCGGCTGCGTGCGTGTCTGGGTATATCACTTGAGACAGAGTGTGTTCTTGAGAGCAAGTGAGCGAGCGAGCGAGCGAGCGAAAGTGAAAGAGAGATAAAGAGGCGGGATGGGGGGAGTTCTTTTCGTGAATGCTTTTCATGTAAAGTTATATGAAAAAACCGTTTGAGGTGTGTGTGTGTGTGTGTGTGTGTGTGTGTGTGCGCGCTGGCGGGGCGCGCGCGCGTGTGTGTGTGTGTGTGTGTGTGTGTGTGTGTCTGTCTATTTGTCTGTCTGTCTGTCTTCTCACGTGCACACTCATGCGCTTACATATACTTAGATGGATTGGAGTGGCACGGAACTTAACATGCATCTCCTCGTTCACTCGCCAGCATTTGGTGTAAATTTGTGCACGTGCGAGCACATTAATCATCCAATTAACTACCCGCCAAGGGGGAAGAGGAAATACACCCCCTACAGAAGATATCGTCACTACAGGTCTGAAGGGGGAGGGTCATTCGCCGAGTAACACCGGCACACGTTTAATTTGACGAATGTTAATCTGCGATCAGCATCATTTTTCTATTGGACGCCCAACGGCTGCAATAAATATTAAATCCGAACAAAAAAACCCGATTACTGTTGTTGTTACTAGAAAAGTTCATGATTCAAAACGAACATTGGTTTGATTGTTGAGTGTTTGAATGTGTGCGTGCGTGGTGCGTGCGTGCGTGCGTGCGTGCGTGTGTGTGTGTGTGTGTGTGTGTGTGTGGTTGTGTGTTGTGTGTGTGTGTGCGTATGCGTGCGTATGCGTCTGTGTGTGTCTGTGTATATGAGAGAGAGAAGAGAGAGACAGAGAGAGAGGGAGAAAGAGACAGAGAGAGGAGAGAGACACACAGAGACAGAGAAAGAGGGGAGAGAGAGAGAGAGAGAGGAGAGAAGAGAGAGAGAGATGAGAGAGAGAGAGAGAGAGAGAGAGACGTTTTGAGATGTTCTTCTTAACCAGCATGAGGACGATGAAGACAATGCCATGGTGTTCCATTTGGTCAGATATCAAAGGAAAGAGCTGTACGCTACGCTTCCTTTTCAAAAATCCCCGTGCATCAACAGGCCCGGGAGAACAAGACACCTGCAGTGTTAGTCTGGGAATTTGAGCGACACGCTCAGAGATGCATCCGTACAGTGGACGAAACACGACTGTACGGTTGCCGTCTTCCCCTGTGAGCCCACACAACACTGGGTGGGAACTGATTCGGACCGAAAAGTTCCGCAAGTCAAATGTCTTTGAAAAGACTCGAACCCACAAGCTGCAAATCCGCTGCTATAATAGACTTCCACCACGGCGTCTGGTGCCTGCTCACATTGTGAATGTTGGTCTCCGTCGACTGCAACGTAGGCCTACTATGCTTCTTCTTTTTTCGCCACCCGCTTCAGTAAAACATACGTACCCCTTTAATTTTCTCTTGTTTTTGTTGCTGCATGCGATTTTACGTACTAGCGCCAGTTCTCTCTTTCTTTCTCCTCTCTTCTTCTCTTCTCTCTCTCTCTCTCTCTCTCTCTCTCTCTCTCTCTCTCTCTCTCTCTCTCCTGTCCTGTCCTCTCTTCTTCTCTCTCTCTTCTCTTCTTTCTCTCTCTCTTCCTTCCTCTCTCTCTCTCTCTCTCTCTCTCTCTCTCTCTCTCTCTCTCTCTCTCCTCTCTCTCTCTCTCCTATTCTTCTCTCTCTCTCTCTCTCTCTCCTTTTTCATTCTAGCTCATGAAAACACTGGCATCCTTCCAATACGCCTTTCACATGACTGCAAAATGACTTGTACCCGTTTTCCGGGACACGCCATTTTAAGTACTGGACACCTCAGCTTTCCTTCCATGTTTTAAACAAAACAAGAGGTGGGGGGGGGGGGGAGTGGAGTAGAGAGGAGAGGCGGAAAGGAAGGGTAGGAAGGGTGGGAAGGGAGAAAGGGAGGGAGGAGGAAGGAGAGAAGATGGGAGGAGGGAGGATGGGGGAGGAAGCAAGATGCTGTATCTATTCCTGACTCCTCGTGCTGGCCCTAACAAGGCGGAGGGCAGCGTGGAACCCATCGGTAAAAAAAAAAAAAAAAAGGATCGATGGTTCCAGTCTCTGGCGCCTTTCTTGCCTTCCGCGCCATCAATCTCTTTTGGGGGGAGAGGAAGGGAAAGGGCAGAGTGGGGGCGGGTGGGGTGGGGAGGGTGGAGGGGGAGCGGCCATCAATATCAGTGTCGGTGTCGGGTGGAGGGTTGTGTTGCTTTCGCCCTTCTTTTTTTTATTTTCAGCCCAGGGTGGATACCAGCGGTAACGTGGCGTCCAATTTTCTCAGATGAGACAGTTTCCAAAGCACACACACACACACACACACACACACACACACACACACACACAAGCACGCAAGCACGCACTCAGTCTCTCTCTCTCTCCCTCTCTCTCTCTTTCTCTCTCCTGTTAAAGAACTATGCGGTTTGTGATGTATTTACCCTAAAGGGCTATGGTCTTCATGAATAACTGTCTGGTTCTCTCTCTCTCTCTCTCTCCTCTCTCTCTCTCCTCTCACTCTCTCTCTCTCTCCCTCTCTCTCTCTCTCTCTCTCTCTCTCTCTTTTAACACATTACATACTCCAAACTGGCCCGAAGGTGAAAATATGGGCCCTTGTCGTCTGTGTGACCAGAGACGCGAGAAGGGAGCAGACGACACTTCACAGCCTGGCGGCAGGGTACTGAACTCTGCCGGTCTGTAGCAGTTACGTCCCTTGTACAGCTCGGGGTCGATCTCTCCCAGAACAGTACTGAGAGGGAGGGAGGGAGGGAAAGGGATTGGGGGGGGGGGGGGACGTCGAGGGAGAGAAGTATAAAATGGGGTTGACTGAAAGAAGAGGGAAGGGATCTCTCACACATGCATTCACAACACACACACACACACGCACGCACGCACGCACGCACGCGCGCGCAGCGCGCCCCACGCACGCACACACACACACACACACACACACACCGGGAGAGGAAGGGAAGGGAGAGAGAGACACAGACAGAAGACAGAGAGAGAGAGAGAGAGAGAGAGAGAGAGAGAAGTAGGCACACAAAATGACAAAACTAACACTGACACAAGAAATGAAACGTGTTCAATGAGCCTGGCGTCCACTCAAATAAGTTCCTCACCGACTCACTGATCATCAAACCAAAAGACACCATCAGGTATACACATACACTGGAGGTTTTCGCGCAAGTTCCAGCAAAACAACAGTGAGCAACCAACGAGTTCTGTTTTGGAACCAAGAAGAACGAACAAGACGACGGGGGACAAGAGACCCATGAAAATGAACTGTCTAAAGCTACAATGAATCATTGCAAACGTGAGAGACACAAAAACTGAACAACGTCTACGCTTATGATCAACGATTGTATTGTAACAATCATGGCTTCGATTGTGTAAAACCCTTTAATCGACCACTCTGGCTTGAAAACTGACCGCCGATGTGTGAGTGGGTATCAGTTCGCATTCGTAGTTGTTCGGGCGCCATACTGGATTTTCGTCCACAACAGAAAAACTGTTCGCAGTCCCTCGCTCAAATGACGTCATCGACAGCACAGAATACGTCACTTCCTTTGACGAGGTTGCCATCGTCACTGAACGTCAATTCTGTACCAAGTCGAGTCAAAGTCAAAGTCAACATCACTTTATGCAATAGTTCAAACACACGCAACACGTGACTACGTGAAACAGTCAATGACCAATTCTCCAAAAACAAAATCACCTTGCAATGCACCCACATCACTCAACCTGCATACATGTATCCCAAGATCTTTTGACAACAGAGCTTACTTACCATACCAATATATCAAACAAAAGATCCACAGCAAACATCAACAACAGCAACAACAATCAGAAACAAACAAACAAATATGCAGGCCCTTTGCGCAAAGCTTTCAGGTCATACAGTTTGAAATAAAATGACAACCCATTTCAGTCTGTTCCAATCGGAAAATGAAGGCGGAGAAAGACAGCGAAAAACAAAAAGAAATCACATCGGAAGGAAGAAAGGACTGATTGAAAAATGGGGAAAAAAAGAAAGAAAAGATGAAGAAAGACACACAGATAGAATTACCAGACAAAAACTCCACTGAAACTCAAATCTAATCGATTCTTGAGATCCCTTGATAATAGAAATATGAAATGATGTACTGGATTAAAATAAAAAGTTAAATGGAGAGATATTTGCGGGACACACACACACACACACACACACACACACACACACACACACACACACACACACACACACACAAGAGAGAGAGAGAGAGAGAGAGAGAGAGAGAGAGAGAGAGAGAGTGAGTGAGAAGACAGACAACAACAGACAGACAGACAGACAGAATCGTTAAATATCTTGATCATCCGACCGCCTGTTCAGTTAGAAAGAAAATACAGACAAAATGTGGATGGAACACAACCATCATCAAGGGAGAAATAAACAGACAAGACTCGTTATGGAAGACACAGAAAAGTGTAACAAAAACGCGGTTGAAAAAATACCTTGCAATCCATTCTGGTTTCAAACAGAAAGTCGTTAGTGCTGATGAAGATCTGTCTTTCTGTTGTGTTTTTGTTGTTGTTGCTGCTGCCGCTGCTGTTGCTGCCGTTGTTGTTGTTTTTGATTCTTGATGTTATTTTCTAATCAAAATCAAAATACGGTGTCGAAGCAAAGTCTGAGACACTTTGTAGTTCAGAACAGGATTAAGTAGGTTATCAGCTAGACAGATAAAATGCGTACGCAGAGAGAGAGAGAGAAGAGGAGAGAAGAGAGAGAGACAGTGCAGAGACAGAGACAGAGAGACAGACACAGAGAGAGAGAGAGAGAGAGAGAGAGACAGACAGACAGACAGACAGAAATACAGACAGATAGGCACAAAGACAGACGGAGACAGAGACAGACACGAACACACAAAGAGAGAAACAAGAGACAGAGACAGACACAGAGAAGGAAGAGGGAGGGAGGAAGAGGAGGAGGAGGGGAGGAGGGAGGAGGAAGGAGAAGAGAGAGAAGAGAGACAGACAGACACAACAGACAGACACAGCCAGAAACATACAGCCAGCCATACACAACACACTCGTGTAAACGCACTTGCAAAAAGGTAAACCCCCTGCTGGGCCGCCATTTGTACTGTAAACATTTTTGTCTGCTCTGCGGAACCACCCGGCAGCACCCCTCACATTCATCATCATCATCCATCATCAG
>CM065728.1:5113859-5123859 GCA_033310375.1 Conus canariensis | reverse complement strand
CACTCATTAAAAAAAAAATACAATGTTTAATTTTTGTAATTAAAACAGTCTGCGTAGAATGAACGAGGAGCAGGTGTGAGAGAGGAGGGGAGGGGGAGGGGGGAGTGGTGGATGGGACACGGAAGGGAGGAAAAGAGGGGAACTCAGACCACTCTGAAGACTTGGAAAGGACAGCTGTGATGCCACCAAAGGATGGTCACTTACGTCGGCAACCAACCTTCACGGAAGGAGGAAAAGAGGGAACTCAGACCACTCTGAAGACTTGGAAAGGACAGCTGTGATGCCACCAAAGGATGGTCACTTACGTCGGCAACCAACCTTCACGGAAGGAGGAAAAGAGGGAACTCAGACCATCTGAAGACTTGGAAAGGACAGCTGTGATGCCACCAAAGGATGGTCACTTACGTCGGCAACCAACCTTCACGGAAGGAGGAAAAGAGGGAACTCAGACCACTCTGAAGACTTGGAAAGGACAGCTGTGATGCCACCAAAGGATGGTCACTTACGTCGGCAACCAACCTTCACGGAAGGAGGAAAAAGGGAACTCAGACCACTCTGAAGACTTGGAAAGGACAGCTGTGATGCCACCAAAGGATGGTCACTTACGTCGGCAACCAACCTTCACGGAAGGAGGAAAAGAGGGAACTCAGACCACTCTGAAGACTTGGAAAGGACAGCTGTGATGCCACCAAAGGATGGTCACTTACGTCGGCAACCAACCTTCACGGAAGGAGGAAAAGAGGGAACTCAGACCACTCTGAAGACTTGGAAAGGACAGCTGTGATGCCACCAAAGGATGGTCACTTACGTCGGCAACCAACCTTCACGGAAGGAGGAAAAGAGGGAACTCAGACCACTCTGAAGACTTGGAAAGGACAGCTGTGATGCCACCAAAGGATGGTCACTTACGTCGGCAACCAACCTTCACGGAAGGAGGAAAAGAGGGAACTCAGACCACTCTGAAGACTTGGAAAGGACAGCTGTGATGCCACCAAAGGATGGTCACTTACGTCGGCAACCAACCTTCACGGAAGGAGGAAAAGAGGGAACTCAGACCACTCTGAAGACTTGGAAAGGACAGCTGTGATGCCACCAAAGGATGGTCACTTACGTCGGCAACCAACCTTCACGGAAGGAGGAAAAGAGGGAACTCAGACCACTCTGAAGACTTGGAAAGGACAGCTGTGATGCCACCAAAGGATGGTCACTTACGTCGGCAACCAACCTTCACGGAAGGAGGAAAAGAGGGAACTCAGACCACTCTGAAGACTTGGAAAGGACAGCTGTGATGCCACCAAAGGATGGTCACTTACGTCGGCAACCAACCTTCA
Organism: Conus canariensis; assembly: GCA_033310375.1. NCBI lineage: Eukaryota > Metazoa > Mollusca > Gastropoda > Neogastropoda > Conidae > Conus > Conus canariensis. Next base: position 5,122,528 of record CM065728.1, on the reverse strand, counting down.
CGGAAGGAGGAAAAGAGGGAACTCAGACCACTCTGAAGACTTGGAAAGGACAGCTGTGATGCCACCAAAGGATGGTCACTTACGTCGGCAACCAACCTTCACGGAAGGAGGAAAAGAGGGAACTCAGACCACTCTGAAGACTTGGAAAGGACAGCTGTGATGCCACCAAAGGATGGTCACTTACGTCGGCAACCAACCTTCACGGAAGGAGGAAAAGAGGGAACTCAGACCACTCTGAAGACTTGGAAAGGACAGCTGTGATGCCACCAAAGGATGGTCACTTACGTCGGCAACCAACCTTCACGGAAGGAGGAAAAGAGGGAACTCAGACCACTCTGAAGACTTGGAAAGGACAGCTGTGATGCCACCAAAGGATGGTCACTTACGTCGGCAACCAACCTTCACGGAAGGAGGAAAAGAGGGAACTCAGACCACTCTGAAGACTTGGAAAGGACAGCTGTGATGCCACCAAAGGATGGTCACTTACGTCGGCAACCAACCTTCACGGAAGGAGGAAAAGAGGGAACTCAGACCACTCTGAAGACTTGGAAAGGACAGCTGTGATGCCACCAAAGGATGGTCACTTACGTCGGCAACCAACCTTCACGGAAGGAGGAAAAGAGGGAACTCAGACCACTCTGAAGACTTGGAAAGGACAGCTGTGATGCCACCAAAGGATGGTCACTTACGTCGGCAACCAACCTTCACGGAAGGAGGAAAAGAGGGAACTCAGACCACTCTGAAGACTTGGAAAGGACAGCTGTGATGCCACCAAAGGATGGTCACTTACGTCGGCAACCAACCTTCACGTCTCGTACCACAACGAACGTCCTGTTCCAACTCTCCCTGTCCACTGCACACCAACACTTGGAATCGTCTCCCTCCCCCTCACCCCCTCACCCCCCCCCCTCACTCGCCTCTACCCTCCTCTCCTCCTCCACAGCTCCCCTCCCCTACCCCTCCTCCCAAACCCGACCCCCTCCCCCCCCCCCCCCTTCCACCGTGATGTGACTCACACTAGTTTGCAGTCCTTTGAACCAATTTTGCGATTAACATACAGACAACGCGCGCGCGCGCGCACACACACATACACACAACGTGTGTGTGCGTGTGTGTGTGTGTGTGTGTGTGTGCGTGCGTGCGTGCGTGCGTGCGTGCGTGTGTGTGTGTGGTGTGTATGTGTGTGCGCGCGCGCGCTTGTGTGTGTGCGTGCGTTAAGGAGGAGAGAGAGAGAGAGAGAGAGAGAGAGGAGAGAGAGAGAGAAGAGAGAGAGAGAAGAAGAGACAGAGAAGAAAGAGAATGAAATACAGAGAGAATGAAATACAGAGAGAGAGAGAGAGAGAGAGAGAGAGAGAGAGAGAGAGAGAGAGAGAGAGAGTTTATACCTTTTGTGTTCCGCAAAAGCGAACATTACCTTTGTCTTCAAAGGTGAAATTTGCGATCACCACTTTGTCGAGCAAAGCGATCACGACAGGATTCCTTCCCATTTCACAAAGAGACCCATCTTCTTCTGCCCATTGAAGGGCAAGGTGCGTCTCTTCTGCAGCATTTGATCTCTTCGTAACTTGTTGCGCTTCTCTCTCTCTCTTCTCTCTCTCTCTCTCTCTCTCTCTCTCCCCTTTTTCTCTCTCGCTCTCCCTCTCTCTTTTTCTCTCTCGCTCTCTCTCCCTTTCTCTTTCTCTCTCTCGTTCCTCTCCCTCTCGCTCTCCCTATCCCCCCCTCTCTCTCTCTCTCTCTGAGTCACCATTACTTTACATTTTTTTTCACATATTTGTTTTGTTTAATTGAATGAATGCTCCTTAAGAATGGGGCCTTGGCCTTACATCTGAATAAACATTCGCATTCGCATTCGCATTCTCTCTCTCTCTCTCTCTCTCTCTCTCTCTCTCTCTCTCTCTCTTCTCTTCTCTTTCATCTGTGGGAAACTGCATCGGTTCATTCCAAAGAAAATTCTATACATTGACAGACGGACACCAACTGCTCTCGTGTACGGAAGCCTGAAAAGATACCCTAAACATATGAATGTAGTTGTGTGTGTGCGTGCGTGCGTGTGTATGTGTGTGTGCGTGTGTGTGTGGTGGGGGGGGGGGGTATGTGCGCGCGTTTCCCACACTGGTTAAAATTAGACACATACCTAAGCACACAGATCATCTAAGAAAGCTTATGGTGATATGCTATGTACTTTAGATGACAGCAAGTCGAATTGCGTGGGTGTCGTGTACTCGTTCGTATGTGTCCTTCAGAATTTGGTTTGGGGGGGTGTTTGGTCTTTCAGTCAGGAAGCGGAAGAAGGAAGAGGCATTTTGACCGTTTTCGTGCACATGGAAACAGCAGGAACACAACGACAATAAGCTATTGCTTGTTGTTGCTTCAGTTCAATAGTTTGTTTATGTAGACATCTGTTCAATACAGAAATACTTCACACACACACACACACACACACACACACACACACACACACACACACACACACACACAAGAACAACAAACGTGTTATGTTTTATAGCGTTCATAGGCTGATGATTGACAATGCGTTCAAGCTTATTTGTTCATTAATATGGATAGACACCTAACAGTCACAACGCCAAGCTTTTGTTTGGGCGATATCAGCATTAGCTTTGCCTTAGCTTCCGTCTAAAAAGTCACGTACATTCAGTTAACTATGTCCATTTGGCGAAAGAAAGTGAAGAAGATGAATGACATTTTTGTGTTTTGTTGTCCTGCCTTGTTTACTGTTACAAAATAAAAACTGATGGCAGCGAAAAGTCCAGAGAAAGCCTACTGCATCTTCTTCTTCTCCTTCTGCTGCGTACGCAGGCTGATAATCCTGCGGACACTCCCTGTATAGAAAGGCAAGGATTGATCCCCTCTACCCAACAAAGGGAGTGGAGTTTTGTGTGTGTGACCGTTTTTTATCCCGCCATTAAGGCAGCCATACTCCAACTTTGGGGAAGGTGCAAGCTATGTGTAACATGTCATCCATACCAACGGCCAAACTGGTCTTCTCATCCGAAAGTTGGTGATGGGATTTTACGTGTGTGCAAGATGTTATGCGTGCGTTCACACACGGAACCTCGGTTTATAGTCTCATTCGAAGGACTGTAATGGGAAATGGAGTCAGAACCAATGTTAACTCCGAGGGAAAAATCCCCCTGTACCGAAACGGCCCGGCGGAGATTCGAACCTGCAACCCCAAGATTATGAGTCCGGTGCTCTACCACTGAGCCATTCCGGCCCCTGCCTAATGCATGGAAATCGAGCCTTCTGCTGATGTCATTGCACGGTAATGTTGTTGGTATTCAAACTGGATCAGCAGTCGTCATTGATGGTTTTCAGGTTAAGGAACGCACAATGTGGTAACACTCTTCTGTTTGGTCTTGTCCTGGGTGTGTATCGCAATAGGAATACTGTATGGTACGCAATAGGAATACTGTATGGTACGCAATAGGAATACTGTATGGTACGCAATAGGAATACGGTCATGGTATGCATTACCATTAAAAAAGGGGCGTTGCCTTTCTCGTGAGTAAATGATTGTCATTCTCTCTCTCTCTCTTTCTCTCTCTCTCCCTCTCTCTCCCCCTCTTTCTCTCTTCCGACCCCGCTCTCTCTCTCTTCTCCCCTCTCTCTCCCTCACTCTCTCTCTCTCTCTCCCTCTACCCCTCCCCCTCTCTCTCTTTTATCCCTTACCCACCATTTCTTATCTTCATTCCTCTCCTTCCCTTCTTCCCTCCTTGTCGTGCTATTCCGTCACTCACACCCTGTCCCTCAATCTGAACTGACGCCATCCCTTTATGTCCACAGATAACAATGAGCGTTCTGTGCAGTGGGGTGACGTTTGGCTTACCCCCAGAGGTGACAATCACCGGCAACAGACTGCTCCCACTCTGGGCATCCCCCTTCACTCGCTACTTCATTGAGACACACAGCTTGTGGGTGCACGTGCGCGAGTTAATGCGCATGTATGTAACGAAACGCTTGACAAACCCATCCGATCGGTCCCACTCAAACCCCAAACCAAAGAATAGATTTCAAATCAATGCCCACTCTCCCCCCTCAACCCCTCCCCCCTCCCCGCCTTTCTCTCTCTTACAACAGTGTGAGCCATTTGACTTTGCTATCTCATGCAAGAGAAAATTACATCATGCTGCGCTCTGCATCATTCCTATTGGCCTACCTCCCTTCCCCTCTCCACCCTCCTCCCCCACTCTGAGCAACTACGACGCAGTAAAATTTCCCTTGCATTGTGACAATTGCCCGTCTCACCCCCCCCCTCCCCGGCGCTATCTCCCCCCCCCCCTCTCCTATCCCATGACACAAAGGCATGCTGCTGTGCTCTCCACCACCACTCACCCCACCACTCTCCCCCCCCCCTCCACCTGAGCCACGTGCGGCCGTAGTTGACAAAAAGGCAACCCGGCCGTAGTTGACACAAAGGCAACTGCCAAACCTCCCTCCTTCTCCAAACCCCCCCCCCCCCCCCCCATATCTACAGTCCGTGTGCTCACAGATCTTTGGTAAATTATGTCACTGGAGTTTCTCCGCGCGAATCTTTGTCTACATGGACGCATAAATTAACCGACCACTGATTAAGTTAAAAAAAATTTCCGAGGCGAATGATGATAAGAACAGATCCCTCCCCCTCCCACTCCTGGTGTTTGACTAACAGGGTGTCAGTCAGAGCAGAAACCTGATTTGGCAGTTTAGAATACATATACGAAACACATAGGGTCGCAACTTCACTGACCCCTCAAGACTGCCTGTAGATCAGAACAGTGAAAGACAAAGGGACAACTAGAGAAGGCCTGGTAAACTCCTGGTACCCTTCTTGGTCTCAAGTCATTCACTGGTTCATTCCCAGGAAAAGTGAGTTGGAACTCTGTTTTACATTTTCGAATCTATGTATTGATTTTCTGTATGCTGTGTGGGTTAACATGGTAACTTTGTACAAATACTTGGTGACATTTATCAAACTGATGAATGATTATTCTGTGTAGTAGTTTGCTTGCCATCATATGGCAAAAGCTCTCTCTCCGTGTGGTTAGGATTCTTTGTTAACAATCTGACCACTATTCCTTGTGTGCACCCTGACTTTTGCCAGTATGTAATTCTGTCTGTTAAGATAATAATTCAATGATTAATTTTGATCAGGAAAACAGTATGCCTGTGCTAGGTTAAAAACTGCTAAGCTGATTTATAAATACTGGTGACTGTTGGAATGATTTGTAGTGTATGACTTTAAGTCTACATCACATGTGTACTTGGACTAAGTGTAGCCCAAGTCACTGTGATTTAATTCATAAGAAACAGGGAAGAGTTGTCTGACTGAAACTGGGTAGCATTGTATTACTGTCTCCTACTCTTTTGTAAGCTTAACTGAGCCTTTAAACGAAAGTGGAGATTAATAGTTATAGCAGAAACTCTACCACAGAGAAAACTTTGCTGGCTGAGTCTCACTCCTGTTTTGAAAGATAGAAACAAAGGGTAAATGTGTGCACTCAACAAACCAGCCATCAGATTCTCACCTACAGACCAAGTCCTCTTTATTGCAGAACTGGGATCCTGGTCACGCTACACAGTATAGCTGAACCCCACTCTGGGACTATGCCAAAAGCTGGGAGAACGCAAGACACTATGGCTACCCTTTAAACCGGGGCGACACCAGACAACCAGTCTACCCAAGAGGAGCAGTCACCAGCCACAGGAGAGATCAACTACCCTCTCCGAAGCAAAGCTAAGTTAGCTAACCACCTGGACTCAAAATCCATCAGACCCTTACCCTCACTTTATGATGAAACAGTGAGAACCTGTCTATGAGTACCACTTTGGCTACTGCACTGGGTGTATGCAAGCAAAGTGGATGTGTATTAAAAGTATGCATTCAGTGTAACTTAGACAGGTCCACTGTATGCCAACTTAAGCTGCTGCACAGAGTGCAAGCATGTAAAGTAGGAGTGAGGAAGGGCCCCTCATTGGTGTGGTTCAATGAGAACTAAAATCTAGCCTACTGAAGTGACATGTAAACACTTGCCTATGTGTAAGCAAGTAAAGCTGATGTGTGAAATTGCACTTGACTTGTGTCAGTTCTCTGTTGTTCAATCAAATGTTGAATGTTTGAACTTCTCTCTTCAATTCTGTCTCTCAGAGCTACAAGTATTTCTAAGAGTACAGGCCTAAGGAAAATTATCTCAGAGCCACTCTTCAGTATATTACCAAGACCCAGAACAAAATAAAAATTTCTTTGATGACTAGTACCGGAAAGTTGCTCCTTCCACCACTAGTAAGAGAGAGGGTGTAGGTGAAATGTTAAGATAATTCTCATCGAGAAATTATTCCACGTCCTTCCCCTAGAGGACCCACCTACCACTCATATCTCTCGTCACATCGATGTACAACACAACACGTGCACGCACGCGCACACGGCTCCCGCACACACACACACACACACACACACAAAACGCATGCACTTACGCATGGACGCACACACGCATTCAAACACAGACACATATGCAGGCACACATACACACATGCACGCACGCACACGCACACGCGCGCGCGGAGACACACACACTCACACACACACACACACACACACACACATATATATATATATAGAGAGAGAGAAAGACAGACAGACAGACAGACAGACAGACAGACAGACAGGCAGACAGAAGAGACAGAGAGAGAGCGAGAGACAGACAGAGAGACATACAGACAGAGAACCATGAACACTTATAGAAAGGCACTTGTGAATAATTCAACGACACAGTAAAAAAAAAAAAGAAAAAGAAAAGAAATGAAAACCGACATCAATTCAAAGTGAAAACACTTCGTGAGCTCAAAAGAGATAGATAACCTACACAGGAAGCCATTTAAAAGACAAACAAACAAAACAGGCCTGTCCTTACATAGATGGATTGCACATCTTGAAAACCTTTCTTAGCAATGACTGTACATGTTGGATGTATACCAGGCGAGAATTCACCGAGAGCAAATAAAAAGCCCGCTGAGAAGGGAAAATACTCTTTCCCAGCTTGACTGGCTACACCCAACACCGATTCTTGAAACGAACAGGGCTTCAAACCTGTTCAAAATAAAGAAGCCTCCTGAGAAAAACAAACAAACAAACAAACAAACACAAAACGAAACGGAAGAATAAATAATATGATAAGCACAAGCCTTCCAACAATAATAAAACATTTTCACAACAATTCAGTACGCGGCTTAGATCAGGATAACATCCTTTGTGAATGGGAAAAGGGTGTGTCTGTGCCCATCCTCAAAAGTGGAGACAATTCATTTTCAACCCCCCAGGTTCGTTTTCAGTCTGCTCGTTTCAGAATCTGCATGTTAAAGACACAAACATCAGAGTACAAAAGCTAACGCCTCGGGCACACTTCATTTTTACGTGCACGTTGGACTCACTTCGGGGTCGATTTGCAAAAGTTCAATTCACCGTTTTCGAATAGCATCAAAAGTCTACTAAATCTCGTTCAGACGTCAGCGAATAACAGTAATGTATGCTGTTCATAATTTAGCTGTTTTTTTTTCACCATTTGTCGTGTTTATGAAGCCAATCTGTGAATTTTCATGACAATGAAATATGATCCTGATTCCAGCCCCCCCCCCCCCTCTCTATTTCTCTCTCTCTCTCTCTCTCTCTCTCTCTCTCTCTCTCTCCTCGCTCGCTCGCTCGCTCACACACACACGATGCGTGTTCTCTCTCTCTCTCTCTCTCTCTCTTCTCTCTCTCTCTCCTCTCTCACTCACTCTCACACAAACACAATGCGATCTCTCTCTCTCTCTCTCTCTCTCTCTCTCTCCTACACACACACACACACACACACACACACACACACACACACACACACACAAGATGCAGGCACAAGATGTCTGCTGCCATGGGGGCCGCCTTTCTCCGTGTCCCTGTTCATGCAGACCCTATCAACGGCAGACAGGTGATCGGTCAGCAGCCCAGAGTGGGGGATAGACACCCCCCTCCCCCTCCCTTCACTCTCCCTTCTCCTCACTGTCCTCCGTTTTCTTCCACTCCGCTGCATGCATGCAACCCTCCACCGGCCATTGCCACACGATGACAGGATCGACAGAAGGAAGGAGGGAAGGAAGGAGGGAGGAAGAAAGGAAGGGTGACGAAAGAAAGAAAGAAAGAAAGAGAAAGACTACAAAGGAAATAAAGTAGCAAGACAGAGATAGGACATGACATGCTAAAGAAAGAACACACGCACGCAGGCACGCATGCATGCACGCACGCGCGCGCGCGCCCGCACGCGCACCACACACACACACACACACACACACACACACACATGCACACACACACACACGCACACACACACACACACACACACACACACACACACACACACACACACACACGAAGAGAGAGACAGACAGACAGACAAACTGAGAGACAGACAGAGCGGAATCGAGAACAAACGAAAAGGAAACAGGGAAAACGAACGTAAAGAAGGAGAACGGAAGGAAGCGGAGGGGAAACACAGAAAGAGAATGAAAACTGAGATCAAATTAAGAGCAGACAGACAGACAGACAGACAGACAGACAGACAGACAGACAGATAGGCAGACACACACACACACACATACAGACACCCAGACAGACAGATCAACGGGACATACCAACACACAAA
>CM065728.1:5093859-5101359 GCA_033310375.1 Conus canariensis | reverse complement strand
GTGTACATCACAAGATGTGCATCAGCTGGCGAAGAGTGGGTGGGAGTGGGGGGGGCGGAGTGAGGGGGATTCCGCCTGCTGACTACCGATAGCCCCAACTGTTCCCCAGATCAATCCACACGCACGTGCCGGCCCTCGCGGGATTAAGGTGACGACACACACCCTTACTCTCTTCCAACAAAGTTATTATATTGCTGTCACGGGTCGCAAAAAAGCCAAATCGACCCACAGGTCTTTTTTTTCTTTTTCTTTTAACGTTATCGGCTGTCAGTATGCTCACACCTGAAGTCTTGGAAGAACTATGACTAAGCTATGGAGGTTGATACGAGAGTTTCTATGTTTAAGCTCGCATCTAAAGATTCTCCTTCTTCACGTCGTCTTCATATGCGTACAAAGGCTTAACTATCAATTGTAGCTCATCAAAGCTAAGGATAGGCTGGACAACACTTTAGCTATCAATTGCAGCTCCTCAAAGCTAATGATAGGCTGGACAACACTAGCTATCAATTGTAGCTCGTCAAAGCTAATGATAGTCTTAACAACACTTAAGCTATCAATTCTGGCTCATCAAAGCTAACGATCGGCTTAACAACACTTAAGCTATCTATCCTAGCTCTTCAAAGCTAACGATCGGCTTAACAACACTATGTTATCAATCCTAGCTCATCAAAGCTACGGATAAGCTTAACAATACTAAGCTATCACTTCTGGCTCATCAAAGCTAACGATCGGCTTAACAACACTATGTTATCAATCCTAGCTCATCAAAGCTACGGATAAGCTTAACAATACTAAGCTATCACTTCTGGCTCATCAAAGCTAACGATCGGCTTAACAACACTATGCTATCTATCCTAGCTCTTCCAAGCTAACGATAGGCTTAACAACACTATGTTATCAATCCTAGCTCATCAAAGCTACGGATAAGCTTAACAAAATTAAGCTATCAATTCTGGCCCATCAAAGCTAACGATAGGCCTATCAGTACCAGCTCACCAAGGTTAAGTTCTCTAACATAGGCTTATCACTGCCACGCTGTCAACGTAAGCTTACCACAAGTATGCCATGAACACAAGCTCACTACTAATAAGCCAACATTCTACCCTAACCAGACGCAGCAAGTGAAGGTTGGTGAGGACCAACACCCTGCCTACAGACACAGTGTTGGGGCTTCTAACCTGCCCTTGGCTCAAAAACACGGAGAGACAGACAGAGAAAGAGGAGGGGGGAGGGGGGGGGGGAACAGAGAGAGAGAGAGAGGGGGGGGGGGACGGAGACAGAGGAAAGAGAGGGAGACGGAGAGAGAGAGAGGGGGACACACACACACACACACACACACACACACACACACACACACACCACACACCCCACACACACACACACACAAAACACGGCGATTCATATTCTATGTCGAACAATGGTTCGGAAAGTCCTGCTGAGATGGTGTGTGTGGTGGGCCGGTCTAAAATGAAACAACAGTTTCACTCCCTTTCATTCGCTTTGGATCTGAACGATATTCGTGTCCTTCAGCGCTCGCTTCTACATCGAGACGTTGGCCGGGGGGGGGGGGGGGGGGGGGGGGGGGATTTTTTTTTCTTTTTCAAGCGCCCTCTGCATGGAAATAAAACTTCCTTTGTTCTTCTCTTTCCGCTTTTGATTCTGATTTTGCTTTTTGCTTTTTTTCAAAACATCTCTCAAGACTACACTCATTACCTCACTCTCTTTTTTTTTTGCCTTTGTCTGTGTGTGTGTGTGTGTGTGTGTGTGTGTGTGTGTGTGTGTGTGTGTGTGTGTGTGTGGTGTCTGTCTGTCTGTCTGTGCACGCGTGCGCACGTGTGGGCGCTGATACAGGTATCCCCGTGTATATGCGTGCGTGCGTGCGTGCGTGTGTGCGTGTGTGTGTGTGTGTGTGTGTGTGTGTGTGTGTGTGTGTGTGTGTGTGCCCGCGCGCGCGCGCGCGCGTGTGTGTGCATATGTGTGTGTGTGTGTCCGTGCGTGCGCGCGCGCGCGCGTGTGCGAGCGTGGTAAGAACTATGTAAGCGCTTAGGGTTACTTATGTATTAAATTAAGTGTCATATATATCATTTCTTCTTTTTTATTATTATTGTTTTTAATGTAACAACACCGTGTGTAGTCGAACTTTTCCTCCTCCATTTAACTATTTTCCCTGTACAACGAACCATCAGAGTTGGGAGCAACGGGCCACTAACTATATTATGAACCACAGTGCTATCCACCCAGTCGACGTGTCCACCTGGCTGACCGCCCAGCCCAGTCCGTTGGTCACTGGCAATCAGTGCTGCTGGCCCTTCCCAGTCACTTGATTACACTGCACCGCCCAACAACAAGCATACGTGTTGCCGCCAATTACCGCGCCCGCCTGAGGCCAAAACCTTTTAAAAACGCAGCAGGTTGAATGACGACGTTTGAATTTAGAGAGAGAGAGAGAGAGAGAGAGAGAGAGAGAGAGAGAGGAAGAGAGAAGGAAGGAAAGAAAGAAAGGCAGGAAGGAAGGAAGGAAGGAAGGAAGGAAAAAAGAAAAAAACGAAAGAAAGAAACAGAAAAAGAGAGAAAGAAAGAAAGGAAGAGTTAAGGAAGGAAAGAAAGAAAGAAGGAAGAAAAGAAAGAAAGAAAGAAAGAAAGACAAAAGGAGGAAAAGAAAGGAAGACAGACAGAAAGACAGACAGAAAGATAAAAAAGAAGGAAAAGAAAGAGCGAAAGAAAGAACGAAAGAAAGCAAGCCATTGCATTGTAATTGGTTTTATCGACAAGCGGTAGTTTATTTAAACAGTTTTTAGCTTTCCTCTCAAACCATATCGAACAAAGGGACTGACGAGAACGGAGGAGAAAGGTAGGGGGGAGGGGGGAGGGGAGCGGGGTGGGGGGTGAGTGGGCGCGGGGGAGGGACAAGCTATGAAGCTTAATTTGGGGGTGCCATCATTGTGACGTTCCTTTATATATCACACACACACACTCTCTCTCTCTCTCTCTCTCTCTCTTCTCTCTCTGTCTGTCTCTCTCTCTCTCTGAGGGGCGGGGATGGAGGGGGTACGGGTGGATTAGGGGCGGTGGTGATACGCTTTAGCTTGTGTGTGTGTGTGTGTGTGTTGTGTGTGTGTGTGTGTGTGTGTGTGTGTGTGTGTGTGTGTGCGTGCGTGAGTGCATGCGTGCGTGTGTTGCGTGTGTGTGTGTGGGGGGGGGGGGGGGCGGGAGAAAAGCGAGGGGTCTGGACCTGGGACCCTTCTCCCCCTTCCCTAATACGTCCCTGTCAATTATAATGTTTAATCCACAGTTTATCAAAATGGTACACTATATCCACAATATCAAACTGTTACGAATCTACACACAAAAACATTTCTTCAGAAAGCGTCTAACGGAGCTGTCTTCGTTAGAATTTGAACAGTACAGATAAACTTCAAGGCAGTACCGTGTCATACTCTCCACTCACAACAGCAACACACCGTTCACTGTCGACTACTGTGTTTCATCCCCATGTGAAGACTGCCTTCAACAGAGAGTAGAACACACATTAGGGTTTTCTCCCCTCTTCCTCAAACCATTTCGAATTCGATTTGATCAAGCGCGAGTCGCAAAAAAAAACAAAACAAAAAAAAAATTAAAGAAAGAAAGAAAGATAAAGTCAGTAACAGATCGTCTCAGCAGAAAACCAGATCTGTACTTCTAGCTGGACTTTATCTGTGTTGTGCCGAAGGAACAGACTTAAACCAACAGTTTCTGTGATCCTTACCAGGCGGGAGAAAGGGTCGGGTGGGGGTTTGGGGGGGGGGGGGGGGGGCAACTGATGGCCATGCTGCTGCTTGTTCTTCACATCGAAGCTTAACTTGCCATTGTATTGTTCTGTGGTCGGCTGGACTAGAAACAACCAGCATGACATGACTTGAACAACTTTTCATCATTAACCCCTTCTGGATTTACGTCAAGAACCCTGTGAAGTAAGAGTCAAATTTTTTGCCGAACAGACTTTTTTTTTTTATCAAGAATGGGAAGGGATGGGGACACTGACACACTGAACACAGTTTTTATTACCAATAGCAAAAAAAAAAATGGCAAGGGGGTTAAATACTACATCATCAGACTGTGTTAAAGACATGTAATCCAAAGAAAGAGAATTCGAACAGTTTAACAAACAATTCAGATATCTGCCTTGGGATAGGAAGGGACGTGGAGACAGAAGAGACAACACTGGTGACAAGGACGACGGAGATGCTGAAAGAAGACGATGAGACGAGACAGGATGACCGATCGACCGGCGTCGGGTATCCAACTAATGTCCATGCCAAGACCGTCCGTCGGAGAGAACCTCGAGCGACCCGTCAATCACCTCCTTCGTGATGAACGATCTTCACCAAGTTAACGTCCACCATCCTTCACAGTGGACCAGAAACTCCAGAACCCCACCACTTCACAGCCAAACACCACCCTCACCTCGCAACAACACCCTCACCTGGCAACAACACCTTCACCTAGCAACACCACCACTCCAACACTGGAAGAAAACGTCGACGGACTGCCATCAGAATTCCTTTGCCCCTCACCCCCATCCCATCCCTCACCTCACTCCTCAACCCACCCACCTCCTTCTTCGTGGCACCCCTCACCTTCTCCCCCCCCCCCCCCCCCCATCAACAAGCACAGGGTTACCTGCGCATTTCTCTCCAAACGTCGTGTGAGTACTACCTACTAGGCTCCTTCTATACTTTAAAGGAGCGGCTGAAACCTGACAAGGGCGGGAAAGTGCCAGCGTCTCGTGCGACATCGGCTACTGGGCTGTCGTCACTCACTGTTCGTTAGAACACATGATTACAATAATCATCATCTTGACGGAGGCACGTTTAGTTTTTCGGGGCAACCAGTTCGCACAGGGTTTTTTATTATTCTGCTCAACAGTCAAGAGGGGTATATGAAGAACAGAGAGAGAGAGAGAGAGAGAGAGAGAGAGAGAGAGAGAGAGAGAGAGAGAGGAGAGAGAGAGAGGGAGAGAGAGAGAGAGACAGAGAAAGAGAGAGTGAGAGAGAAAGAGAGACAGAGTGAATGAGATATATATATATATATATATATATATATAAAGAGAGAGAGCGAGAGAGTGAGAGAGAGGCAGGCAGCGACTGACCGACTCTTCTTAACTGAAGGCGAAGACATTCCGAAGTGAACATCCACCTCAGGCAGTGTGCCACTTATTACAGGGTATCGATCCTTTTATCACCCCCCCCCACCCCCACCCACCATCCATCCACACCCTCCTGTCCCCCTCCCTTTCCTCTTTGCTTCCCTCTCCTCCTCCACTTCACCTCCCTGTCTCCTCTGCCCCCCCCCCCTCCCACCCCCCGCCCGCCTCCTCCATCTTTCCTTCTCTTCTTGGCACGCTGTTCGTTAGTTGACAGTGAGTGAGCCTGTGCTCTCTGGCTGTCTGTCTGTCTTCTCTCTTCTGTCTGTCTGTCTGTCTCTCGTCCGTCTCCCCCCCCCCTCTCTCCACTTCTCTCCGCCCCACTCCCTCCTCCTCTCTCCTCTTCACCCCCCCCCCCCTCCCTTTCTTTCTTTTTTTTTTCTCTCGATATTTTCTCGAACAGAAGCAGGTACCAGTGTCCCACCCCCCAACTCTCAGCGCGCCACCAGCCGGCAGAAAGCCTTCATCAGGTACGGCAACCCACTCAACACTAGAAGTAAGTTAATGGCCCTGCTTGCCTGCTTGCTTGCTTTCTTTCCTTTTTTTTTTTCTTTCTAGTTTCCCCTCTCGCCCACCACTGCGTCACAAGGCCGCCGTTCGTTGCCTTTGAACTTTTCTTTTCTTTTCTTTTTTTTTTCTGGAAATGTCAGCACATGGTTGATACTGACAGCGAGCTGACAGTGTAACGTTATACACCTCTTTCTTGTCGATGCGTGAGTAATTCGCCCTCTTTCTCTAGCTTTTTTTTTCTTTTTTCTTTGTTTTTTTACGCTAGCCAGCGAGCAAAACGAAACACAGAACAAGAAATACAAGAAGGCAGGAAAAGGGCAGAGAGAGAGAGAGGAGAGAGGGGGGGGGAGAGGGAGAGAGAGAGAGAGAGAGAGGGAGGGAGAGAGAGAGCGTGAGCGGGAGAGAGAGAGAGGGAGAGAGAGGGAGGGAGGGGGAGAGAGAGAGAGAGAGAGAGAGAGAGAGAGAGAGAGAGAGAGAGAGAGATGGGTTGAAATAGTCTTCAATTCTCCCAAGGCCAACAAAACCCTGATAAAAGATTTCCCAAAAGTCCTTCGGTTTAATTTTTTCTTTCTAAGAAGTCAAACAGGGAAAAAAAGATAAAAAAAGCGACCAAGACAAAGCAAGTAAAGATAGCAACTCTCGTCTTATTCTATAGTTGTAACTTCCTTCTAATGACACTATACTCGTTTCAGTTTAACAAATAAACAAACAAACAAATAAATAAATGCACAAAAGGTATCATCCTCATCATCATAGTCCATCATAATCTCTCTCTCTCTCTCTCTCTCTCTCTCTCTCTCTCTCTCTCTCTCTCTCTCTCTTTCTCTCTCTCTCTCTCTCTCCAGCACCCGAGCCTAACCCATGGAAAACTCTTTTTACCGATACTCCCTCTCAAATTCCACAGCCACAGCTCAGAAAATTATTTTGCCAACACTCGCTCTCTACTTAGTACCACAGCCTCCACACGGAATGTTCTTTCCCCTAGACCCCCTGTCCAGCACTGTAGTCTCACCAACATGACCCCTCTCCAGCACTATAGTCTCACCAACATGACCCCTCTCTAGCACTGTAGTCTGACCAACAGGACCCCCTCTCCAGCACTGTAGTCTGACCAACAGGACCCCCTCTCCAGCACTGTAGTCTGACCAACAGGACCCCCTCTCCAGCACTGTAGTCTGACCAACAGGACCCCCTCTCCAGCACTGTAGTCCGACCAACAGGACCCCCTCCCAGCACTGTAGTCTGATCAACAGGACCCCCTCTCCAGCACTGTAGTCTATCAACGGGACCCCCTCTCCAGCACTGTAGTCTGATCAACAGGAGCCCCTCTCCAGCACTGTAGTCTGACCAACAGGACCCCCTCTCCAGCACTGTAGTCTGACCAACAGGACTCCCTCTCCAGCACTGTAGTCTGATCAACAGGACCCCCTCTCCAGCACTGTAGTCTGATCAACAGGACCCCCTCTCCAGCACTGTAGTCTGATCAACAGGACCCCCTCTCCAGCACTGTAGTCTGACCAACAGGACCCCCTCTCCAGCACTGTAGTCTGACCAACAGGACCCCCTCTCCAGCACTGTGGTCTGACCAAAAGGACCCCCTCTCCAGCACTGTAGTCTGATCAACAGGACCCCCTCTCCAGCACTGTAGTCTGACCAACAGGACCCCCTCTCCAGCACTGTAGTCTGATCAACAGGAACTCTTTTAACTACGCTTCCTCTCTGGCACCACAGCCTAAACATTTAAGACAAAAAAATCTTCCCAATTCATTTTTTCCCCTCCATCACGAAAATATCAACAAAGAACC
>CM065728.1:5083859-5086359 GCA_033310375.1 Conus canariensis | reverse complement strand
ATCTGGCTCTACGTCATCCACACGGCTGTATGCTGCAGTCCTCTTCTCTCATTCCCAGTCATGAGCATCTGGCTCTACGTCATCCACACGGCTGTATGCTGCAGTCCTCTTCTCTCATTCCCAGTCATGAGCATCTGGCTCTACGTCATCCATCTCCAATCCCCCCCTTTTTTTTTTTTTTTTGGCACATGACTATATAAAAAACCCGTTCTCAATCCCTGAACGTTCACAAAATAATGCTTCTCCGGTTCCAAACCCCTTAGTGCAAGATCTCCTGTGTCCCTTTCACTTTCTCAGTGTCAAAACTATGAATGGAATATAATCCTCGCCAAAGCCTCACACTCCATCTTGGCTGTCTACACCCCCCCCCCCCCAACCACCCTCTTGTCAACGATTCCTACTCGTTTCCTTTATACTGCCAGCGCCACCTCAGACCCTGCACCAACTGGCTTTGACGCAGTCGTACTCCATTATCACAACGGTCCAGGAGGGCGGCGGCTCTTCATTATTCATCACACCACTTGTCAGTAGTCACTTGATTAGTGGTGGTGGTGGTGGTGTGGTGGTGGTGGCGGCGATGTACTTGCTGGGATGTACTGTGTGTGTGTGTGTGTGTGTGTGTGTGTGTGTGTGTGTGTGTGTGTGTGTGTGTGTGTGTGAGGTGGGTGGGTGGGGGAGGGGGAGGGGAGAGAACGTGGTGAGGCGGCGAAGAGGGGAGGGGGGGAGATAATCGGAAATTGTCCGTAGTCCCACAATAGGGACTGGGGGACCCCGAGAAAGGCACCACTTATCGTCTATCACCTATCATCTATCACCTATCACCTATTACCTATCATCTGGCACCTATCATCTATCATTTATCACCTATCATCTATCACCTATCACATATTATCTATCGTCTGTCACATATCATCTATCACCTATCATCTATCACCTATCATCTATCCCGAGTCTTGAAGACCGTTGTGGCGCCACAGAAGACTTCGCAACCAGCTTCCTCCACTCCTCCCGGTTCTCAGACGCTCTTTGGCAGTTGCTGAGTGTGAGGCCAGTCCATGTACTAATGTTGTCCTCCCATCTCTTTCTCTGTCTTCCTCTCCTTCTGCCTCCTCGCACTGTTCCTTGTAGAA
This sequence comes from Conus canariensis, assembly GCA_033310375.1. NCBI lineage: Eukaryota > Metazoa > Mollusca > Gastropoda > Neogastropoda > Conidae > Conus > Conus canariensis. The sequence goes on along the minus strand of CM065728.1, from coordinate 5,085,229 downwards.
TGGTTTTGGCAAGTCCTGTTGATCTTGATACATGACCATACCATCTCATTGTCCTTCTTTACTCTGTGGACAACAGGGTCTTCGAATGGTCCAATGGCTTGCCTTACTCTGGTCTGGACCTCCAAGTTGGTCATGTGGTCTTCGTATGAGCTGCCAAGGATCTTGCGGAAGCATCTTATCTCGGAGAAGGGCAGAAAACGGCAAAACGCCGTGTACAGCAAAATCAGACGGCGGTGTTTCTCTCCCTTGTCGTCTGAAGTCCCTGGTGACGTCACATCAGCTGACAAACGATGAGCCCTGTGTAACTCGGGGCCTCAGAGACGTACAGGTTGCCCACCACACTGCCCAGTGAACTCGAGTTTGGTGCTTACGAATGGAAATAGCGGATCATTCGCGGAGACACGGTGAAATGGACGAGAGAGAGAGAGAGAGAGAGAGAGAGAGAGAGAGAGAGAGAGAGACAGACAGACAGACAGACAGACAGACAGACAGACAGACAGACAGACACAGTCAAACAGACAGACAGACACAGAGAAAGACAGCGAGAGAGAGAGGGAGAGAGACAGAGACAGACAGAGACACAGAGACAGAGATTTGGGGGCCAGCCTTGACAAATACATTCGCAAAATCTAACAGAGGAAAGGGGCTTACGAGCGGAAAGAAACAACAGAAACACAGAAACAAACAACCAAAACACACAAGATGGCTTCGTCAGTCCAGAACAAAGAACTGCTCTCTGCATGTGTGTGTCACAGGGAAACAACACCCAAGTCCAGCCTCAGTCCAGAACACCTCTTTGTATAAGCGTGACAGATAACAGCAGCTCACAATCAGGCATCGGCACCAAACGTACTCCTCTGTGTGACAGGCAAACCACACAAAATGTAGAATGAGAGGGGGTCAGTTACTGCCAAGGACACAGACAAACAGAGTACGGGACAAGACACAATGCATGTCGACCTCTTGGGTCTTCTTCAGGCAAAAACAAATAACATTTAGGACAGTGAAAACGAAGAACGAGAAACCACTTATCTTCTCATGTTCGCCTCACAATCAAAATGGCCGCCGGACGGAAACGAGGCCACCCAGGAGGGGATCATGGGAGAGGAAATAGTGAGAAGATAATGAGAAGTGGTTTCTCGTTCTTCGTTTTCACTGTCCTAAATGTTATTTGTTTTCGCCTGAAGAAGACCCAAGAGGTCGAAATGCATTGTGTCCTGTCCTGTACTCTGATTGTCTGTGTCCTTGGCAGCAACTGACCCCCTCTCATTCTAAATTTTGCTTCATTTTCCGCCCTCAGTCACTCCGTTTTGAAACTAAACCACACAAAGCCTGTGTGTGACTGTGAAAGGGAAGACACACGAAACTCT
>CM065728.1:5068383-5076259 GCA_033310375.1 Conus canariensis | reverse complement strand
CAGCCAAACACACACTGATGACACAGCACAGCCAAACACACACTGATGACACAGCACAGCCAAACACACACTGATGACACAGTACAGCCAAACACACACTGACACAGCACAGCCAAACACACACTGATGACACAGCACAGCCAAACACACACTGACACAGCACAGCCAAACACACACTGACACAGCACAGCCAAACACACACTGACACAGCACAGCCAAACACACACTGATGACACAGCACAGCCAAACACACACTGATGACACAGCACAGCCAAACACACACTGATGACACAGCACAGCCAAACACACACCTGACACAGCACAGCCAAACATACATGATGACACAGCACAGCCAAACACACACTGACACAGCACAGCCAAACACACACTGATGACACAGCACAGCCAAACACACACTGATGACACAGCACAGCCAAACACACACTGATGACACAGCACAGCCAAACACACACTGACACAGCACAGCCAAACACACACTGATGACACAGCACAGCCAAACACACACTGATGACACAGCACAGCCAAACACACACTGATGACACAGCACAGCCAAACACACACTGACACAGCACAGCCAAACACACACTGATGACACAGCACAGCCAAACACACACTGACACAGCACAGCCAAACACACACTGATGACACAGCACAGCCAAACACACACTGACACAGCACAGCCAAACACACACTGATGACACAGCACAGCCAAACACACACTGACACAGCACAGCCAAACACACACTGATGACACAGCACAGCCAAACACACACTGACACAGCACAGCCAAACACACACTGATGACACAGCACAGCCAAACACACACTGATGACACAGCACAGCCAAACACACACTGATGACACAGCACAGCCAAACACACACTGACACAGCACAGCCAAACACACACTGACACAGCACAGCCAAACACACACTGACGACACAGCACAGCCAAACACACACTGATGACACAGCACAGCCAAACACACACTGATGACACAGCACAGCCAAACACACACTGATGACACAGCACAGCCAAACACACACTGACACAGCACAGCCAAACACACACTGACACAGCACAGCCAAACACACACTGATGACACAGCACAGCCAAACACACACTGACACAGCACAGCCAAACACACACTGACACAGCACAGCCAAACACACACTGATGACACAGCACAGCCAAACACACACTGATGACACAGCACAGCCAAACACACACTGACACAGCACAGCCAAACACACACTGATGACACAGCACAGCCAAACACACACTGACGACACAGCACAGCCAAACACACACTGATGACACAGCACAGCCAAACATACACTGATGACACAGCACAGCCAAACACACACTGATGACACAGTACAGCCAAACACACACTGATGACACAACACAGCCAAACACACACTGATGACACAGCACAGCCAAACACACACTGATGACACAGTACAGCCAAACACACACTGATGACACAGTACAGCCAAAACACACTGATGACACAACACAGCCAAACACACACTGATGACACAGCACAGCCAAACACACACTGATGACACAGCACAGCCAAACACACTGATGACACAGCACAGCCAAACACACACTGATGACACAGTACAGCCAAACACACACTGATGACACAGTACAGCCAAACACACACTGATGACACAACACAGCCAAACATACACTGATGACACAGCACAGCCAAACACACACTGACACAGCACAGCCAAACACACACTGACACAGCACAGCCAAACACACACTGATGACACAGCACAGCCAAACACACACTGACACAGCACAGCCAAACACACACTGATGACACAGTACAGCCAAACACACACTGATGACACAGTACAGCCAAACACACACTGATGACACAACACAGCCAAACATACACTGATGACACAGCACAGCCAAACACACACTGACACAGCACAGCCAAACACACACTGACACAGCACAGCCAAACACACACTGACACAGCACAGCCAAACACACACTGATGACACAGCACAGCCAAACACACACTGATGACACAGTACAGCCAAACACACACTGATGACACAGTACAGCCAAACACACACTGATGACACAGTACAGCCAAACACACACTGATGACACAACACAGCCAAACATACACTGATGACACAGCACAGCCAAACAACACACTGACACAGCACAGCCAAACACACACTGACACAGCACAGCCAAACACACACTGACACAGCACAGCCAAACACACACTGACACAGCACAGCCAAACACACACTGATGACACAGCACAGCCAAACACACACTGATGACACAGCACAGCCAAACACACACTGACACAGCACAGCCAAACACACACTGACACAGCACAGCCAAACACACACTGATGACACAGCACAGCCAAACACACACTGATGACACAGCACAGCCAAACACACACTGATGACACAGCACAGCGGGCCAGACAGACGGCCAGCTTCTGACTGACGTACGCAGCAAAGAGACAGTTCAGCTGATCCATCATGCGGCGGAGCGAAAAGGCAGACTCTCAAACAGCGCAGCAATAGTGAAAGATGAGGCACAGACAAAACAGCGCAGCAAAAAGATAGTGAAAGATTAAGCACTGCGAAACAGCCCAGCCAAAAAAAACAAACAAACAAAAAAAGATACGAAAGCCTGCATACACAGAGCGACAAACGAAAAAAGTTAGACAAGTAGACATTAACTTTTTTTTTTAATCATCAGATAGACTTCAGTTCTGAAACGGACTCAAGCAGACAGACAGTCAGGCAGGCAGGCAGCGCAACAGAGGCAGTCACTCCAACCCTAATAGACAAGAGAAGCCATCACACAGGCTGCACACCAAAAATGAACGCGCAAAGGTCTTGCTTACGGGGTCGAGTATTTATAGACTGGCGCAATGAGATTGCTTTGAGAATTTTGATTGTGTCTGAAAGTTGATTCTCCTAATTTTCTTTCATATGGCCATCAAGGTACAAGCCAGGTGGTTGCAAGCTGACAGATTCAAATCGAAGGAATGGGACTATTTGGGGGCTTCTAGCTGACGCAAAGATACGGTCACGGGTGAGTGAAAAGGCCTGAAATGTGACGTCAACTAAGGGGAAAGTCGTATATTTGAAGATTGTATGTGATTTCATCAGTGAAAATCCTCCAAACCAATGGAAATAATTGATGGGGAGTTGTTCTTTTGATCAATCGTCAGTGTAACATTAAATGCAGCTCAAACTTACGGTAGGCCTCAAAAATCGTAATTGTGGCGTGTGGCCACGGTCAGAGCGAACAGACGGCTGCTGCTGACTGAAGCAACATTCACCGACAGATGGGCCCAGACAATTCCAGACATTCAATAACAGTCTCCTTAACGACCGTATTCACAGACCAGCAGGCACAGACAAGGCTTGCAGCACCGATTGGCCGTGGTGCCAAACAGCCAGCGTTACCTAAGCCGAACAAGTTAGGTCTGTGTGACAGGAAAGGAAGATGGCGACGCCCGCAGGTCCACGAAAATGAGCTCGCTGGATCTTCAGTGCGTTGTCAGTTTACTCCATTAAATGAAACGAGCGAGAGGAGCACAAGCTCTCAACACAATGCAATACAATATAACACAATACAGTACAATGCAATATCAAATCAAACTTGTTTTTTTGTTTTTGTTTTGTTTTTTTGTAACTGCTGCTGCTGATGGAATTTTTGTTGTTGTTGTTTTAGCCGTTTCTTGGTCTGTATTGTGTTGTTGTTGTTTGACAAAACTGCCGATCACAAGTTGACCAACTACAGACTGCGCACATAGAAACGAAAGAAAGGCGTCAGCATAAAACTCTTTTTTTTTAAAGTTCAGTCGCAAAGAAGAAATCGCTGTTTGCAGATCTAAATTGGGCTTTCTGTCACGATTGTCATTATTAGCATCATCATTTTCTGCACAAAAAAACAGCGTATGCGAAAAATCATTTCTATTTCAAGATAAAATCCAGAAGGGCATTCGGAGGACAACACACACACACACACACACACACACACACACACACACAACCGCACCGATCATTTATAAAGCCAGTCTCTATTATTTACTGGTGTTTACAATAGTAACCCGTGTGGAGGGGAGGGTGGTGGTGGTGGTGATGGTGGTGGTGTTTAAAATCCTTTACCGAATGTAATTCCGACCATCTGCTGTCTTTCTAGCCTACTCGCCTCAACAGACTACTGGCCGACTTTGCCTCTACCCTGAAAGATGATCTGTGTACCTTGAGTAATTTGCTTGATAATGACGCAATCGTTGCTGACAGCCGGAGCTGTGCCGGAGAAAGCAACAAGATCAGACACAGACACACCTTGCAGACAACTGGCCCCAGACAGACACAGCAGCAGACTACAAGAGACGAGTTTGCTACCAATGTAAATAATTTGTAACAAGAAAAAACAAAGGAGTCGACAGACGTTGCGAGACCAACGCCAACAGAAAAACAGATGTCATAATGCCTGTGCGTACACGCACGAACGCGCGCGCGCGCGCGCACACACACACACACACACACATCACTCTCTCTCTCTCTCTCCCCTCTCTCCTCTCTCTCTCTCTCTCTCTCTCTCTCTCCACACACACACACTGATAGTAAGGAAACTAAGCAGGCACACTGACATGAAGACTCGCGTCCACACATAAAACATACAGACAGGCCCCTGCATGCGTGCACATACATTGTAGGCACGTACGCACGCATGAGCGAAACATACAGACAGGCCCCTGCATGCGTGCACATACATTGTAGGCACGTGCGCACGCATGAGCGAAACATACAGACAGGCCCCTGCATGCGTGCACATACATTGTAGGCACGTGCGCACGCATGAGCGAAACATACAGACAGGCCCCTGCATGCGTGAACATACATTGTAGGCACGTGCGCACGCATGAGCGAAACACACAGACAGGCCCCTGCATGCGTGCACATACATTGTAGGCACGTGCGCACGCATGAGCACACAGAAAAGGAGTGGGGAAGGCAGAAAGGGGATGGGGGCAGAAGAGAATGTAAAGTCAGGCAGACAAAGTCAAATGCAGATGACTGACATAGGACGAGCAGATAGTGTACTCCTGTAAATGACAATGGAACGCCGTGGTGAAGAGATCAGCACTGCTGACACCCGGTTGGTAGGTCATGGGTTCGATTTCCATCAGAGCCATTTATTTGTAGGGTTTTTTTTTTTTTTTTTTTTCTTCTTCCCTGCTCCGACCTGCTCCTAACCAGACCTGAATTTGCTCCAGGCTCAGCTGGGAAGACTGGTCCCACCACACAGCTGAGTTTCACCCACTTCATCGGTGCGTCTCTGAAAGTGTTGCTAACATTTCCTGACCAACACCACAGGTGTCTGTATCTCTCGGCCCTGGTTGACGCCGGGATATATTATGAAAGTAAGCGTAGAGTACAGCCCTATCATGCCGTCCTAAATCAAAATGGAAACCCTGTAGCAGCATCTTTATCATCCTCATCGGACAGAGAAAACGGTCTCAAATTCTTTGGCCCTTTATGCCCTGCTCTCACGGTGACCTCAGTTTCGATGACCTCCTCACGTCAGTGCCCTTGGTTTGTATTTCGGTCGGGGTCACCGGTATCGGCAAATTCATGGGAACTGTCGTTGGACGGACGTGGTGGCGCCCTCCGGAGGGAGAGATCACTCACGCTCGCTCCGCTGACTAAGCAATGACTGTTGTCAGTGGGGAGGTCAGTAGGTGGTGTCCTGCGTGTTTCGGAGCAGAACAGGCTCCAGTGAGCACCACCTGAGTGACTCGGTAGAAGCACAGTGTCTCCTCTGGAAGATACCCTGAAGGCACTGACTGGTCCCTGAAGGCACTGACTGGTCGCTGAAGGCATTGACTGGTCGCTGTGGATTGCTGGTGTCGGGCTGTATTGGCACGGATCAGGGAGTGCCACTAGACTGACACGGAGGATGAGACAGCGTAACAACTATATATGTACATATATATATATATATATATATATATATATATATATATATATATATATATGTGTGTGTGTGTGTGTGTGTGTGTGTGTGTGTGTGTGGCGCGCGCGCGCGTGTGTGTGTGTATGTGTGCGTGTGTGTACGTGCGTGCATGCGTGAATATGCGCGCACGCGCGCGAACTAATGATTACGGTTCTTGACTACTGAAAACTAAGGGAAGGATGAAGGTGGAGAAAGGAAGCGAAGAGTGGAAGGGGAGGGGAGAGAATACAGACAGACAGAGGAAGAAGAGGAGGGGTGGGAGAGAGAAAGACAGAAGACAGAGACAATGAAAAGACATTGACAGATGGATATATACAGAGAGAGAGAGAGAGAGAGAGAGAGAGAGAGAGAGAGAGAGGCAGAGCCAGAGAGACAGAGAGAGAGAGACAGAGACAGAGAGAGAGAGAGAGAGAGGCAGAGCCAGAGAGACAGAGAGAGAGAGACAGAGACAGAGAGAGAGAGAGAGAGAGAGAGAGAGAGAGAGAGAATAGAATAAAAATTACCAAGATGATTCCTTTGATCGCACAAGAAGGAAAAGGGTGAGCGCAAAAAAAAAAAAAAAAAAAAAAAAGGAAAGGGGGTGTTAGGGGAGAAGAAGAGGCAAACAAAGAGAAAGACAGACGTACAGGAATAAAAGCAAAGAAGAAAGAGATACTGAGACAAGACAACAGACAAACAGAGAAAGGGAGGGGGAGAGAGAGAGAGAGAGAGAGAGAGAGAGAGAGAGAGAGAGAGAGAGAGAGAGAGAGAGAGAGAGAGATGCTTGGATACAGAAAGAGGGGCGGGATGAAAATTGGCAAGGTGGTTCCTTTGATCGTTCTGTTAAGAACATGGAACAGCGTGGGGGTAATGGGGTCAATTACAGAGAAAGACAGACAGGCAGACATTAAAGCACGAGGCAGAGGCAGACAGACAGACAGACAGAGAGAGACAGAGAGGCAGACAGACAGAGACAGAGACAGAGAGGCAGACAGACAGAGACAGAGAGAGAGAGAGAGAGAGAGAGAGAGAGAGACGCGCGCGCACACACACACACACACACACACACAATGCATGCACGCACGCACGCGTGCGCGTGCACACACACACACACGCACACACACACACGCACGCATACACACCACACACACACACACACACACACACACACACACACACACACATACACACACAATATTACACCGTTGGCAACAGAGAGAAGTGAACAAGGCCTCCTCAACAGACAAGGTAAGGGCGACAACTCAACTCACTTGATCCGGAGGTCTTCCTCTGCGGGCTGGAGGGGTTCTCGTCCTCCTGGTACTCCACGTGGTCCTTCAGCGACAGCAGCTCCCCGTTCTCTCCCCCTGCACCCTCCAGGCCGTTGGTGGCCAACCGCTCCACCTGAGACATGGCGGGCTCCGCTCCACCGGCCAACGAGCACTCGACTCTCACGGGGATGTACTCGATACTGTCGCCCTGCAGTTTGATTCTCTTTTTGTTTCTCTTTTTGTTTTTTGGGTGGTGTTGTTTTGTTTTTTTTTCAACGCCGAAAATAACGGACACTAACAGTCTTTTTTTGTTGTTGTTGTTTTTCAACTCCGAAAACAACGCGGACACTGAAAGTCTGGTTTTTCTTTTTTTTTTTTCTCTCACTTTTTCTGTGTCTAGACACTTCCTGTGGAAACCGGAAACACGCTGTTTGTTGATGAAAACAAGTCTTTATGCGGTTAGTTTTCGGGACCTAGAGGTACGATGTTGAGCTGGGAGATCCGCTTTCGCATGTGCAGAAAGAAAGAGTCTCGGAGAAACTTACGTTCAGGATTATCCTCTCATCAATCAATC
>CM065728.1:5038383-5040883 GCA_033310375.1 Conus canariensis | reverse complement strand
TCTCTCTCTCTCCTCTCTCTCTCTTTCTAGGTGCTCTTTACCTACAGGCTGCTCTGTTGTTTTTTTAAGAACAAAGACATGAGTACTTACTTACTCTCTCTCTCTCTCTCTCTCTCTCTCTCTCCTCTCTCTCTCTCTCTCTCGATGCTCTTTCCCTACAGGCTGCTCTGTTGTTTTTTTAAGAACAAAGACATGAGTACTTACTTACTTACTCTCTCTCTCTCTCTCTCTCTCTCTCTCCTCTCTCCTCTCTCTCTCTCGATGCTCTTTCCCTACAGGCTGCTCTGTTGTTTTTTTAAGAACAAAGACATGAGTACTTACTTACTTACTCTCTCTCTCTCTCTCTCTCTCTCTCTCTCTCTCTCTCTCTCTCTCTCTCTCTCTCTCTCTCGATGCTCTTTCCCTACAGGCTGCTCTGTTGTTTTTTTAAGAACAAAGACATGAGTACTTACTTACTTACTCTCTCTCTCTCTCTCTCTCTCTCTCTCTCTCTCTCTCTCTCTCTCTCTCTCTCTCTCTCGATGCTCTTTCCCTACAGGCTGCTCTGTTGTTTTCAAGAACAAAGACGCAGGCAGGTAGTAGCAGCAGCTGCTGCCTGTTGTGCCGACGCCTTCATGATGACCTGTGACGGGCAGACAGGGGCGGTAGATCGCAGCGGCGCGGGGTAACGCGCGGTATTGGGAGAACCGTGCTAATGGTCAGCCCTCCAATTGACGGTTAAGAGAAACATCTGCCACAGACAGTGAGTTCTCTGGCTGCTCGTGCTGGGTGGGTGCCGATAGGTAGGTGGGTCCCTGCATCGGCTCCAAAGCGTCTGTATGTCTGTGGCTCCCTGGGTCTTTGTTTGGGGGTTTCATGGGGATTCCTCTAGGAATGATTGACACAAAGACGAGAGTGGAAGATATATATATGAGAGAGAGAGGGGGGGGGGGGGAGAGACAAACGGAGCGGGAGAGAGATAAAGAGAGAGAGAGAGACAGACAGACAGACAGACAGAGAATGTGAGGGGGAGAGAAAGGGAGACAGACAGACAGAGATTAGTCGGAGCATGACAAAAGGGTGTCTCTCAGTCACTGTGTCTTCTGGTCAGTCCAGGGCGGGGTGAAAAAAAACCCTGTTCAGAGATGTACCATCCAATGCGCTTTATCTTTTTTTTTTTCTTTTTTTTTGTAATTTCTGAAAGCGATCATTTTTTTTTTATCTGATCTAAGAATTTTTACAGACGGAAGATTTTAACTAAATTTCCGGTGTGTTTTCAGGTGTGTTTTCATGAGCTGTGGATTTGTCTATTTATTTATTTTGTTTTGTTTTAAAGATTGACTTGACAGTTGACTTCAGCGCGGTGCCGGACAGCTCTAACATGGCCCTTTGCGGTCGGCTGGGCTATAAGCCACATCATCCCCTGATCCAACATTAAATGACCCCGTGACCTCTGGTCTATCTGACTGTCTGCCTAAGAGTGTCGCGTGGGCAGTACGTGGAGCGGTCAGCCTGTGTGTCCGTGTCGATGACCGCCAGAACCACAGGATGCTGCCAGCCAAAATGCATGTGGCCACACGCCACAATTTGGGTTTTGCACTAAAACACTACAATAATCCATGCAAGCGTTTGGAGGCCTACCATGAATTTGAGCCAGCATTTCATGTTAAACTGATCATTGATCAAAAGAACAACTCCCCACCAATTATTACCCTTTGGTTTGGCGGGGGAGGGGGGGGGGGGCGGGTGTTTGTTTTTTGTTTTGTGTGTGTGTGTTTTTTTTGTGGGTTTTTGTTGTTGTTGTTGTTTTTGTTGTTTTTTTTTTTGGGGGGAGGGGAGATTTTCACCGATGACATCACATACAATCTTCAAAAACACGACCTTCCCCCATTTAGTTGACAGCACATTTCAGGCCTTCGCATTCTATCCGTGACCCTACCCTTGCACCAGCTGGAAGTGCCGACAATAATCCCTTTCCTTTGATGTTTAATCTGTCTGCTTGGAACCACAACTGGCTTGTGACCTTGATGGCCATATGAGAAACAAAATGAGGAGAATCAACTTTCAGACACAACAGTGGTATTCTCAAAACAATCTCACTGCGCCAGTCTATAAATACTCGACTCCTTAAATCAAGCACGACCTTGGTGCATGGCTTTGTGGTGTGCAGCCTGTGCACGGTATGGTGGTGCAGGCACTGGTGGTACTAACTAACCACACGGGGTCCAGATGCTGTCTAGCTGTTAACTGCTGATCTTCCCGTGGTGACAGATGTTTCCAGGCCTGCGTGTTTCAGCTGGTTTTCAAAGTGCACAACAGCTCACACTCCCAAGCTTGAGCAGTTCGATCTCCGAGCGCCCCGGTGTCAAATCAGTCGTAAAGAAGCTAATTAAGGTGGTTTGTTGTCGTCGGTCGACCTGGTGGTCCAGATGTGGGTGTGACCGTCACCCCCCTCCCTCCACCCCCCCCCCCTCCCCCCCATTCCATCCCATTCCATTCTTCCTGGAATGGTTAGATTAGC
>CM065728.1:5030883-5035883 GCA_033310375.1 Conus canariensis | reverse complement strand
AGATGTTCAACCAGCCGGTATAATCTAGATCTTGAACTATCGAAAGTTCGGAGGGGGGGGGGGGGGGGGGGGGCAAATGTCCTCTTTTCCATCCAGCTTGGTTCGGACGTATATGGATGGAGCCTGATAGTTTTCGCGTTAGTGGTCTGTCCTACAAACGAACAAACGGTGGCGGGTGAAGAATACCCCCCCCCCCCCCCCCCCCTTCTCGGTGGAGGAAGCAAACAAACACGTCCCCGTTCTCCCTCTTTCTAAAAGCCTTTCAGCGCGAGGGCTGCGATTCAATAACGGCAGAGCCGCCATAAAACGCGACACACCCCCACCACCCACTCGGACCACTCTCCGAACGGAGCAGACGACCACTTTCCCACCAGCGACACCTAGCAGTTTGGCCATCCCCATGACGACAGGGGGAAACAACCGGGTGTGGTTGGCATCAGCGCCACTTTCCTCTCCAGAGCCAGGATTGCGACTCGCGGACAGGGGTGTGTGGTCTACAGGTCAAGGAAGTGATTGTTTTAGGAAGCCCGTGGAACTTTCTCTCCAGTGGTCTTCGTTCTTTCCTTCCCTTTGACGTGAGGGTTCTGTGCAGGCCTGCAGATCCAGGTTCTACCTGTTGTTGTTGTCGTCGTTGTCGTTGTTGTTGTTGTTTTGTTGTTATCAATCAAATCTGCGAATAACATACCAAAAATGTTCCATGTCCAAACAATCGATGGATTAGCATCTCAGGGGCGGATCACCACGAGCAGGACGGGAAGGGAAGGAGGGGGTCATTTCGTTGGAAAGGAAGGGGAGGAGAAGGGGAGGCGTTGCCTTTCTGTAGCTCAAGAAGCAGGCTCCATAAAATGTTGTTGTGCACGGCAAGACAGAGTATGAATGCGAGTCGGACGAGATTGGGGAAGGGAATGAGTGAGTGAGAAGAGTGGAGATGGGGGGGGGGGGGGGGGGGGGGGGGAGAGATCAGTGCAAACTTGAGACTTTGATACTGTCTTAAATTTCCAAGGCCAAATTGCAAGTAGCACGTTTCCATAGAGTCCACCCCCCCCCCCCCCCCCAACCCCTTGTTTTCACCAAAAACTCACTTTCTCAACCGTCACAGGGGGGTGGGGAGGGGAGGCATGGGGTAGAGGGTATGGAAGTCAAATACAACACAAACATCGCCAATATGGCAACACACGAAGACGGGCAGCGAAAGAGCCACATTCATACTAGTAGGCGCTAGCGAGATTCGAACTCAAAACGTCAGACTGCGCACTCAGTGCTCTACCACTGAGCCAACCAATCAAGCTCCGATAGAGCCAAGATGGTGAGATTCACGTCCCCTTATCTGAGTGAAGGGGAAGGGGTGCGGGGAGGGGGGGGGGGAGAACATGCATGGTTCCCTGACACAAACAAAGCGCACGGTAGACCTAGCACGTGACGTACACTTTGAGAGGTATGACCTATTTTCACACCGCAGTTCTGGGCTCCTTTCCTCAGGGCTACAACAACAAACCTCAGGGCTACAACAACAAACCTCAGGGCTACAGCAACAAACCTCAGGGCTACAACAACAAACCTCAGGGCTACAACAACAAACCTAACTGTACACCGCACAGAACGAGTATCGATCCCCCACTGTCTTGTAGCAGTCAAAGCCAAATGACTCATTCTGTGCCCAAGTCCTGCTCATCGATCCCCCACTGTCTTGTAGCAGTCAAAGCCAAATGACTCATTCTGTGCCCAAGTCCTGCTCATCGATCCCCCACTGTCTTGTAGCAGTCAAAGCCAAATGACTCATTCTGTGCCCAAGTCCTGCTCATGTGTATCATTGCAGCCACACAACCCACAAACGGCACATCATGGCTGAATTTTGTGTACATCTCAGCTGAAACACCCCTTTGAAAAAAAAAAAAGAAGAAAAAAAAAAAGAAAGAAATCACCCCTGACGTCCCCTATGTCATCACGGGGGGAGGGGGGGGGGGAGAGACAAAGCGTCATTGTGTACGTCACGTGACCTGTCATTCCCGTACATCCAACACCGTGGATGATACCACGGGCCGACAACCACGGGCCGGTAGGTGGCGCGCCATCCTGCCCATCCCCGGCCCATCATGCAACGCGCTCTCCCCGCGCACCAATCACAGCTTCGGGTGGCTGGTCACGCCACCACGGGTGGAGGCTGTCGGCAAATCAGCGATCCGTTATAAAATTATGAACCGTGCAGAGCGGAGGGCCGTCACAGGGAGAATAACTGGGAGTGACAGAACTGACTGACCCAACTTTATTGGCGGGCCTGCGCTGCACACAGCTGGCTAAGCGTTGTTTGCACAGGCTGTGTGCATCAGCTGTGATTGCACGCTGCTTTGTGTTCAAATGGTGTTCGGTACCCCCCCCCCCCCCACACACACACACACACACACACGCACACACTCCGACCCCCCCCCCTCCCCCCACCTACGCTAACAGCGACACCGTAGCCTCCCAGCAGTCCTGGACACAGCGTTTTGCGTTTTTTATTTTTTCGCACATGTCGATCAATGACAAAATATGTGTCATTGTAATGAATGCGCTGAGGGCAGAATTCACCGGTGCTAAGTAATGGTGTTTTTTTTTTTTTTTTTTAGAATAAAATACTATGTCTATAATGAAACATAGTAATGCTGCCCCCCCCCCCCCCCCCCCCCCCCTGATGAACGAATGCATTTCGTAGTGTCGTCTGCTTTACGAGCGTTCGATGAGAACTGGGTCAGTGCTTCTGTCTGCACTATCCCTGGTTACTATGAGAGAGAGAGAGAGAGAGAGAGAGAGAGAGAGAGGAGAGAGAGAGAGAGAGAGAGAGAGAGAGAGAAAGAAACTAGGGGACGGGGGAGGAGTGGGAAAGGGAAGGTGTGGGGAGGGGGAGGGGAGGGGAAGGAGGAAGGGAGAGAGACAGGCAGGCAGGCAGGCAGGCAGAGAGAGAGACACAGACACAGGCAGACAGACAGACAGACAGAGAGAAGCAGACAATGTGAGATGGAGAGAAACTGTGTGTGTGTGTGTGTGTGTGTGTGTGTGTGTGTGTGTGTGTGTGTGTGTGTGTGTGTGTGTGAGAGAGAGAGAGAGAGAGAGAGAGAGAGAGAGAAGATGAACAAGGATAGAGAAAAAGCTTCAAACGACCCAGTCTATGACTCGGCCTCCTTCCTCTGCATATAATCTACTGAATCTCGCGAAGATAGAAGATGGCAAGATGAGGTCAGAAAGAAGTGTGCTCTTATCATGCAAAGCTCTCGTAGTTTGTTTGTTTGTGTGTTTGTTTGTTTGTTTTCCCTTGTTTCTGATGTTGTTTTATCCCCAGTACCACCTTATAAACAGAAATGTCTTCTGGCTGGTAGATATTTCTCGCTAAATTTTCCAATTCTAAAGGCTATCAGTCTTCGTGTTTGGATAATTATTAACATTATTGCTGTCGTTGTTATCATCATCAGCATCACCATCATCATATCATTATTGTTGTTGTTGTTGTAATCATCATCATCACCATCATTACATCATTATCATTTTTGTTGTTGTTATCATCATCATCATCATCATCATCACCATCATCATATCATAATTATTGTTGCTGTTGTTGTTGTCGCTGTTGTTGCTGCTGCTGCGGCTGTTATCGATGTACTGTACTGTATCGATGTGCCCCGCGAGAGTAGAACCATGGACCACAGAATCTCGTTTCCTACGCGAGTGCGTTTGTCCACCCACCGGGTCCCCTTCCTCTAGTATTGTTATTGTTTGTTTGTTTGTTTGTTTTAACCGTTCGTCCTCCTCGGTGGCCGTCATGCAGTCGTGGTTCACCTTAGAACCAATGACCCACGACATAATGGTAGAGTGGCGGCCCCTCTAGCAGCCGATACACCCACCACCAAGCGAACGCCGAGGTTTCCATCTTCCAATAGGAAGGAAGGTAACACAGTTGGACGAATTACGCAGCTCGACACATACCGTTATATTTATGAATAAACAAGACAAGGGTGATACACAAAGACCAAATCGACTACAGTCTAAATCAGTTTCTTTCCATTCAAAATCCATTTCGTCTCCGATATGAACGAGAGTAATGTTGTCTTATAAAGCTAAGTGTCAAACGGAATGTCTGTACCAATCATATTCAGCCACTGTTTTTTTGTTTTGTTTTTTCTGTGTGCAACAAAAATAGTAATGCCCTCTAACTGGTGGACAGAGACCGCTGCATTCTCGCTTCTTGCGCACGCCTTGACAAGGGAGGTAATCACCGGGGAGGGGGAGAAGAGGAGGGGTGATGGGATAAGGGAGTGGGATGAGGAAGGGAGTGAGTGGGGGGGGGGGGCAGGCTTATTTTGATTCAAATCAAACGCAAGCCGGATCCTTAGCTCTTTCCTCCCGCCCTGTAAATCTGCACTGGTGGTTCAAGTTAGACCACACACCGAGGTCACGTGTACGTGAAATAACCCACGATAACAAGACGGACGTGCCGCAGAAAACTGTGGAGAAAAATCCGCTGTGACAAAGAAAGCTTGAATACATGCAGACTTTTTTTCCCCATACGGATGTCGCCAGACTACTGCCAAACGTGTCCTGACTGGGAACCACAGCACCAACGTGCCTTAGAGAAGTCTGCTGTAACAACACTATAACATGATGCGACTGGGAACCACTGCACCAACGTGCCTTTGAGAAGTCTGCTGTAACAACACCATAACATGATGCGACTGGGAACCACTGCACCAACGTGCCTTTGAGAAGTCTGCTGTAACAACACTATAACATGATGCGACTGGGAACCACTGCACCAACGTGCCTTAGAGAAGTCTGCTGTAACAACACTATAACATAATGCGACTGGGAACCACAGCACCAATGTGCCTTAGAGAAGTCTATTGTAACAACAGTATAACATGATGCGACTGGGAACCACTGCACCAACGTGCCTTAGAGAAGTCTCTTGTAACAACAGTATAACATGATGCGACTTGATACGACGCAACACAACACCATGCGATGCCATG
>CM065728.1:5013383-5018383 GCA_033310375.1 Conus canariensis | reverse complement strand
TCAGACTGGTGGCCCCCTGGCTTAAAGCACAGCCTCCATAAACGTCAGAAGGCACGTGAAACCTTCTTCGTTCCAGCGAAGGAGGACAGTGAGGTGGCGGTGGGTATGGTGACTGGATGAGGCAAGATGTCACAAGGATACGATCACTGTGTCTGATCCAGGTGAGTGGGATCAATCCCTCCCACCCCCACCCCCCACTCCCCTGGTCTGATCACACACCTTCACTTTCTGGCACTTGTCTGGCTCCATTTTTTTGGAGGCAGAAAGAATTGGGAGTGGAGTCAGAAATCTGCGCTGATCTTTTTGTACCCCAGTTCTTATAGACCAGGGAGTACTTTACAATGGGAACGAACAAATGCTGTCTGTGTGTGGGTCTGTGTGTCTGTCCGTCCGTCCGTGGTCAAAATGTGTTCCACTCGCTCCAGACAAAACTACTGGGCCGATCTTTCTGAAAATTTGTACGTATGTTCATTATGGGTCACGGATGATGCCCGATGTTTTAGTTTAACGTTATAGCCGTTACTAACGGCTGTAACGGCCTGTAACGGTTTTTCTTCTTTATGGAATATCTCAGAAAGTACTTGGCCGATCTTTGTGAAAATTAGCAGGTATGTTCATTATGGGTCACGGATGATGCCCGATGTTTTACTTTACCCCGTTATAGCCGTTACTAATGGCCTGTAATGGTTTTTCTTCTTTATGGAATATCTCATAAAGTACTTGGCCGATCTTTCTGAAAATTTGTAGGTATGTTCATTATGGGTCACAAATAATGCCCGATGTTATAGTTTACCGTTATAGCCGTTACTAATGGCTGTAACGGCCTGTAACGGTTTTTCTTCTTTAAGGAATATTTCAGCAAGTACTCGGCCGATCTTTGTGAAAATTAGCAGGTATGTTCATTATGGGTCAGGAATAATGCCTGATGTGTTATTTTACAGTTATAGCTGTTACTAACGGCTGTAACGGTTTTTCTTCTTTATGGAATATCTCAGAAAGTACTCGGCCGATCTTTCTGAAAATTAGCAGGTATGTTCATTATGGGTTATGGGTCACGGATGATGCCCAATGTTTTAGTTTACCGTTATAGCCGTTACTAACGGCTGTAACGGCCTGTAACGGCTTTTCTTCTTTATGGAATATCTCAGAAAGTACTCGGCCGATCTTTGTGAGAATTAGCAGGTATGTTCACTATGGGTTACGGATGATGCCGGATGTTTTAGTTTACCATTATAGCTGTTACTAACGACTATAACGGCCCATATTGGTTTTTCTTCTTTATGGAATATCTCAGAAAGCACTTTGTCGATCTTTCTGACAATTTGTAGCTATGTTCATTATGGGTCACGGATGATACCCGATGTTTTAGTTTACCGTTATAGCCGTTACTAACGGCTGTAACTGCCCATAACGGTTTTTCTTCTTTATGGAATATATCAGAAAGTACTTGGCCGATCTTTCTGAAAATTTGTAGGTATGTTCATTATGGGCGACGGATGGTGCCTGACGTTTTACTTTACCGTTACTAGCGGCTATAACGGGCCATAACGGTTTTCTTCTTTTTTATGGAATGTCTCAGAAAGTACTTGGCCGAAAATTCTCAAAATTTGTAGGTATGTTCATTATGGGTCACGGATGATGCCCAATGTTTTAGTTTACGGTTATAGCCGTTACTAACGGCTATAACGGTCCCTAACGGTTTTTGTTCCTTATGGAATATCTCAGAAAGTATGTGGCCGATCTTTCTGAACATTTGTAGGCATGTTCATTATGGGTCACGGATGATGCCCGATGTTTAAGTTTACCGTTATAGCCGTTACTAACGGCCCATAATGGTTTTCTTCTTTATGGAAAATCTCCGAAAGTACTTGGCCGATCTTTCTGAAAATTTGTAAGTATGTTCATTATAGGTCACAGATGATGGCCGATGTTTACCACAATAGCCATTACTAACGGTTACACCAGCCCAAGACGGTTTTTCCTCTTTATGGAATATCTCACGCGTATTCAGGATAAACTGGGAGTACGTTTATATGCTTTGCATCTTGTTTTACGCTAAGTCAGCTGCGACCTGATTGCCTGGTTGTCGGGCCATGTCACCGTTATAACGTAGGTAGGTTATGATCGATCTGATCGCCTGGTTGTTGGGCTCTGTCACCGTTATAACGTACGTAGGTTATGACGTAAGTGGAATTCAACCACCACAAACAACACACCGCTTGGTAAATGAACGTTGAAAAGACAGGCCACTGCCTGAAGGAATTGTGGTGAGTGTGTTATCAACGTCGTCTCTGATGAAAAGACAGGCCACTGCCTAAAGGAATTGGTGGTGAGTGTGTTATCAGTGTCGTCTCTGATGAAAAGACAGGCCACTGCCTGAAGAAATTGTGGTGAGTGTGTTATCAATGTCGTCTCTGATGAAAAGACATACCACTACCTGAAGGAATTGTGGTGAATGTGTTATCAATGTCGTCTCTGATGAAAAGACAGGCCACTGCCTGAAGGAACTGTGGTGAGTGTGTTATCAATGTCGTCTCTGATGAAAAGACAGGCCACTGCCTGAAGGAATTGTGGTGAGTGTGTTATCAATGTCGTCTCTGATGAAAAGACAGGCCACTGCCTGAAGGAATTGTGGTGATGTGTTATCGATGTCGTCTCTGATGAAAAAAAAAAAAAAAAGACAGGCCACTGCCTGAAGGAATTGTGGTGAGTGTGTTATCAATGTCGTCTCTGATAAAAAAAATAAAAATAAAAAAAGACAGGCCACTGCCTGAAGGAATTGGTGGTGAGTGTGTTATCAATGTCGTCTCTGATAAATAAAAAAAATGAAATAAAAAAAAGACAGGCCACTGCCTGAAGGAATTGGTGGTGAGTGTGTTATCAATGTTGTCTCTGATAAAAAAATAAATAATTAATTAAAAAAAGACAGGCCACTGCCTGAAGGAATTGGTGGTGAGTGTGTTATCAATGTCGTCTCGATAAAAAAAAAAAAAAATAAATAAATAAATAAAATTAAAAAGACAGGCCACTGCCTGAAGGAATTGGTGGTGAGTGTGTTATCAATGTCGTCTCTGATAATAAAAAAAAAAAAAAATTTAAAAGACAGGCCACTGCCTGAAGGAATTGGTGGTGAGTGTGTAATCAATGTCGTCTCTGATAAAAAAAAAAAAAAAAAGACAGGCCACTGCCTGAAGGAATTGGTGGTGAGTGTGTTATCAATGTCGTCTCTGATATTAAAAAAAAAAAATTTAAAGACAGGCCACTGCCTGAAGGAATTGGTGGTGAGTGTGTAATCAATGTCGTCTCTGATGAAAAAGAAAAAAAAGACAGGCTACCGACTGAAGGAATTGGTGGTGAGTGTGTTATCGATGTCTCTGATGAAGAAAAAAAAGACAGGCCACTGCCTGAAGGAATTGGTGGTGAGTGTGTTATCAATGTCGTCTCTGATGAGCGTCCCCCTCCCAGAGGGCGCCATCCAACGACAGTGCCCTTGACCTTGCCGACACTGACGACCTTCACACAATTCACCATGGCCTTGGACAGTGGAGATACTGAGATCACCGCGAGAGCACGTCGATCATCAAGGGCCGCAAAGTTTCAGACTTTTTTGTTGTTGTTTTTACGATGATCGATGAAGATCCGGATGACGAAGATGACGAAGATGATTCTACGGAGTTCCTTTCAGGTCTGAGATTAAAGGGACGTATGTGGGCCCCCTATGCTAACAGTAGCGCCCTATCCTTACAGAAGTCCCAAATAGAGCATTCTGCGTTGATTTTCGGCTTTTTTGTCGATTAATCACAAATATGACAAAGGCTGCTGTATGGCGGGGGCCCCCCCCAGAGAGCCACAGAACTTCTCCCTGATTCGAGTTTTCGACTCTTGCAGAACCTCGTCAGAAGCTCGACTGTGAGCTCAACTGGTTATCTACTTCAGGTAGGGTAACTCTTGAACAGAGTCAAACAAACACACGGACGAACAGCAACAAATACAGGTCACCTCGGTTTGATTCCAGATCGAAAAGGCTGTGCCAGTCTTGAATAAATATCCATTTGTGTTTGCTATGCCAGTCTTGAATAAATGTCCATTTGTGTTTGCTGTGCCAGTCTTGAATAAATGTCCATTTGTGTTTGCTGTGCCAGTCTTGAATAAATGGCAATTTGTGTTTGCTGTGCCAGTCTTGAATAAATGGCAATTTGTGTTTGCTGTGCCAGTCTTGAATAAATGGCAATTTGTGTTTGCTGTGCCAGTCCTGAATAAATGGCAATTTGTGTTTGCTGTGCCAGTCCTGAATAAATGTCCATTTGTGTTTGCTGTGCCAGTCCTGAATAAATGGCCATTTGTGTTTGCTGTGCCAGTCCTGAATAAATGGCAATTTGTGGTTGTTCATTTCTCCAGTTTTGCTACGTAGATGTGTCAGGTTCACGGTATATGGCAAGCTTGGAACATCCTGTTTTGTTTTGTTGTTGTTGTTGTTGTTTTGGGGGGAGGGTTGTTCCTTGTTGTTGTTGTTGGTGGTGGTGGTGGTTTTTTTTTTTTTTTTTGGGGGGAGGGGGGGGGTTGTCTCCTTGTTTCTTCAATGTGTTCTGTGCTGTCATATCTGCTAAGCGATCGGGTGTGGTAAGCAGCGGTCGGTTGGAGTTATGGGTGTGGATTGATTTCATCCAGGGAGCAAGAGTTACCCAACTTGTTCTTTCATTACTGTTTACCATTGCCTGCCCCATTTCAGATCTCCTTTCGTGCCTCCTACACCTGCCATCAACTCCACTCTCAGGGCAGGGGAAAGGGGGAGGGGGGGGGGGGGCGCAGTGAGGTGGTGGTTGTAACTTGCAGGTTGAAGGGAATGGCGTGGAACTCAAAGGGACAGACAGACAGGACACGACACAGCCCAAGTCTCTCACTTCCTAAAGTCGGACAGTAAGAAGGAAAAAAAAAAAACCTGCACAACGGTTCGGTTCCTCTCTCTTTCCCAGAGCCGTGGAGTCAGTCAAGCTGAACAT
>CM065728.1:4990883-4998383 GCA_033310375.1 Conus canariensis | reverse complement strand
GGCTAATTATTTCACAAAGGGTAAGGGCAAGGTTCTTCAGGGCGGTTGTAATAGGATACTGTCACTGATGACCGTTCTCTCCCTTGATTTCTCGGTAATCACTGGGATAGAGTGATCTTCTCTTCCTGTCTGTCTGTCTGTCTGTCTGTCGTCTCTCTCTCTCTTTTTGATTGTGTTTATTGATTCGGTACGGATTTTTTTAATACACAAGTGTGTGTGTGTGTGTGTGCTGCGGCGCGCGCGCGCGCGTCTGTCTGTCTGTCTGTCTGTCTGTGTCTGTGTGTGCGTTTGTTTGAGTCTGTCTATCTGTCTCTCTGTCTATCTGTCTGTTAATCTGTGTGTCTGCGTGCGCGCATATGTGTGTGTGTGCGCGCGCGCGCACGTGTGTGTGTGTGTGTGTGTGTGTGTGTGTGTATGTGTGTGTGTGGTGTGTGTGTGTGTGTGTGTGTGTGTGTGTGTGTTGTGTATGTGTGTGTGTCTATCTGTTATTCTGTGTGTGCTTGCGTGCACGCGCTTTGGTTTGTCAACACACACGCGCGGGCGCTCAAGTTTGTATATACGTGTGTGTGTGTGTGTGTGTGTGTGTGTGTGTGTGTGTGTGTTGTGTGTGTGTGTATGTGTGTGTGCGTGTGTGTGTGCGTGCGTGTGTGCATGCGTGTGTGTGTTTGTGTGTGTGAGTGAGTGTGCGTGCGTGCGTGCGTGCGTGCATGCGTGTGTCTGTTTGTGTGCGTGTGCTTCTGTGTGTGTATGTGTGTGTGTGTGTATGCGTGTGTGTGTGCGCGCGCGCGCGTGCCTGCATGCGTATGTATGTTTGTGTGTCTGTCTCTCTGTCTGTCTGTCTGTCTGTGTCTTAGTCTGTAACTGTTGCTTTGAAATACATTTTCATTCCTTCTACTTTAGGGTGTAATCCTCTCTCGTCAAATTGTTACAGGTTATGGCAGATAAACTTTTTATACTCCCCCCCCCCCCCCCCCCCCCCCCGGCAGAGTTGCAGTGAGTGAAATTGAAGGAGGATATGGGGGGAGGTGTGAGGACACGTGATCTACATATACCAATGAACGGACTACTCTCTGTGAAGGATAGATTTACTTACACACATACACGCTGTTGCTTTGTCTCTTTCGTTCGGCGGAAGTGTAGATCTTCTTTTATTGATAACTTTGTTTCAAATTTCTGCCTGCAGTTACCTCCCTTTGAAACTCATAGCAAGTTTGCTCCTTTGGCTGACTCCACAAATAACGACCGTAATGGTGTGGACATCCCAAATGGATGCAAGGTCAACTTGGAATCCACTAAACGTCCCACCGTGACCACAGAGTCTGCAACGAACACCTGTCACTCACGCCCTGAAAACTTCGTTAACTGTCGCTCCCTCGCTCCCCCAGCAAGGTAGAGAAATCTGTCAAGTTAAACAGTCCACACCTGTGCGAATGCTAATGCTGAGGCAAATCCATTCCCGCGTCTGCTTACATGGCCTGTTCATTGATTAGCTCACTTCAGTGTTCACCACTGGACCAGTCTTTGGTGCGCGCGCAGGGGGGGTGCAGTCTTCAGTGGCCTCCCGTACCTCGGAGATACAAGAGATCGATTAACCGATTATCTAGTTAACAATATCCAACGATTTCAGATTCGGATTCGGTATACGGTCGCCATCAGCTCATCTCCATACTTCGTCGCATCAACTTTTTTTTTTTTTTTTGTCTTTTTTTTTTCTATGGGGAAGTAGGGGGATGGGAGTGGGGTATAGCGTGTCATGTCATATGCAAATGATTCTACAAATACATCAGCTGAGTTCGTCCATGATTGGGGACCCAGCTGGCTGTACGCAAACACCTGATGCTCGTGCGTGTGTTTATGTTGGGGAGAGAGAGGGGCGGGGAGGGGGGGGGGGGTGTGGTCTTATCATGATGCAGGATCAACATGCATACATTGTGTGTGTGTGTGTGTGTGTGTGTGTGTGTGTGTGTCTATATGTGTGTGCCTATGTGTCTATGTGTGTGTGTCTATCTCTGTGTCTATGTGCATGCCTATGTGTGTCTATGTGTGTGTGTCTATCTCTGTGTCTATGTGCATGCCTATGTGCGTCTATGTGTGTGTGTCTATGCGTGTGTGTGTGTCTATGTGTGTGTGTGTCCTTCATTTAACGTCTATCCACTATTCGTGATATTAGACAACAACAACAAAAAAAGAAAAAAAAAAAGTGAATGTGTACGGAAGTAATTGCGAGCGTGCACATAATGTGTGTATGTGTATATGTATGGGTGCACGTGCACGCGAATGTGTGTGTGCGTGTGAGTGTGTGCGCGCGCGCGTGTGCGTGTGTGTGTGTGTGTGCGTGTGTGTGTGAGTATGTGTGCCTGTGTGTGTGAGTGAGAGAGTTGTGGATGTGTAAGTGTGTGAATATCTTTACACAAGTCATAAGTGAAGATTAACATGAAACAAAATACTTATAACCAACAACTAACTTATCAATTAAAGTCAAAACGGATGACAGTACTAAAGAAAAAAGGGAGAAAAAAAGGAAAAAAAAATAAACAAACAAACAAAATCCTTTGCTTCCCCCCCCCCCCCCCCCCCCCATTTTATCCACCCCACCCCCCTTCCTTTCTTATCCCCCGCAAATAAAGTTAATAAAAATATTATAAGTATTTTCCAATAGGGGTGCGCTCTAAGTGTACAAAGAATTCGTACGTTAAAGCTGGTGACTGAAAAATGGCCTGCACAGTATTTTGCTTCAATACTGGAATGATTTTTTTCATATCATTGCATGAAACAATATGAATTGGAGTAATTTTGTTTCCACATACGCAAACTACGTTTTTTACATATTTTGTTTTAAATGCATTAAGTTTCCACCTGTGCATTAATGAGAGTAATTTTCTATTAAGATTAAAATTCTCTTTGATTCTTTTAATATCAAACTGTTCTTTATAAACGTGATCTACCATACTATATTCGAAAGCTTTCCAGATATGCGACTTAACTAAGTTACACTGTTCATGTACTGATAAGGGGAAATCAAACAGTTCTGAACCAAAACTATTTTTGGCTCCACGTTTAGCTGCCCTGTCTACTTTTTCATTATAATGAAAAGAACAATGTGAAGGAATCCAACAAAAAACTACATGGGTTCCTCTTGCAATCAACATGTGTATCATACAAATTATCTCTATGACCATTTCAGGTCTTGTGTGCAATTGAGAAACTTTTAATGCCTGAAGAGCTGATTTAGAATCAACACAGAACAGAATTTGAAATATTGTTTTTGGAAAGTTTAAAAGATAATTTAAAGCCAGGAGTATCGCTGTTAATTCTGCTGTAAATATCGATTTGTTAATTCCGATATAAAATGATTTCTCTACTCTTAAGTCTGGTATTAAGAATGCACAACCTGTTTGTTTATCAATGCACGAACCGTCTGTGTATATTTTCAAATAATTTGAATAGTTCTTTTCAATATGGCATTTGATACAGCTTACTAACATGTTTATGTTTTCATCTTTTTTCATATTAGTATGTTCAATATCAAAATGTGCTTTATTAAGCTCCCATGGTGGTATAGGAGAAAATAACGGTCTAATGGATAGATCATCGTTATCGATTGAAACTCCAGAATCAGTAATACTTTTTGACGTGTACGTTGCCAGTGTTTTTTGAGAAGCTATAGATTTTGCTCTTTTAGGAAAATCAATATCTGACCTCATTTTTATTTCAGATCTAATGTGCGTTTTATTAGTTGTACTCTTGATAACAAGTTTACAACACGCTAACTCTCTGTATTCATCTAAGGGAAGCATCTGCGCTTCATAATACGTACGAGAAGATGATGCATGCACCGGAAGGCCAAGTGCTAATTTCAATGCCTTGCATTCAATACTTTCAAGCTTTTTCAATAGGTATTTGGGAGCGCTAAAGATTACTTCTTGGGCATATGTTATTTTCGACCTCATTAAAGATTTACATAGAGTTATCAATGTAGATGAATTCTGTCCCCATTTTTCTTTAGAAATAATTTTAAGGAAATTTAATATTTTCCTCGCCTTTGTTAATAAGTATTCAATATGAGCGTTCCATGATAGTTTAGATGTGAAATGGACTCCTAGGAATTTAACTTCTGTCACGTATTTAAGAGGTGTTTCGCCCAATGTAAAAACAGGCAGTTTTTCTGGATTATTGCCACTATTGAAAAGAAT
This sequence comes from Conus canariensis, assembly GCA_033310375.1. Taxonomy (NCBI): domain Eukaryota; kingdom Metazoa; phylum Mollusca; class Gastropoda; order Neogastropoda; family Conidae; genus Conus; species Conus canariensis. Next base: position 4,994,190 of record CM065728.1, on the reverse strand, counting down.
TATATTTGTTTTTTCAACAGATAAGTTCAATCCATTTAACTTCATGTATTCCGACATCCTATTTAGTTCGTCTTGATAGATCTTTCTGATGAAACTTTTATCACGCTGTGGAGTTTTCTTTTTAAGAGTTACTTCCGTCCACATGCAAATGTCGTCTGCATATTGAACGAGAACTACCTTTTTAGATAACTTATTTGGCAAATCATACAATAGCAATGAGAAAAGAAGCGGAGCTAACACTGACCCTTGTGGGATTCCCATTGACAGAGTTCTACTGGTGGAATATGATTTTCCTACTCTTGTTTGTATTACCCTATCTTTCAGAAAGCATTTAACATAATTGTATACATTTCCTGATAGTCCAATATTTTTAAGTTTGTTTAATAGCTGTGAATGCCACACTTGATCGTAAGCCTTGGTTATGTCAAAAAATGTAGCCAGGACACATTTACGTCTTGCAAATTGTTTCTTTATATTTGTTGATAATTTCACTAATATTTCTGTAGTAGATCTCCCTTTACGAAAGCCAGCTTGATTAATAGGAATGATGTAATTTTTTTCGCAGTAATATGCTAGTCTATTCAAAACAATTCTTTCTGATAGTTTACAGACGTGTGATGTTAATGCTATAGGTCTGTAATTTTTAGGATCACTAGAAGACTTTCCTTGTTTATGAACTGGTACAACAATTGTCTGTTTCCATATTTTGGGCATGTCGCTACTATTCCAGCAAGTACTTAGCAAAGCATGAAGAAAAACTACAAGGTTTTCAGGTAAATTCTTTAGCATCTGATTAGATATTGCATCTAAACCAACTGATGATTTCCGTATTGGAATGGCTCTAATGGCTTCTTTTACTTCATATACAGTTATAGGAGCATTAATGTTTATGCTATTATCAGGTGGTGGATCATCATGTTATATTACTTTCTTCTTTTTCTCTGTAAGTTCGGTCAGTGTTCGTTAGACCCTCAGGACGGCTGACTTCAGCGAATAAGTTTACAAAAACTTCTGCTTTCTCTTTAGTAGTGGGCAGATTGTTGTTATCTATTTTTATGGGATACTGTGGTGATGTCAATCCATTTTTCATAGCTTTCAGTTCTTCCCATACTTTCCCCATATCCTTACAATGTTTTACTTCAGAGTTACAGAAATCATCCCAATGTTTCAATTTTGCATATTCTATTGCATCATCACTTTCTTTACCCGTCTTTTTCATTTTTTCATGATTACTTGCTGATCTTTTTTTACAATATATCTTAAATCTTTCTTTTTTCTTGTTATTTGCGCGTTCACATTCCTTGTTCCACCACACATTTCCATTGTGATTTTTAGATTTTTTGTTTTTTATTTTTGGGATCGATTTATCTGCTGCTGTTAGGATAAATCTGCAGAATTTATCATACTGATTGTCTATATTTTCTTCAGTAGAATAATCTAAATCTATGTTTTTAAGGATGTCTTTGAACAGTGACCAATCTGCACACTTGTAATTATACTTTGGAATAACATCTTCTGTGTTTTCTTCTTCTTCTGCTATGTTATTTAAAGATATTATGACTGGAATATGATCTGATCCTAAAGAGTCATCTCCCGTTTCCCACACTGCGTTGACTACCAATGATGGAGATACAAAAGTTAAATCAATGGCTGAGGGATTATGGGTAGATATATCTGGAATACGAGTTATGTTTCCATTATTCAGTATGTAAAGAATAGAATCCGCTATGTTATCTAACAAACGATTATTAGAAATATAGGAACAACTCTTATCCCAGAAAGGGGCATGTGCATTAAAATCACCCCCAATAACCCACTTATCCGTTTGATCTTGGAACCCTTTCAACCATTCAGTGTTCTTATTATCAGGACCTTTTGGAAGATAAATTGAAGCAACATTAAGAATCAAGGATGAAGTGAACTTAACCATAGCTGCACAGCATGACACAGAGGAAATATTATACACTGGTGGAGTTCTTTCACAAAAGTCCAGGTCTTCACGCACATAAATGGCTGTTTGCACTCTGTCTCCACATTGTTCGTAAACCGGAGGGTGGTAAAATCCAGGTAGATATGGTAATTTATCACAGCTCACATTTAAAGATTGTAGTAATAAAACATGAAACTTATTTGCTACTAGATATTGATTTAAGTATGATAGATTTTTCGTTATAGAACGACAATTCCACTGTAGAAATGTAATGTTTGGCTTTTTATGTGCTTTCATTTATATATCACAATAATTGATATCATTTAGACATTAACTATCTTAGAGATGACTATAGATGAAAACAGAAAATCTTGATGATTGACTGTAAACAGCTGAGAGTCAAAGTACGACCAGTTTAGTAGAACCAAGGACGTGGAAAAGGCGGAGGGTGAAAACCTTGGCAACTGTAACGAAAGGCTGCGGGTCTCCTCCGTGGCTTTTCCCAAAACATTCCATGCAGGTGTTTGCCCAGGGTCCTCGCGATGGTGCTCGCTCCTCTGGTCGAGGGGTGAACGTCGTCAGCTGTCAGTACTCTTCTGTCTTCCATCCTCAACTCGTTAAAGGAGACGAAAGTAATGTCGTTTTCTGTCTGTAGTTTCTGTCTTGTCATTGCGTTGAACAGATCTTTCTTAATGTCTAGTGTTTTATTTTTGACAGGAGCCACTTGACTTACTACGATTTTGGCTTTGGGAAATTGACCTTTGGCCTCCTTGACGCATTTCTGCATTTCCGTGCTGCATTTCTCCGGATCTTTCCCCTTCAAATCGTTCACTCCTACATGCAGAACTACACATTCGGGTTCAGGATTCAGAGATACTTTTGCCTCGTTCAGAGCGCGTGTGCAATGCTCAATCTGATACGCTTTTCTCTTTGCCACCTGCAGACCGTATGACAGGCCAAGTCTCCGTGCATCAACCTTCTTCATGATACTGTCATGTATCAGGAGGACACGTGGCAAGTCGCCACCAGATGTAGAAACAGAATGGGATACGTTTTTCTTTGTTGTGCCAGACTGTTTTTCTTTGACGTTTTGTTTGTGTGGAGACTTGGAGTTTTCTATCTTTTGTTCCACAGATGTGTTACGCAATTTCGCAGAACCTTGTTTGACGTTGCTTTGATTCTTTACGTCACAATTCAGTTTTTGTTCTTTGTGGTTTTGTTTCATTTGGTTATTTTCTTTGCTTGGCCTAATGTACGGCTCGCACAATTCATCCACGCCCTTGTTGTGTTGGGGAGGAGATTTTGCCGGCAGCGATGTTGATGCAACTTTTGCATAAGAGCGGTGAGGCGTTGCGAAGGATGTTTCGGTCGATTCGG
>CM065728.1:4965883-4975883 GCA_033310375.1 Conus canariensis | reverse complement strand
ATTGGTTGAGGTTTTGTTGTTGTTGTCGTCGTTGTCGTCGTCGTTTATCTATCGTAACAGCACTGAGAGGACCCTGTGTGGTCGGCTGGATTGACCTCAAACTGGATCTCACTTACAAAAATGAAGAGTGTTATACAAGGGGTGGAAAAGCTCAGTCGGACTCTCTCTCTCTCTCTCTCTCTCTCTCTCTCTCTCTCTCTCTCTCATGCATATATATCTTTTGTTGTTGGTTTTGTTCAACAAGTTAATACTGGAGGAAAACAAGTCCAGGCTAACAATTCTTCCGTCATCGCATCAATGGCTTGGCAAACATTTAAACAAAACAAAACAAAAAAAAAAAAAGGTGGAAGGGGGCGGGAGGGAGAGGGGAAGGAAGAAAATGAGAACACAAAAAATTAGGGAAATATACTAAAAAATGTTAAACCCTTCACTAGCAGCATATGGGAACCATTGTAATCCCTTTTGAAGACAGAACCATTCGTATTCCCTGCTCCGAGGCCTTTCGTCCACTGGATCGGACTCATCAGGAAGGCACGGCTGACTGTGTCTGTGCTCTCCTGGCATCAATTGGATATACTCCACCGTCAATAATGCTGTGTGTTCTCACCACCGAGGGTTCAAAAAATAGAATCCAATAAAACGTCCAAAGCAGCCAGCGAACGGTAGAAAAGTAAAACGTCCAAAGCAGCCAGCGAACGGTAGAAAAGTAAACGTCCAAAGCAGCAGCGAACGGTAGAAAAGTAAAACGTCCAAAGCAGCCTGCGAACGGTAGAAAAGTAAAACGTCCAAAGCAGCCAGCGAACGGTAGAAAAGTAAAACGTCCAAAGCAGCCAGCGAACGGTAGGAAAGTAAAACGAAAAGAAAATGTGATAAGGAAATAAGTTCCTGAAAAACTAAAATTGTTATATGAACAGTATATATATATATATATATATATATATATATATATATATATATATATATATATATATATATATATGAGAGAGAGAGAGAGAGACACTGGGGGACAGAAATTGATAGATAATATAGATGTGTGTGTGTGTGTGTGTGTGTGTGAGCGCGCGCGCGCGTGTGTGTGTGCGTGCGTATGTATGTGTGTGTACACATGTGCGCGCGCGTGCGTGGGTGCGCGCACGCGCCTTGCGTGCGTGCGTGCGTGCGTGCATGGGTGCGTGCGTGCGTGCGTGCGTGTGCGTGCGTGCGTGCGTGCGTGCTTGTGCGTGCGTGCGTGCGTGCGTGCGTATGTGTGTGCACATCATATACGTATTGAGCCATACCATTCCCTACGTAGCGGACACCAGTGGCCATTAGGCGGGGCGTGGCAGTGTTCACAGCTCAGGGAGTGAGGGGGGTGGGGACAGAGGTGGGGGGAGAGGAGGGCGGAAACCAACCGGGGGGAAAGAAAGACAACACCCACACACACACGACAGGCGCCACTAAGGCCTGGACGGACGGTTCCATCCGTGTTGTGCCCGCTCTGACAACAACGGTGCCCCTTTGACACCATCATGCATGATTGATGACACCAGTCTGGGTAGGTTGGGGGCGTGGGGGGGGGGGGGGTGGGGAGCGGGGGGGGGGGAGGGTTTTCAAGGGAAGGGGAAGTGGGGGGGGGGGGACCCGGTGAAACGACGTGATGGGTTCCGGAATGTATATTCCATGGAGACAGAGACACAGCGAGAGAGAGAAAGAGAGACAGAGAGGAGGGTAGAGAGAGAGAGGGTGGAGAGAGAGAAGAGAGAGGAGGAGGGAGAGAGAGAGAGAGAGAGCGAGGGAGGAGAAAGAGAGAGAGAGGGGATGGAGAGAGAGAGAGTGAGAGGGGGTGGGGAGAGAAAGAGAGAGAGGGGGGATGGAGAGAGAGGGGAGTAATGGAGAGAGAGATAGAGAGAGAGAGGGGGGGGGGCGAAGAAAACACAGAAACCGAGACAGGGAGACAGAAACTAAGAGAGAGAGACAGAGACAGAGTGACAGACAAAGACCGAGACCAAGACAGAGAGAGAGAGAGAGAGAGGGAGGGGGGGGGAGGCAGACAGACAGATAAGCAGACAGACAAAGACAGACAGGGACAGAGAGGAGGGAGGGAGGTGTTTGGGGAGGGAAGACTGAGGGAGAGGGGTCTGACCAGTGCGGTGGTCAACAGGTGTGTGGTCAACAGGTGACTTCTCTGTGGTCACCTCATGCCCACACAGGGACACTGGTGGTCCCCCCCCCCCCTCCCACTCCCAACCAGCTCTGCCGCCCGCCGCGGACAGTCCAGAGGTCGGAAGGTCCAGTCCCGGAGTGGTGGTGTGTCCGTGGACCAGGCTGTCTGTCTGTCTGTCTGCCTGTCTGTCGCCCTTTCGTTCGGAGAGCCGTGCAGGATTGGTTTGAACGCAGTAACCTTAGAGTACAGCCTACGTCTATAGCTTCTCTCTGTCTCTCCCATTAAACAGAAACACAGTGTGTTTAAACCCGGGAACTATCGAGTACAAAATGTTTAGGTAGCTTCTCTCAACACTTCTTATGAGAAAGAAACACAATGCGTTTAAACGCGGGAACTTTTGAGTACAATACGTGTGTGTAGCTTCTCTCGGTCTTTCTCGTTAAAAAGGAAACACGGTGTGTTTAAACGCGGGAACTTCTGAATACAAAACGTTTCAGTGGCTTCTTTCTCTCTCCCAGTAAAAAGAAACAGAGTGTGTTTAATCGCTGGAACTTTTGAGTTCAGAATGTGTTTGTAGCTTCTCTCTGTCTTTCCCATTAGAAGGAAACAGGATGTGTTTGAACGCATGAGTTCAAAATGGGTCTTGTAGCTTCCCTCTTCTTTCCCATTAGAAGGAAACAGGATGTGTTTAAACGCGGGGTCCTTTGAGCTGAAAATGTGTTAGTATCTTCTCTCTGTCGTTCCCGTTGGAAGGAAACAGGATGTGTTTAAGCGCGGGGTCGTTTGAGTTGAAAATGTGTTAGTATCTTCTCTCTGTCGTTCCCGTTGGAAGGAAACAGGAACGTAATGTCCACACGACCCTTTACTGATCTCAGACATTCTGAGAAACAACTGGTCCACGGGAAAGACAATGTTAATCTCACCATTCCGGATTTTGACGGAGAATGGAAGCGACAGACAAAAAACGAAGAAAGGGAAGACAGGACATAATACAGTGGTTGTGAGAGGATTTTTCAAGATTATCTTCCCAACAGGCTGACGGCTTCGTTCAGGAGAGATGTCGAGAACTTCCACGATGTAGGGCAGTAGCAGAGGTGGGTGGTGGAGGAAGGGGGGGGGGGGAGCAGGTGGGGGGGGGGGAGCAGGCGGAGGAGGGATGTGAAGAGAAAGGGAGCACACACCATAAAACGATCAAACTTGAATTTGAAAAAGAAAAAAAAAAAAAAGACTACCGGCGAATTACTTGGGCGATTTTTCAACATATCCACCAGCGCTATGCCTTGATTGATGTGTGTGTGGTGTGTGTGTGTGTGTGTGTGTGTGTGTGTGTGTGCAGCTTAAATATCTGTGGCAACCCTCTCCCCCCTCCCCCTCCCCAACCCCCACCCGACCCCCAGTGCTATACCAGCTCAATGCACCGTTTCCACGCTGCTCAATCCGGGTCTATCATCAATAGCCACGCCCCAGCCAGATGTCACGACAAATGACACGTCTTTTACGCCGAAGTCCCGAGGCGCTGAGACAAATGGCAAGGAGAGAGAGAGAGAGAGAGAGAGAGAGAGAGAGAGAGAGAAGGAAAAGGGAAGAAAGTTGTGTAATGTCCACAAACGAGAACATTTTACGTCAACATGCACACAGCGTCAGAGACTAATCACATTCGATATAGCTGAGACCACGTGAAACACGTTTGTTGTGTGTGTGTGTGTGTGTGTGTGTGTGTGTGTGTGTGTGTGTGTGTGTGTGTGTGTTGGGGGGAGGGGGGGTGTAAACAAACCATTTATCATGTGATTTCAGTGAATTAAAATTTGTTTACGTGTATTAAAGTGATTCAATTGTGTTCGTCACTTCTTCACTTTTCAGAAATTCGGGAGAAAAAAAATCAAACGCAGTCTCCAACAGCACGAAATAAGACATTGCCACCACAGGCCACACGCCACGATTAAAATTTTGCTCTAAGACAAGGCATAATCAAGCGTTTTGAGGCCTTCCAAAACTTTGGGCCAGCATGTAAATTTTAACTGATGATTGATCAAAAGAACAAATCCCCACCAATTATTTCCCTTGTGGGGGGCGATTTTCACCGATAAAATCACAAACAAGCTTCAAATAAATTACCTTCCCCTCAGTTGACGTCACATTTCAGGCCTTTGCACTCACCCGTGACCCTATGTTTGCGCCAGCTGGAAGCCCCCAAACAGTCCCATTCCTTTGATTGTCATCTGTCCGCTTGCAACCACCTGGCTTGTTACCTTGATGGCCATATGAAAGAAGATGAGGAGAATCAACTTCGGACGCAATAAACATTCTCAAAACAATCTAACTGCGCCAGTCTATTAATACTCGACTCTTTAAGCAAGGCCTTGCGCATTGATTTTTTGGTGTGCAGCCACAATAAACGACATCCAGAAATCTCCAAGGGAGGGAATCTCTGTTACAGCTGGCGTTCAACGAGAGTGACCCCGCCGTTTTCACAGGACAAACGGCACAGACGGGGCAGGCCAAGAGCAATTCAGTCCCATCAGTCGGCTCACCTCTTCAATCTGAGAGAGCTGGTAGAGCACCGGACTGATCCGGGGGTGGCTGGTTCGAATCCCGCTGGGTCGTTTCGGCACAGAAGGATTCTTCCCTTTGACTGAACGTCGGTTCTGACTCCATTTCCCAGGAAGTCTTTCCAGTGAGACTATAACCGAGGATCCGTGTGCGAACGCACGCATAAAGTTGACCTCTTCCGAGAAGGCCGATTAGGATTTAATTTTGATGACGCGTGTTCATACCGCATACAACCTCGAGGAAACTCGACTTTGATGTTCCATTGTCCCTATTTTAGCCCAACCCACATGACAGGACTTTGTTTTGGAGCTGGCACTGATCCCTAAACCATACCACAATGTCTCGGATGGGATTTGAACCCAAGACATCAAACCTACAAGCCGCAACGCTAAATACAGCACCACGGTACTTGATGATATCGGAGTGTGTGTGTGTGTGGTGTGTGTGTGTGTGTGTGTGTGTGTGTGTGTGTGTGTGTGTGTGTGTGTGCGTGCGTGTGCGTGCATGTGTGTGTGCGTGCATGTGGTGTGTGTGTGTCAGTGTGTGTGTGTGTGTGTGTGTGTGTGTGTGTGTGTGTGTGTGTGTGTGTGTGTGTGTGTGTTCTCCCCTGTCTCATTTTTTTTTCAATCTCCTCGTAGCTTCACTCCCACACCGCCCATTGCAGCCAGCCAAGCACAGCCACACCCAGACACGTCCCGTGTGTACCCCACCACCAGCAGTCCATTGAGGCCAGCCAAGCACAGCTACACCCAAACATTCCCGTGTGTATCCCAACACCAGCAGTCCAATAGATATCTTCATCAGATCGACATGAGCTCACTCACCGAAGGAGACACAGGACCAGTTCTGTCACAAAGGACAACACTACAGAACTACACGCAAGTACAGGCTTCTCTCTCTCTCTCTCTCTCTCTCTCTCTCTCTCTCTCTCTCTCTCTCTCTTTTCTCATGTTAAAATGTGAAAAAGAAAACCACAACAACAACACAAAAAAGAAAGTCAAAAAGAAAGAGAGGAGCGCATTGATAAGAAAACGAAAAAAAAAAAAAAAAAAGGTCAATCGATAAAGAAACAGTATCCGAGAAAAAGACAACAGGACAGAATACCACACGCACACACACACAAATGCGACAAAGCCAAAATGCACGAGAGACGCCCCCCCCCCCCCCCCCAAAAAAAAGTCCCATCCCCCAGACAGCTGAACAGGAAACACGGACGGATCCAATCACCCGACACAGTATGAACACCGTAGCTGGTTACTTTCAACGCCATCATTCATCATTCATGACCGGTCTGGCACTCAACGGCTGCAGGAATCTGACTCGGCCGATCGGCCGGTTGTGTCCGCCTGTCGGTCTGGCTGTCGGCCAGCACAAAGCACGGTCTGTGCGCGGAACAACAAACCCAGTCAGCTGCGTGATCTGGCTGATTTGCGCGGTGAATCTTTCATGGCGCCTGTAGGTAAAGGGAGACAATAGTGATCAAGTAATCATGATGACCGCCATTAAAAACCGTCCATCTCTTGTTACTTTTTTTTTTTTTAATCAAGCCCTCATCATGTTATTTTTAGCTCAGCAACGTTTTCATTCATAAACTAAAAATTGACATAGGTTGTCTTTTTTTTCTTTTTTCTTTTTTTTTGTGCCAAATTGTTCACGCTTTCTGTCGTTTTCCGGAAAATGCATTTTTAAAAAAGTATCACAAAGGTAACTGTAAATAAGCTAGTCAACCGGGACGTAAGGTGAATGAAATTATATACTGTTCACACACACACACACACACACACACACACACACACACACACTTTTATCTTTTGAAACAGATGGAAAACCTGACAACCAAATTTTCAATGATAGGATTTTCTAAGTCGACATCTGAACTTGGACCAGAGACTAGTCTGACGCTGTGTGTCAAGTGAGCTGTAGTGGGTCACGTTGTCACAGGGCCAAAACGTACTTGTTTGTTATGGGTCAACCGTATTACCGTGTGTCAGCCATCCTTTTAATGAATAACAATGCTAATTGGTTGCAGGCACAATGACAGACAAAACAAACAGACAAAGAGATTGACAGATAGATAGACAGACAAGTGGATGTAAATGAACACACACACGCGCACGCACGCACAAACACATGCGTGCATAGGTGTGCATGCGTGCGGTGGGGGAGAGAGAGAGAGAGAGAGAGAGGAGACAGACAGACAGACAGACAGACAGACAGACAGACAGAGACAGACAGACAAACAAGAAATCGCTGCGTAAAACACTGTACCCTACAATCCCAAAGGGCTGAAAGGTTGATGCAAAATTTTGCATGATCAGAAAGGATGGTAAAAACATCCTCCACCTCCATACAAAGGGTAAATGCTCACGTCAAAAGTTACCCCAGTAAAATCATAACACTTTACATGTAGGCCTGCTTGTGAACGCAAGGTCGAACGAAAAAAAAAAAAAAAAAAAAAAAAAAAAAACGTCTTCTCAACCTGGCGCTCCGCGTGCTTTAAAGTTCCTCCCAAAGGCAAAGACGTGGGACCAGCACACCACAAGCGTTTCGCTCCACGAAGACCTCGTCAGGCTCGCAACTGCATCTTCTTCACCTGCTGATGAGAAGCACCTCCATGCACAAAGAAACAGAACTCCCCCCAATCGGGGAGGTGCTCCTCCCTGTAAGAAAGGTGTCTCTGTTAAAGGAAACAAAAAGGAAACGGGACGGAAAAGGGCGGAAACTAATTGGTCCAGAAACCGAAAGTAGTAGATGTAAAAGGCACAGAGGATGCCACCAACCGGAGATGAAATTTCAAATGGTTTACCAAATTACCTTTCAGAAATCCATAGTTTAAAATACAGCACTCCACAAGCCTGAAGGAAAAAAAAGAAATAGAGAGACAGAGGGATGGATGGATGGATGGATAGAGATATAGATGATATAGATAGATAGCAGATAGATAGATAGATAGATAGATAGATAGATAGATAGATAGATAGATAGATAGATAGATAGATAGACAGAGATAGATACAGAAATACAGATACATATTTGACAGAAACACCAGTGTGGCCATGAGATCTAGTGGATAATGTTGTTTAAGCTTTCGCGCTGAATGGGCTTCGTCAGGCTCCCAAACATACACGTAAGAAAATTACAAAGCAAATTCATACGAAGTAAACAAACGTTGCAAGAATTACCACTGCACAGAAACAGCCAACAACAAACCAACCAAAACAACGGTTCAAAAAAAGGACAGTAAGAAACCAACATAGACACCAACAAGTCAGAGAACGAAAGGGAGAGAAGAGAGGAAGGTGGTGGAAGACAGGCAGAGAGAGAGAGAGAGAGAGAGGAGAGACGAGGTGGGAATCTGGAGGTTGGAGAAAAGAGACGGTACGATTTTAACAATACCCTTACATTTTTTCATAATGTTTTCTTAAATGTCAGTACAACCATGAGTTAGTCTGACAATAAATTGGTTTCAGTCAGTCAGTCAATACCCTCACATTACAAACTTGAAACGTAAACAAAAGGAGTGGGTGTGGACGGAGTTGTATGATTTCAACAAAACAACTACTAAATACGTAAATAAAGGGGGGGGGGGGGGGTGTGGAGGGGCAGAGAAGACAGTGGCTCTTTGTCTTCCCTAGAAACTGACATTTCTGACAGTCAAAAGGCCAAGTCTGTTAAGTACCCAACCGCGTCAGCTGGTCAGTAAGCTGAATTCGTGATGACCACATGAAGTGACACAGGGAAACGAAACCAGAGGACTGAAAAGTCTGACCTTCACAGAGGAAGGAAGGACTGCGAGCTCTGCTCGCCTGGCTACGTCTAGGACTGGGATGAGAAGAAGAAATAAAAGTACTAGTCAAATATTCATGTTAATAAATAACGCTGTCACTGTCTGATTTATAAAGCAAGTCTTCCGGTAGGGGCAAGGGAGAGAAGGTAAGGGAGGGATGAGGGTGAAAGGTGGAGGGGGGAGGGGGAGGGGAAGGGGGGGATCGGGATGTGATGTTGGTGGTGGCGAGGAAAGACACTGACGTTCGGGGATGGACATGGGAGAGGGGAGAGTTGGGGGAGGTTCTCGGGGGGGGGTGTGTGTGTGTGTGTGTGTGTGTGTGTGTGTGTGTGTGTGTGTGTGTGTGTGTGCGTGTGCGCGCTCGCGCATACACACACATACACATACACGAATACGCACGCACGCACGTATGCACACACGCACGCATGCACGCACGCACGCATGCAAGCACACACACATGTGCGCCCGGGCGCGCGCGCGCACACACACACACACACACACACTTACTTCGAGTATCTGTCACGGGCCAAACAGGGCCAATCAGGATTATGCAGTAGAACCCGATCTACATTGTCCAACACCTCGCTTCATACAACCATCAAACTATCGTTTTACAGTCTTTAAACCTATTGAGGGGACAAAAATCAAAGCATCAAACACAGGAATACGCACTGTGAACCTCCTAACCCCGAACATAAATCTATTTTCCTTTCACAACAAAAGTGAAAGGAATGTAAGTGTAATTTTGATTGTGAGTGTACCTTTACCAAGAGATCCAAAATGACGCAAATACCGAATGGCTACGTTCATAGCGAGACATACGAGAAAGGATTGATCCCTGGTAATTTCAATGCCTATGGGGGAGGGGGGGGGGGGGTCATACATCAATACTCAGCAACCGACCTTTTAGAAAATACAGTCAGCCTTCTACCTGCTGAATGATGAGAAGAGTGACGAGGATACCTAATATACAGAACAAAGAGACCTCCAGCACTGAGCCATCCTTTGTTGTTCACATCCATGTGCCAAACAGTGACTGCATTTACAGACCCATACTTCACAAAATTGTTGTTGTTGTTGTCGTACCCTGGCTAAAAGACTCCAGGGATCATCCGAACAGCCGAAGTACTTGAGCACTATGGTACAAATGCATCAGGAAGTGACCAACAACCCATTATTATATTTACTCCTGATGGAAAATTTAACTGCCCCAGCTACGCACAAAGATATTACTGCGAAATTGAATTTCAAATACACTGGAATATGTTTCAAATGTCTCTCAATTTAACAAAATACTCGGCAGCATGCTGATACAACTTATTCGAAATTCACACATTCTAAACAGCTATGATAGAAAACGGAAGCAACATTTTCTCCAGCAACCACTAAACCTGTACTGTTTGATAACAGATTCGAAACATTGGACATGCCAACGTTCTGGACATATCAAGAGCTGATCCCATTTGTGGGGAGATAGGGGGGAGAGGGGGGGGGGGGGGGGCAGCGGAGGAGGGAACACT
>CM065728.1:4940883-4960883 GCA_033310375.1 Conus canariensis | reverse complement strand
ACATGTGTAGACCTAGCACGTTTCCGTGAGTTGTTTCCTTCTTTCTTTGTTTTCGTCTAGCTCGTTAAGACTGGTATATGCACGGTTGGTTAATTAATGGGTATTTCTTTAGTCACGAAACAGCACAACGGTAACAGCGTGTTGTCCCGTTCAGAGCTTGACTGAAGAAGCAAGAATGCGCACGGGGGGTGTCGTCCTGGTGTATTATAGGTGTTATTGTAGTTTGCTCTCAGCTGAAATGGATCGAGAGAATAAGGACTTGGGGGTGGGGGGGAGTAGCAGAATATAGTTTACGCACTGTAACTATACTGGACTTTTTTCCCCTCATCCACATAGCCAGAGTTATAAATTGTGACCATTGTTTATTTACAATCTTCACAAACGAATGAGTTCTTCATTCGCCTGAACAACAACGGTAGGAGTTTTGTGGTTTTCTTCATTAGGTTATCAAATAACCCTAGGAGTTTACAACTCTCACTCTACAACACCGTCATAGTCCATGTACCTTCCCCCCTCTCTTCCTCCCACAGGTCAAATCAGTGCAAAAAAAAAAAAAAAAGGCAGTAACGAAGAGGACGAGGAAGAAGGGCAGAGAGAAAGAAAAAGAAGAAAAAGTCGAAAGAAAGACAGACAGAAAAACAAACAAATGAGATGGTTCAGGTGTCTTTTTCCCCCCTTCCTACTTGCTGCGATCCGGGTAGCCAGGTACTACTCAAAGCGGCCGCGCACTGGTCGAAGCACTGCAGATAACTGGCTGCCGGTGGACGACGAACCGTGCTCGCACAGAACACACTGACAGACACACGGATAACGCGGCACCCAGGAAGAGCGGGCGTGCAGTGCAGGCAGACCTCAGCCCATTGATCGGCGAGGCGGTGTGGCCAGCTGACGAGGAAGAAGAACAAGAAGAAGAAGAAGAAAACGCGCAGCCGGCATGTTAGTGAGTGCTACGACGATCAGCTGGTTCCCTCCCCCTCTCTCCCTCTTCCAGTTTCTCCCCTCCCTCTCTCCCGCCCACCCGCCGGTTGGTCGGCACTGAGAGCTGTCTTGTCACCCGACGGAGCTGTTTGTCGAGGCTGTCGTGTCCACGGAGCGGCGGAGCTGTCACAGGAGCTGTCGACGTCGTTTGGGGATATTGGTGTGTACCGTGGTGGGTCGTCGGCTGGAGGTGGTGGTGGTGGTGGTGGTGGTGGTGTGGTTTGGGGTGGAGTCAGATGGGCAAGTCTGACGACGGCACCAGTGTTGTGTTGCGCTGCTGGATGAATCGGGTGTCTGGACCACAATGCGAGCTGTCAGCGTACACACACACACACACAGAGCCCGTGGCATGCCAGTGGGGTGTCTGTTGCACGTGCTGTACACACCAAACACAGGTGCAGAAAGGACGACGGGGGCTTGATCTCGGCCGACGATCGGGTGGAGAGAGAGAGAGACACGGAGGGCGGGGCCCCCAGCGGCAAAGACACACACACACAGACACGGATGGTCAGGGTCGTGCGCAGGCAACTGTCATTCATGCAGTCCACCCACAGCGGCGCTCGTGACGACGACGACGACAACAACAACACTCGGGTGGACACACACACACACACACACTCACACACATTGGGTGGAGGCTGACTGACACGATGACGTCATGCGCAGCAACCGTCGGTATGCCGCACGTGCTGTGGGGGCTGTGTTCCGCCGAGGGGGCTGGAGTGTCAAGCCGAGAAACTGACAATGAGCTTCTCTACATCCTCTTCAACCTCAGCTCCCGGGAGTGCACGCGTCCCCAGCCACCAGTGAATCTCAGGATCCACGGGCTAGGCAGACATTGTGGTTTCTCTCCGCATCTGCCCGTAGCGGGTCGGTCGTATGTGTTGTTTCCATGATAATCGATCTGCCTTCAAACTTCCTCCCTGTAAGTCCGCGCTTAATTACAGTCTCCTGCACACGCCCCGTGCTGTGTGTGACAATGGCGATCCTGCCCTGTGTGGTTAGGGCACGATTCTGCCAATGGGCAACAGCGGCGTTGTCACTTCCTTTGACGTCGTCAGTTTCACTGTTCTTTTTTGACGTCGTCAGTTTCACTGCTCTTCTTTGACGTCGTCAGTTTCACTGTTCTTTTTTGACATCGTCAGTTTCATTGCTCTTCTTTGACGTCGTCAGTTTCACTGTTCTTTATTGACGTCGTCAGTTTCATGCTCTTCTTTGACGTCGTCAGTTTCACTGCTCTTTATTGACGTCGTCAGTTTCATTGCTCTTCTTTGACGTCGTCAGTTTCACTGTTCTTTATTGACGTCGTCAGTTTCACTGCTCTTCTTTGACGTCGTCAGTTTTCCTGTTCTTTATTGACGTCGTCAGTTTCACTGTTCTTTATTGACGTTGTCAGTTTCACTGCTCTTTTTGACGTCGTCAGTTTCACTGTCTTCTTTGACGTTGTCAGTTTCATTGCTGTTCTTTGACGTCGTCAGTTTCACTGTTCTTTTTGACGTCGTCAGTTTCATTGCTGTTCTTTGACGTCGTCAGTTTCACTGCTCTTCTTTGACGTCGTCAGTTTCATTGCTCTTCTTTGACGTCGTCAGTTTCACTGTTCTTTATTGACGTCGTCAGTTTCACTGCTCTTCTTTGACGTCGTCAGTTTCACTGTTCTTTATTGACGTCGTCAGTTTCACTGCTCTTCTTTGACGTCGTCAGTTTCACTGTTCTTTATTGAGTCGTCAGTTTCACTGTCTTCTTTGACGTTGTCAGTTTCATTGCTGTTCTTTGATGTCGTCAGTTTCACTGTTCTTTTTGACGTCGTCAGTTTCATTGCTGTTCTTTGACGTCGTCAGTTTCACTGCTCTTCTTTGACGTCGTCAGTTTCATTGCTGTTCTTTGACGTCGTCAGTTTCACTGTTCTTTATTGATGTCGTCAGTTTCATTGCTTTCTTTGACGTCGTCAGTTTCACTGTTCTTTATTGACGTCGTCAGTTTCATTGCTTTCTTTGACGTCGTCAGTTTCACTGTCTTTTTGATGTCGTCAGTTTCATTGCTCGTTCTTTGACGTCGTCAGTTTCACTGTTCTTTATGACGTGTCAGTTTCACTGCTCTTTGATGTCGCTAGTTTCACTGCTCTTGTTTGACGTCGTCAGTTTCACTGCTCTTGTTTGACGTCGTCAGTTTCACTGCTCTTTGATGTCGCTAGTTTCACTGCTCCTGTTTGACGTCGTCAGTTTCACTCCTCTTTGACGTCGTCAGTTTCACTGCTCTTGTTTGACGTCGTCGGTTTCACTGCTCCTCTTTGACGTCGTCAGTTTCACTGCTCTTCTTTGACGTCGTCAGTTTCACTGTTCTTTTTTGACGTCGTCAGTTTCACTGCTCCTCTTTGACGTCGTCAGTTTCACTGCTTTCTTTTTGACGTCGTCAGTTTCACTGCTCTTGTTTGACGTCGTCAGTTTCACTGCTCTTGTTTGACGTCGTCAGTTTCACTGCTCTTCTTTGACGTCGTCAGTTTCACTGCTCTTGTTTGACGTCGTCAGTTTCACTGCTCTTGTTTGACGTCGTCAGTTTCACTGCTCTTTGACGTCGTCAGTTTCACTGCTCTTGTTTGACGTCGTCAGTTTCACTGCTCCTCTTTGACGTCGTCAGTTTCACTGCTCTTCTTTGACGTCGTCAGTTTCACTGCTCTTTGATGTCGTCAGTTTCACTGCTCTTGTTTGACGTCGTCAGTTTCACTCCTCTTTGACGTCGTCAGTTTCACTGCTCTTCTTTGACGTCGTCAGTTTCACTGCTCCTCTTTGACGTCGTCAGTTTCACTGCTCTTCTTTGACGTCGTCAGTTTCACTGCTCTTCTTTGACGTCGTCAGTTTCACTGCTCTTCTTTGACGTCGTCAGTTTCACTGCTCCTCTTTGACGTCGTCAGTTTCACTGCTCCTCTTTGACGTCGTCAGTTTCACTGCTCTTCTTTGACGTCGTCAGTTTCACTGCTTTTTTTTTTTTTTTAATCGTCAGTTTCACGTCTCTTTACATCATCAGGGTTCTGGTTCTCTTGCAGTCACAAAGCTTCACTTCTTCGGAAAACACCAGTTCTAGTTCTCCTTAGATCATAACGGTTCCACTTCTCATCAACCCGCTATTTTCACTTCCTGACTTCATCGGTTTTCTTTATTTGAAACCATACGGCTTCTGCCTCCCTTAAAATCGTTTACTTCTGTTGAAAAATCGTCAGTTTGACATCTCATGAAATATCAGCGTTTCGCTTACATGTAAACACTTCTTTCTCTTCGAAGTCTGTACATGATCCGAGTTCCATATGTGTGTGTGTGTGTGTGTGTGTGTGTGTGTGTGTGTGTGTGTGTGTGTGTGTAGAAACACAGTGCAGTAAAGTGCCACATCTACGGCTACCCTCTGAAATAACAAATTTGGAGAGAAAAGAAAAAAACAAAGTTGCTGTGAGCACAAGGTACTATTCCATTACAAAAAAAGATAAATAGTTAATGAATAAGAAGAGGGAGAGCGCTTTGCAAAGCTGTCCACTAACTCGCCTTGTTTACTTCAGCGACTGTGCAATACAAGCTAAACAAAGAATTAAAGTCAATCAGTCTCGCGCGACACAGAAGGAAAATGATGTCAACTCCCCCATCGCCTACCCAACGTCCTGCCCCCCCCCCCCCCCCCCCCCACTTCCCCCCATTCTTTCTCCTTCTCTTCACATTCCCCCAACAACAACAAAAACACACACACACACACACACACACACACACACACAAAGGTGTCAAAAGTCTCGCGAAATCTCGGGCTGCGCGAAGACTATGACGTCAGCACTAGCTCGTAATGTCCGGAGGTGGCCGACTGGTAGATCTGAAGCAGTTTAAGCGATAAGAGACAGGCGTTTACATGTTGATATACCCTATTCATTAAATCCGAACCCGATTAGGAACAAACAAATGCCCATCTTCGCTGAATTTGAGAAGATAAGTGATTGCTCGTTCTTCGTTTTCATTGTCCTGAAAGTTGTTTGTCTTGCCTGAAGAAGACCTAAGAGGTCGAAACGCGTCGTGTTTTGTCTTCTTATTTGTTTGTGTTTGTCCATGCTAACTGGCGGATTTACTTTAAATTCCTTTTAAAATCCCTTCCTACAGGTTGGTCTGGATTAGGGCATGGGCGTTTACATGGTGTATTAGCATACATGGGTATATTCAACGATTCAGTCGATTTTTCATGTCAATGTCAGTACCCAGCGTTTCATCTCCTGTGTCTATAATTAATGTCACATCCATGTGAATAATCAGCGTTTCATTTCAGTCGGAATGTCATCAGCGTTGAACACTGTGTGTCTGAAAAAACACAAATCGGCTTTCACCTTATTCTATGTCATCAATCTTTCACGCGCTCTGGTGATTGTGTGGCGTTCACGCTAATGTAGTTCTGATCTGGTCTAATGTCACACTGGCTGGTTTCTTAACGCCAGCGTGTCCGACGATTGGCCAAAGACCGTTGTCATATCACGCGATTCAGTTCAATGGCCTCGAACAAACCAAAAAAAAGAGCCTGTTTTCTTTCTTTCTTTCTTTTTCCATTCGTTTTTGACCTTGCCTTTTAGAACTAATTTGTCAGTGCGCTTCCGTTGTTGCTGTCGTGTGTGTGTGTGTGTGTGTGTGTGTGTGTGTGTGTGTGTGTGTGTGTGTGCGCGCGCGCGCGCGCGCGTGTGTGTGTTTGTATATATATATATATAATATATATATATATATATATATATATATGCGTGTGTGTGTGTGTGTGTGTGTGTGTGTGTACACGAAGAAACAGAACGGAATTTAACGTCTCTGTCAATCATTACGTACGAGTTCAAACACGGGAAATAGATCTCAAAGTCTCATTCGAAGGAGGTGGGTTAGCGTCCGTGTGTGAATTTGCCTCTGAACAATTTATAGTGGGCTTGGGAACCACCAGAACTCTGACATCAAGGCAGCCACACTGCATCTTCGGAGGATCCATCCTGTTAGGAGAACGAAGACTGGAACTTACAGTGGCAGAGGGCCACTCTTTTTACGCTTCAAAGTTCAGCTGTCATTCAATTTA
This sequence comes from Conus canariensis, assembly GCA_033310375.1. Lineage (NCBI taxonomy): Eukaryota > Metazoa > Mollusca > Gastropoda > Neogastropoda > Conidae > Conus > Conus canariensis. Next base: position 4,954,838 of record CM065728.1, on the reverse strand, counting down.
ACGAATCTTTTCGGCCAATGACGTGACCTGGAAAATATGTGGTCCAGAACTACCCCACATATATTGACGTCAGTTGACAGTTTCGTCTTGACAGAGAACAAAACGATGAGATGACCTGTACGGAACAATGAGATTACCTCCACGGAACAGTGATGGCCTCAACGAACAATGAGACGCCCCTCCAGAACAATGGAGACGACCCTCCAAGAACAATGAGACGACCTCCACAGAACAATGAGACGACCTCCACAGAACAATGAGACGACCTCCACGGAACAATGAGATGGCCTCCACGGAACATGAGACGCCTCCACGGAACAATGAGACGACCTCCACGAACAATGAGATGGCCTCCACGGAACAATGAGACGACACTCCACGGAACAATGAGATGGCCTCCACAGAACAATGAGATGGCCTCCACAGGAACAATGAGACGACAGAATCCTCCACGGAACAATGAGACGACCTCCACGAAACAATGAGATGGCCTCCACGGAACAATGAGACGACCTCCACGGAACAATGAGATGGCCTCCACGGAACAATGAGATGGCCTCCACAGAACAATGAGACGAACAATGAAAAACCTCCACGGAACAATGAGATGGCCTCCACGGAACAATGAGATGGCCTCCACGGAACAATGAGATGGCCTCCACAGAACAATGAGACGACCTCCACGGAACAATGAGATGGCCTCCACAGAACAATGAGATGGCCTCCACAGAACAATGAGACGAACAACGAGATAACCTCCACGGAACAAAGAGATGGCCTCCACGGAACAATGAGATAACCTTCGGGGAACAATGGGATGACCTCCAGGGAACAATAGATAACCTCCAGGGAACAATGAGATAACCTCCACGGAACAATGAGATGACCTCCACGGAACAAAGAGATAACCTTCGGGGAACAATGGGATGACCTCCAGGGAACAATGAGATGACCTCCAGGAACAATGAGATGACTCCAGGGACCATGAGATGACCTCCAGGGACCATTGAAGATGACCTCCAGGGAACAATGAGATGACCTCCAGGCTAAGATGAACAAGCATGACGTCATTCATCACGGTCACTGCCGGGTACCCTGAGTCGGTTATCGCTGTGAGGCCGCCGACTTCCCTCTTCCAATCGATACATCGGCTACACAACGGCCACTGAGTGACACACTTTTTTTTTCCTCATGTGCGCTTCCCCCCCCCCCCCTCTCCCCCATCTTCCCCACCACCTCCCTTTTTTCCCCTGACGGCAAACACTTTTCCTTGTTCCCTGAAGGGAGGAGTCTCGTGTAACAACCGCTGTTTGCTTTGAACGCGTCCTGGGGAGCTCGTGCCGCTGACCTCAACCTCAACCTTTAACCTCTTCGGGGTCACTGACCGAAGTGGGGTCAGCGGACCGGGCACGCGACTTCAGTCACTTTTTTTTTTTTTTTTTTTTTTTTTGGGGGGGGGGGGTTTGGTGGGGGGTGGGGGTGGGTTGAGGGAGGGGGTAGGGTTGGCAGTCCACTCCGCAGATGCGCTGTCAACACCACTCGTTCTGAAAAAGCGTTCACACTTGCTGACGGAGAGAAAGAAAATCCTGTCCATCACTTGTGGGAACCCACCCAGAAGCGCGAGGCAGTGTGGCCACACGCCACAATTAGGATCTTGCACTCCATCACTATATAATCCATGTCAGCGTTTTGAGGCCTACCGCAAGTCTGAGCCAGCATGAAACTGATAATTGATCGATCAAAAGAACAACACATCACCGATTATGTCCCTTGGTGGGTGTTTTTTTTCCGGGGGGGGGGGGGGGGTTGTTTTTTGTTTTGTTTGCTTGTTTTTATGTCCACCGATAACATCACATACAATCTTCAAATACATGACCTTCCCCTTAACTGACGTCACATTTCAAGCTTTTGGACTCACCCATGACCCTATCTTTACGCCAGCTGGAAGTCCCCAAAGAGTCCCATTTCTTTGATTTTAATCTCTCTGCTTTGGAACCACCTGGCTTGTATCTTGATGGCCCTATGAAAGAAAATGAGGAGGATCACTTTACTTTCAATTCAGACACAGTGAACATTCTCAAACAATCTCATTGCGCCAGTCTGTAAAACACTCGACTCCTTAAGCAAGGCCTTGGCGCATTCATTTTTGGTGGGCAGCCAGTATCCCGTGTTCGATGGTGCCCCTCACAAAACCCCCGAGACAAGCGGAGGGGGAGGGAGGGAGGAAGACTGGATGGTGCGTGTGTGTATGAGTGTGAGTGAGAGAGGGGGATGGAGGAGAGGGGGCGCTAAGAGTTGGGGGAATACGGGGACGGATGGATTACTGCTTCCCTTCTCACTGCCACTTGTCTCCCTTTTGATCAGTCACCTCGGGAGGGACAGGAATGGAGGAGAGCGGGTGGATGGACAGGGGGGAAAGGGTTAAAACGGGAGGAAGGGTTAAAAGGGAAGATTCTCTCTGCTGCCGCCGCTGGCGGTGGTCGATGATTCGGTTAAGCTGGCGTCGGCTTGTGTCGTGCGGTGCCTGAGATTTGGCAGAGAGATTCCCCCTCCCGCTTATCTTTCCTGGGTTTACCCAAAGCAGCTTGTTTGCCCTGTCACGCACGTACGACTCGTGGCTTGGAGCTGGGAGGGAAATACGAATGGATGTGGTATTGGTATTCACAGTGGTGGTGGTGATGGTAGGGATGGTGGGGATGATGATGGTGGTGCCTCTGTGATCCCCCAGTCAGACAGCTAAAAGACCGCATTTCCCATTAGCAGCCAGCTAATTCCTCTGACGTCTTTATAAAAAATATAAAAAAAAGAGCGAATTAAAGTGGCTGGATCACTGGAGAGCTGGCTTGACCTTGATTGAATTAACGACAGCATGAGCCAAGCGGGAATATGCACAATGTTGGCTTGGCGTATTCACGTTCACCCGGGTTAAAGTTGCAGAATAAAGACCACTGAAAAGAGACAGTCGGAAAATGGCAGAATGAAGAACACTGAAAACAGACAGTCGGAAAATGACAGGATAAAGACCACTGAAAAGACCGGAAAATGGCAGAATAACGACCACTGAAAAACAGACCGTCGGAAAATGGCCAAATAAAGACCACTGAAGAGAGACAACCGGAAAATGACAGAATAATGGCAAGTGACACTGGACAGAATAATGACTACTGAAAACGACAGAATATATGCCAACTGAAAAAGAAAAATAAGATCTGAAAAAAATGGCAGAGCAAGGGCAACTAAAAATGTCAGAATCTGAAAATGCCAGAATTGGGACAACTGAAAATGCCATTACAGACCACAGACCACAATGGAAAATGCCAGTATAAAGGCGACTGAAAATGCCATTACATAATTATGAGAACTGAAAATGCCATTACATATGATAACTGAAAATGCCATTACATAATTATGAGAACTGAAAATGCCATTACATATGAGAACTGAAAATGCCATTACTTAATTATGAGAACTGAAAATGCCCGACCAGGCCGGATGAGAACACTAGAATCAGGACAACTGAAAACAGATGAAAGCGGACAATTCAAAATGGCAGAATAAGGACAACTCTAAATGGCAGAACAAACTAGGGTTATGTGAGTTTTCCGTTTTCGACCTGATCGCAGAACGGTTCGGGTTTACTGGGGAGTTAAGAACCAACACAACCACACGTGTTCTGCACTCACCACGCCTATAGCACCGGTGGATCAGGACTTTACGTCACTCCCGATGATAAGCCAGTACTGAATACTGTGCGCTGTCCTCGTTCCGTTCATGTTCTTTACAGCCGAGCCAGCTCCTAGGTCGGGCTAATGATTTCATAGCGTCTTCTCACATTGCAGTAACGTGAGAGAGAGAGAGAGAGAGAGAGAGAGAGAGAGAGAGAGAGAGAGAGTGTGTGTGTGTGTGTGTGTGTGTGTGTGTGTGTTACGGACAGTCCCATGACGAAAGCATCATGGTTCCATTGTTTCTCTCGTAGCATGAAACCGGCTCAAAGGCCAATGATGAGGTGGGAAACAATGTCTACAGGGTTCCCGTGTTTTAAACTGACCATACGGAACGCATTTTCAAATTAAAGACACAAATGTTGTACACATCATACTCCTTCACTGATCCATATTTTAACTACAATAACTTTTTTTTGTCTCCCACTTTTATTTTCACACTCCCATTCACAAGAGTTCTTACAGTTAACTTTGTAAATAACAAAGTTTATATGACTGAAAAAAATATGTAAGATGTAGCTGGTGAAGAAAAGCTATGGATTTGTTCCCGGAACATGTCGTATGTGGGAAGTTGCTAGATGTGATAGTTTACCGCTTATGATTTGCTGTCTGAATTTTTGTACACGTCAATGTTCATGAAGAAGCAGCTATCTTTCATTATTCCTATACCACTATTTCTAAGCCATTTATAGGATTTTTTGTGTAATTTGTCTTCATTTTCTAGTGGGTTTCCCTTTCCATTTATTTATTCACTCATTTTTCTTTGTTATATAATACATATATATATATATATATATATATATATATATATATATATCAGGAACTTTTCAAAGTTAGAAAGATTTTGTTGTTGTTTGTGTTGATCAAACCGGTGGGTCTAAAATCGTGTTCATTAAGAACAATGGTCAAACGGATAAACACGGGGATTCTATATGGTGACAGAACTGCATGTATGGCCTATTATTTTTTCTTACACAACCATGTAGGCAGCCACACTGGATTTCACGAGAACTGAAATCTTTCAGAAGAACGCCGATTTTTTTTTTTTTTTTTTTGCAGGACTTACCATCATTGAGACAATCCCCAAATGACATGACATCAGATAACAGTTCAGCAGATAACAATTTCAGAATCCAGCTCCCCAAAGCCCTTCCTCTCGTCGTCATATCCACACCCCCACACTCAACGTCGAAGTGGCCCACAATCCGAGTCAAATTTCTCCATGTCTGACGATTTCGGGTCAATGTCTTGGTGTCAGTAAAGTTCATTATATTCCATTCAGCGGTTGTTGCCCTTCCACTTCTTCCTAAGTTGCCTTGGCCTTCTCTCTCCTCGTACAGGAATTGTAAGGACTATCTTGAAGAGTCCATTCCACCTTGTTATTTGTCAACAATTTCAGTTTCCTTGTCAATGATTTCAGTTTACTCTGTGTCTGACAGTGGCCAGTATTCGCATGCTCTTTCCTGTGGGGCGACCATTTAAAGCACATCGTCACGAATGATACGATCTCTGAAGGCAACGGCCCGTCTCTTGCGAAAGCATCCACTCCCAGGGTCTGAATCTTCTTCTCTAAGTTCTGCTGTCAAGGTTCATGGTTAGCATCCTTAAAGATGGATAGAAATGACACACACAAAAAATACGCAACAACAACACTTTCCTTTTTGTCCGGCCGGAGGCTTGTCCTGAAGGCTGTTTGCATTGAACATGTCACCACCTAGCGCTCGTGCGCTGGCCTCACTTCCCTAGCGTCAGCCAATCAGGACACACGATGGACAGGTCCCGGAAGTTCCGTTCTCTCGGATTATTTTTTCACCGTCCTTGAGGTCAGTCTTTTGTCCAATGCTTGTCATTAATGCTCTCCATCACTCTATAAAAAGCATTACCATTTGGCTGACAATACACAGAGCTGAAGAAGATCCTCTACACGTTGGGGGACCCCGAACCACCAGTCTCATTTGCCTAGATCAGAAAAGGCAGAAAGGATGGGAATTAGAGAGGCGTGGGGAGGGGAGGGGGGGGGGGGCGGAAGGGAAGATTCACCTTTGATCATTCAGCCGGGCTAAAAGGAAGGAAGGAGGGGGTGAGGTGGAAGAGGAGGGGGTTCTCCCTTCCATCGCTGGCTGTCGATTATTTCCCGGAGTTGTCGGACTTGTGCCATGAAATGCTGGTGATTTTGTACGGAGGTTCTCTGCCTTTTATACCCTTATCTTAGAGCAGGAACACTTTGTTTCACTGTAATGCAGAGAGGTTCGCATACTTTGAGGATATGAATGGTGTGGTAATGTCTTTCTGGTCGGGGGCAGTGAGGTGGCGGATACGAGCGATGATGATGGTCGCGGCAGTCAAGTCTCAGCTTCACTGATCCGATGTCAGGGGGCTTCAAGGTTCAATACCAGTTCTGATTTTTTCACTGATTGGTAGCAAGCTTTCATCTTTGATTAGACTGTGATAAATGAATTAATGAAATTGGTAAATAGGTAGAACAAAAGGTCATTGTTACTGGATACAAACTGAAATTTGAAATTTCGTTTGAAATTTCAGACATATGTTATCAACATTACTACCTTTGTCATTACTACGTTTTCTTAATTGTTTACTTATTTGTTTGTTACACACACACACACACACACACACACACACACACACACACACACACACACACACACACATTTCAGACATATGTTAGCAACATTACTACCTTTGTCATTACTACGTTTTCTTAATTGTTTACTTATTTGTTTGTTACACACACACACACACACACACACACACACACACACACACACACACACACACACACACACACACATGCGCGCGCGCATGCACGCACACACACTCACACAAGAACGTACGCGTGCACACCACCACACACACACACACACACCACACACACACACACACACACACACACACACACTGCGGTAACTCTGAATAAACAGGAGGGAGAGAAACAAGATGGTTGGTTTATATTTTTCGCAGCTTATCACAACCACCATAAACTGTCATAAACACATACACACCCATTGTCTACGACATCTACCATGTGATCTTGTGGCTCAACCTTTCACATTTACGCCAGGTCAGCAAGAAAAGCTCGAAGTCATCAGACTTCCGATGTCTACTATGTAAAAGCTCATCTTCATCCACTCAATCTCAAGAAAAACTTCTTTTTTTTTTCTTTTTTTTTTTCTTTTTTTTTTTTTTTTTTGGGGGGGGGGGTCTGTCTTTAGTCTGGTTGCTTCTTTTGTTGTTGTTGTTGTTTTCTTTACAATTTAAAGTTGAACGAAGTCGAGAACACCTTCGAAGAAACGATCTGAGAAATCGCCATGCTACCTACCTCATGGAAATTACGCACTGTCCGATTTCTTCTTCTGTTTCTTGGTGGTGGTGGTGGTGGTGGTGTTGTTGTTGTTGCTGTTGTCCTTCTTCTTCTTCTTTTTCCTTTTCTTCTTATTCTTCTCCTACTTCTTCTTCTATTTCTTCTTCTTCTCTTCTTCTTCTTCTCCTTCTCCTTCTTCTTCTCCTCTTCCTCTTCTCCTTCTTCTTCTTTTCCTTCTTCTTCTTCCTCCTCCTCCTCCTTCGTTCCTCGGCAAAAAGTCCCCAGTTCACCACTGTTTGTATTTTAACGCGTGGGGATCATTTTCAATCCTACCATCAAGGCAGCCGCATTTCGATTCACGGATGTGTGGTTTGATACAGATGTGTGGTTTGACACAGCTTATCTACCATGCAGAAAGAAAGGAAACAGAGCGTCTCCTTTTTTTAAGTATTCTTTACAGACCGACCTAAAGTCTGGCTTTAGACCTAAGGCAATCACACCTCAAAGAAAGCTAATGTGGGAAGACCACAGAGCAAAAGACCACCTAACGTTCAGGTTGACTACTACACACTCACCGTAATCCATTGTATGCTATTCGTTGTATTGAACAAAACAGCAAGACTACAGATAACATCAGCATAACAAGAATAGACAACTAACGAATCATAATAACCATAGCAACAAGATAGCGGTGGTATCCATAACACCGCCGACGCTTTCAGTACCAGTTCGCTACCTCTCGAATAATCAAATTCTGATCAGATTACGCTGTCAAAATTAACATATTTTCAACAACAGTGTATTGTCTAGGGGACGAGATGGAAGCATTTGGCTACAACAAAGAAGTGAAGTAAAAGACAGTGTTAAAGCAGAAAGCCCCGAAACCACATTAGACCTGGGTCCCTTGGACTCCATAAACCCTGAAGACTTGACGTTTTAGGAAATACGTTACATGGGGAAAAGCCATGTGTGAAAAGGGGTTAATGGAAATGGTTAAATCAACCTGCTGGTTATATGGTTAACTTACTGGTTGCTCTAATTCTATTAGTGACACATCATTGTTGTTATCTAATCCCAATGTTCTTTGAGGGACAGCAGTGTGGTTCTCTCTCTCTCTCTCTCTCTCTCTCTCTCTCTCTCTCTCTCTCTCACACACACACACACACACACACACACACACACACACACACACACACGCACACACACACACACACACACACACACATATCAGAATCTGTTGCAAAATTCATCATACTGGCGTGTACAATTCGGCTGCAAAAGATAAAAATGTACGCCATTAAGAAAAACAAAAATTCTGTGACGTTCTCTCACGATGATTGATCTGTTCCAGGCTCAACCTTTTTGGTTTGTGCAGTTGTTAGTCTGTTTCTCAGTCCACGAATTGAATGTGTTATTTCGGTTTGAGTTCTTCAAGTCTGGATTTGTTTACTATTTACTGAAGGGGAAAGGGACTTAATTTGAACCTGGAGATTAATTGGACTAATGCCATATTTATCATACCTAAGAAAATATAATTTGTCGTGTTTTGTGGTCCGAAGCGTCGCTGTATATTTCTTCCCTTGGACTAATGCCATATTTATCATAGCTAAGAAAATATAATTTGTCGTGTTTTGTGGTCCGAAGCGTCGCTGTATATTTCTTCCCTTGGACTAATGCCATATTTATCATACCTAAGAAAATATAATTTGTCGTGTTTTGTGGTCCGAAGCGTCGCTGTATATTTCTTCCCTTGGACTAATGCCATATTTATCATACCTAAGAAAATATAATTTGTCATTGTTTTGTGGTCCGAAGCGTCGCTGTATATTTCTTCCCTTGGACTAATGCCATATTTATCATACCTAAGAAAATATAATTTGTCGTGTTTTGTGGTCCGAAGCGTCGCTGTATATTTCTTCCCTTGGACTAATGCCATATTTATCATACCTAAGAAAATATAATTTGTCATTGTTTTGTGGTCCGAAGCGTCGCTATATATTTCTTCCCTTGGACTAATGCCATATTTATCATACCTAAGAAAATATAATTTGTCGTGTTTTGCGGTCCGAAGCGTCGCTGTATATTTCTTCCCTTGGACTAATGCCATATTTATCATACTAAGAAAATATAATTTGTCGTGTTTTGTGGTCCGAAGCGTCGCTGTATATTTCTTCCCTTGGACTAATGCCATATTTATCATAGCTAAGAAAATATAATTTGTCGTGTTTTGTGGTCCGAAGCGTCGCTGTATATTTCTTCCCTTGGACTAATGCCATATTTATCATACCTAAGAAAATATAATTTGTCGTGTTTTGTGGTCCGAAGCGTCGCTGTATATTTCTTCCCTTGGACTAATGCCATATTTATCATAGCTAAGAAAATATAATTTGTCGTGTTTTGTGGTACAAAGCGTCGCTGTATATTTCTTCCCTTGGACACAGATCTTATCCAAACAAGGGAGTTGGAGGGGGAAGGGGGGCGAGGGGGGGGCATAGGCAATATATTGCTGTGTTTAAAATTCGATAAGTTTGCTTTTATGTCCTTTGATGACGTTAAAACAAAAAGTGAAAATAGAAAAAAAAAGAACCCACGACAAAGCCCAGTGATCTGGCTGGCACTTTGTAAAACATCAAGGTGCAGTGTCAGTACGTGATGGAGACAGTCTTTCAAAAGGGGTGGAGAAACTGGCATAAAGGGAATCCTTTTGCTCGGGCAGGCCTATGACTGCTGGTACAATATACCAGACCAGGTTCAATTTTACCTTCGTTTGTATAGCCAGCGGGAGAAAAGTTGTTTTGTTTTTTTTCCCCAAAGATAGCTCAATTCTGCAGATTATATATATATATATATATTTTTTTTTTTTTCTCTCGGCTAAAAGACTGAAATACACGCTTCAATGCTTTGGGATTCAAATTACCTTCCTTTCCACTAGCATTCAGTGTTTCAAGTAAGCTATAAGTACACATGACTAAGATTACATATAAGTATGCTATTCAAATTAATTATTTACTCTGGATTCAATAAATGTTGACATTTGCTTTGTTGTTTGTTGTCATCCCCATCCCCCAGCCTCACCAAAGATTCTCCCTTTGTCTGTGGTTCTTCCCCCTCTCGTAACCGTTACCACTTCCTAAAGAAAGCACGAGCGCGCGCACACGTCTTTACATAATCATCTAACATAGTCATTCAATGATTTTCTTTTTTTTGTGGGAAATTCACATTTTTTGCGTTACGCTAGTCGAAGAAAGCCAGGCATTAAAACACCATTGTGCGTCATTTTGAAAGGGGTTTGAAGGGTTGGGAGTGGGGGGGGGGGGGGGGAATGGTCAGTTCGATTTTCCCCCATATGGGTAGATCCACAGCTCGATGCCCACAATGCTCGATCCTCCCCCTGCTAGCCTATGACATGCGGGTCTTTATTTGTTGCATGAGAAAGATTTTCTGTTATGTCCCCCCCCCCTCTCTCTCTCTCTCTCTCTCTCTCTCTCTCTTCTCTCTCTCTCTCTCCCTCCCTGAACAGGCGCTTTTTACTGTTGTTGTGGGCGGGAGAATATCGAGCTAGAGGGAATGTCCACCTGGGGGAATAGTAGACAAGGGAGAGTATCGAGTGGAGAGAATGTCTACCTGGGGGAATATTGGACAAGAGAGAGTATCGGATAGAGGGAATGTCCACCTGGGGGAATACTGGACAGGGGAGAGTATCGGGTGGACGGAATGTCCACCTGGGGGAATATTGGACAGGGAAGAGTATCGGGTGGACGGAATGTCCACCTGGGGGAATATTGGACATGGGAGAGTATCGGGTAGAGGGAATGTCCACCTGGGGGAATATTGGACAAGGGAGAGTATCGGGTAGAGGGAATGTCCACCCTGGGGAATATTGGACAAGGGAGAGTATCGGGTGGAGGGAATGTCCACCTGGGGTAACATTGGACAGGGGAGAGTATCGGGTAGAGGGAATGTCCACCTGGGGAAAGATTGGACAGGGGAGAGTATCGGGTAGAGGGAATGTCCACCCTGGGGAATATTGGACAAGGGAGAGTATCGGGTAGAGGGAATATCCACCTGGGGGAATATTAGACAAGGGAGAGTATCGGGTAGAGGGAATATCCACCTGGGGGAATATTGGACAAGGGAGAGTATCGGGTGGGCGGAATGTCCACCTGGGGGAATATTGGACAAGGGAGAGTATCAGGTGGAGGGAATGTCCACCTGGGGGGATATTGGACAAGGGAGAGTATCGGGTGGACGGAATGTCCACCTGGGGGAATATTGGACAAGGGAGAGTATCGGGTGGAGGGAATGTCCACCTGGGGGAATATTGGACAAGGGAGAGTATCGGGTAGAGGGAATGTCCACCTGGGGGGAATGTTGGACAAGGGAGAGTATCGGGTAGAGGGAATGTCCACCTGGGGGAATATTGGACAAGGGAGAGTATCGGATAGAGGGAATGTCCACTTGAGATAACATTGGACAAGGGAGAGTATCGGGTAGAGGGAATATCCACCTGGGGGAATATTGGACAAGGGTAAGGGGAAGTATCGAGCAGCGACAAGCAGGGGGAATATCGTGCAAGGGAGGAGGGGGGGACATCGAGCGGGGGGAGGGGAATGTACTGGGGAAGTACAGAGCTAGGGTGAGTATAGATACGCTCCCAGTAAAATTCTTGGCCTGGAGCTCAAAGGCATAGCATGACAAGAGAAACTTTAGAGACAAGTTGAGGGACTAGCAACACCACATGTGAAGATGAGTGCAAATACACACACACACACACTCCCAAACACACGTGTCCCTACACACAGGCAGCCGTACTACTGTTTCACTGGTTCTGTTGTCAGATCACTCCCTGTGCCTTTGAACGTAGCCTGGATTTGAATACGCGGTAGAAACTCTCCCGTCATGAAAAGTCCATTGGATTACGATTTCGCTATATCCAGCCTTCAAAAACGCAACCCAGGGGGACAATTACTTCATTACTACAGGATTTGGATATGACTGGCTTTGACTGTAACTATTTCTTTGGCAGCTTTGCCTCCAAGCTGACCTGGAAGAAAGGAGAGTCTCCACTCTTGAATCACATGATGGATCAGGTTACCCAACGCAAACAAACAGGCAGACTCTCGCTCAGCCTGAGGACAAGGTTTGTGTTCATATGCCATTCTGTCGTTGTGGTGAATTAGACACATGTAATTCATGTGTACTACAATACAGCTATGCCGGTTTGTCAAAGAAATGACATTTTTTAAGATTGGATCTTGCGTGCAGCCTCCGTCGAATTCAGTACAATAACTGGTTAGGGCCAGAACATGTATCCGGATTCCTGTAGTTCAAAGATCAAGGTGAGAATATAGTGCTATTAACATATGTTATATATGCAAGGAGATGCGCAGAGCCATTTCATCATTTGTTTCGCAAATTCTGAGAATGGGTTTAGTAGGTGTCACATGTGATACTTGAAAGTCTTGCTTTTTTTTTTCAACAGATGTGAAAATGAATACAGGATATACACGTGCCAATACAAGCAGAACACCATTTAGGAAAATGACACTGGTTTAATTAAATGCTCTCATCGTTGAACTTGATGAAAGCGCCAATACACGTGAGATATTAGCACGATAAGAGAAAGCAGCAAGTTGTTAAGTACAGATTGTTAGCTGTACATAATGTGTACTGTGAAAGAATGATCGTTAGCTGTACATAGTGCGTACTGTGTAAGAATGCTCACAGTGTTCCGAACGACCTGCTCCAAGGCAACCGTACACGTTGCTAGGGTGATCTGCAAAGTTTGGGTTGGAGATTACACCACAACATGGTAGCTTATATATATATATATATATATATATATATATATATATATATATTTCATACTACGTCCACTGAAAACAAAAAGAAAGAAAGAGAAGAAAGAAAGGAAGGAAGGACGAAAAGAAAAGAAAAGAACAGAAAAGAAGTTTTCTTTTTCTAAAAACAAACACACCACCATCACAAACATAACAGTACCTTGACTGCATCCGACAGAAAAGAAAAAAGAAAGAAAGAAAGAAAGAAAGAAAAAAGAAAAGAACAGAACAGGAATAAAAGAGAGAAAAGTTTGTTTTTTTTTCCCAAACACACACACACACACACACACACACACACACACACACACACTCACACTCACACACACACACACACACACATCAACATCACAAACGTAACAGCATATCTTGACTGCATCAGACGGCAAAGCGGACAGAACGTTACCACTGTAGTCCTGTAGAACCGTTTCACATTCAGTGAATGAATTATTCACTCAGCGTGGAAAATCGATCGACTGATGTCCGTCATTCCCACAGTCAATTCATTTAAGCGCCGATGCTACAGATCATTTCAGACAACCACGGCTGCTCTGGCCGGTTCGTTGGTTGGCTGCTGGTCTGCTTGTTTGCTAGCTTGCTTGCTTGCTAGCTTGCTTGTTTTCTTGCTTGCTAGCCTGCCTGGCTGCTATGGTGACAAGCGCGAGCGACTGCATGGTTAGTGTTGGTGAATGTGCGCGTGAACGTGTGTGTCTCTGCGTGTGTTCGTATTGTCAGGAATTTGTACTGTGCACGCGCGCGCCTTAGACAGACAGAGAGACAGACAGACAGAAACAGAAAGACTAACAGACAGACAGACAAATAAACAAACAAGCGGACAGACATGGAGACGGATAGGCAGAGTTGATACGTGTGAGACAACTGTCTACATACAGCACAAAACAACACGTCTTGGCGACGTGATTTGCGTCATCCTTCGACACAATTGACAAAAGCTGAAAAATTAACAAAACAAAATTAACCATAGTCAATGAATAACTCGACGCACAAATAACAAAATACGTAGACACATAATCATCCAAAGAACACACTGCATAGATGAAGAAACCGCCTCAGACA
>CM065728.1:4910883-4935883 GCA_033310375.1 Conus canariensis | reverse complement strand
ATAGCCACTCTACTCTACACTGAGAGATAGTGTGTTACCAACAGCCACTCTACTCCACACTCAGAGATAGGGTGTTACCAATAGCCACTCTACTCCACATTGAGAGATAGGGTGTTACCAATAACCACTCTGCTCCACACTGAGAGATAGTGTGTTACCAATAGCCACTCTACTCCACACTGAGAGATAGGGTGTTACCAATAGCCACTCTACTCCACACTGAGACATAGTGTGTTACCAATAGCCACTCTACTCCACACTGAGAGATAGTGTGTTACCAACAGCCACTCTACTCCACACTGAGAGATGGTGTGTTTACCAACAGCCACTCTACTCCACACTGAGAGATGGTGTGTTACCAACAGCCACTCTACTCCACACTGAGAGATGGTGTGTTATCAATAGCCACTCTACTCCACACTGAGCGATGGTGTGTTACCAATGGCATCTCTTTTCCACTCTGAGAGATAGTGTATTATCAATAGCCATTCTACTCCACATCAGTCTAGTTGTATGGCGACAGAGAATGCCTGGAGCGATAGTCTTATCGATGTGACAATACTGTGTACCAAGACCACAATGGGGGACAGGGATGAGGAAAGACTGGGGTTAGGGGGGAGCTGTGGAGGGGGGTGGGGTGGGAGTTGGGGGGGGGGGAGGAAGAAACCGATGGTACCATGCATCTCACGGAGAGAAGGCCGGTAAAGGAACGATGATGGATACGACTGAGCACCATGCTTGATGTCAATGGAGATGGACGGCGCTCTGTGTGAGTGGACTTCCCGCTTTGCGTCTGACGTCTCTCCGCTCGCCGGTGTTTATGTCACTGGATTCACGTGCAAGGTTTTTGTTGGTAGCGTGGTGCAGGTTATGTGGTGGTGATATTTGTGTGTGTATGTGTGTGTTGTGTGTGTGTGTGTGTGTGTGTGTGTGTGTGTGTGTGCGCGCGCGCGCGCGCGTGTGTATGGTTGTGTGTGTGTGTGGTGTGTGTGTGTGTGTGTGTGTGTGGCGCGCGCGCGCGCGCGCGCGTGCATGCGTGCGTGGGTGTGTGTGTGTGCGTGCGTGTATGTGGGTGCGCGCGCAAATGCCTGCGTGGGTGCGCGCGCCTGCGCACGTGTGTGTGTGTGTGTGTGTGTGTGTGTGTGTGTGTGTGTGTGTGTGTGTGTGTGTGTGTGTGTGCACCTGAACGTGTGTGTGTGTGTGTGTGTGTGTGTGTGTGTGTGTGTGTGTGTGTGTGCTAGTGTGTTTGTGTGTGTAACTTAGCAGCGAACAGTTGAAGTCGAGAGACAGACAGAGAGAGGAGCAGAGCGACACAGACAGAGGGGCAGAGAAACTGGCACAGGGACCCCAGCATGGTTCATGCATCTCATGAGCCCAAGACTGAATGGTATTTGAACATTGCTACTCTGTTGCAGGGTCACTAACGTTAAAAGACGAGCACTCTGCTGCAGGGTCACTGACGTAACAAGACCAGCACTCTGTTGCAGGGTCACTGACGTAACAAGATCAGCACTCTGTTGCAGGGTCACTGACGTAACAAGACCAGCACTCTGCTGCAGGGTCACTGACGTAACAAGACCAGCACTCTGCTGCAGGGTCACTAACGTTATAAGACGAGCACTCTGCTGCAGGGTCACTGACGTAACAAGACAGCACTCTGCTGCAGGGTCACTGACGTAACAAGACCAGCACTCTGTTGCAGGGTCACTGACGTAACAAGACCAGCACTCTGCTGCAGGGTCACTGACGTAACAAGACCAGCACTCTGCTGCAGGGTCACTGACGTAACAAGACCAGCACTCTGCTGCAGGGTCACTGACGTAACAAGACCAGCACTCTGCTGCAGGGTCACTGACGTAACAAGACCAGCACTCTGTTGCAGGGTCACTGACGTAACAAGAGCAGCACTCTGTTGCAGGGTCACTGACGTAACAAGACGAACACTCTGTTGCAGGGTCACTAATGTAACAAGAAGAGCACTGCCACTGGGTAAGAGTTATTCAACGGATTGGTGTAATACGTAGACAGAGTCATCTAGTTCCATACAGATCCTATCATCTGTTGGTCATACATCACTAGGATATCACTGGCAGACACTGCCCTGAATAATGAGCAACACGCCCAGTGTCATCTGGGTCTCTGTGTCTTCGACGCAATCCAGAGTTCACACACACTCGCGAAGCTCCGCGCAACCCTGGACAGACTGACTCTGAGCCACGCACGGGACAGCAGAGGACAGCCCCATCAGAATGTACTAAGGTGGCGGTTGTGAGTTTATGTGTAGCTCCTACTCTGTTCTTCTTTGCTTCAGTCGTTTGACATCTTCAATGCGTCGCTCCATGGCCTGTTCACCATGTGAAGGCTCCTGTCGATCGTCTGGTCCCAGTTCATCGTTGGCCGTCCCCTTCGCTTCTGGCCCTCAGGGTTCCACTGAAGGACCCGGTTGGTAAGTCTGTCAGGTGGAGGTCTTGCACATGTCCCAGCCAGCTCAGACGACGCTTGTACAGAGGGATTTTTCCCTCGGAGTTAACATTGGTTCTGACGCCATTTCCCTTACAGTCCTTCGAATGAGACTTTAAACCGAGGTTCCGTGTGTGGACGCACGCATAACATCTTGCACACACGTAAAATCCCGTCACCAACTTTCGGAAGAGAAGGCCAGCGTGGCCGTTGGTATGGATGACACGTTACACTTAGTATGCACCTTCCCCGAAGATGGAGTATGGCTGCCTTAACGGTAAGATGAAAAACGGCCATACACACAAAACTCCGCTCCCTTTGTTGGGTAGATGGGATTAATCCTTGCCTGTCTATACAGGGAGTGTCCTGCGTACGCGGGGGGAAAAAAAAAAAGGCGACGCTTGCATTTGACTGAGGACACCGAGTGTTGGTTGGGCTCGAGTTCCGACTACCTCGTTCATCTTTAAGTCGCTTCACCCGATGCCCAGGGTTTTTCGTACGCGTTTGCTACAGAAGACCGCGAGTTTCTTTTATGAGCTGGTTTTTCATGGGCCTAGTTTCACAGCCACGCCAAGAGGGTGGATAACACACTGGCGGTGTGTTCTTTAAAAGTATTGTTAAACAGAACAATAGTATTTGTTGTATGTTTCATCAATACTGTAGTAGAGTCTCCATCAATACAAAGAACTCGTTTGCACCTTCAGAAATTTTTACGGACTCGGCATTACTGGATCAGACGACTAGTATTGTGAATACATTTTGCATTGCGTGTCGGCAAGCATTTGTCATGGTAATACTTCAGTTCGTAAGCGCATCGTTCTTACATCATCAAAAACACCACAATGTGATTATTACAACACTACCGTTGTATATGCTCTCCCCCCCCCCCCCCCCCCCCCCCCCCCCCCCCCTCCTCTCTCTCTGTAAAATATTACTTAGATGGAGAAAACTGCATATTTCAGCTCTCGCAACAAATTTTACAGACCACAGATCAAAGACAACCGGCCCTGCGGAATGCACAGATACGGTACAACCAGGGTTTGACACAATTGTAATGTAAGGGCAGTAACTTCAACACAGCAACTCTGCACAGTTTCGCTCCCTTGTTCTCTCTCTCTCTCTCTCTCACACACACACACACACACACACACACACACACACGCACATACACACGCGCGCGCGCGGGAGACCTCTCTCTCTCTCTCTCTCTCTCTCTCTCACACACACACACACACACACACACACGCACGCGCGCACGCGCGGACACATACACAAGCGCGCGTGCGGGAGACCTCACTCTCTCTGAGCCACATATGGAAGTATTTCACATTCAGGTCTCTCAGTGAAATCTAACAACATCGAAGAAAATCAAACACACAAACAAATAATACTAACAACAACAATACTACTACTGACAACAATAATGATGATGATCATAATAATAATGATGATGATAATAATAGTAATAATGATAATCGTCTGCATAGAATTTCCGCCACAATATTAGAAGGTTTCCTATCTGACCTCAAGTCATCACATTCAACATTTACCTCGTTCTTTCACATTGAAGACGGGGTGGATTAATAAGGGAAAGTGGCTGAATCAGACACACGGTTGTTTACATTCTGTCTTGCTCTTCGCCTCTGTCTCTGTACAGTTTGAATCGAGCCACGCTGTTCGCCGTGAAGCTTCCTGCGCTCGGTAGGCCCTCCATGAACAGGTGTTTTTTTTTTTTGGTTTTTTTTTTTTTTACACACGTTTCCCTCTTGGTGTTGGAGGAAGTGGAAAGAAAGAGCTTTCAAGATCGGCCGCTTTGCTTAGATGGTGAGATTTACGTCGTGCTAGCCCTGCGGCCATTAAGGTCACTTCTTCCCACAAAAGGCGATTTTTTTTTTTTTTTTTTTTTTGTCTGGGCTTTTTGCACTACGATGTCTAAAGTTCCCCCTCCCGTCTTCCCCCTATTCACCGCGATATGGAGAGAGAGAGAGGAACAAAGAAGGAACGAAAGTGGACAGAGACAGGCAGAAAAAAAAGGGACGACAGGAAGGAAACGGGAAGAAATAAGGGAAGGAGAGAAAAGTATAGGACATCTGGAAGGAAGTGCACAAACAAGGGAGGAAGAAACGCGGAAGGAAGGAAAGAAAGCAAGAAATCAGTGAAAGAATCAACTGGCAAAAAAAAAAAGAATTAATGGAACGAAGAAGGACAAGAAAGAAGGGAAGGAGAGGAAAGGAAACGAGACCAGAACAAAGGGAAACAAAGAAGGGAATGAAAGAAAAAAAAGAAAGAACGAGAAGAAGAGAGAGAGAGAGAGAGAGAGAGAGAGAGAGAGAGAGAGAGACAGACAGACAGACAGACAGACAGAAAGCAAGAAAGACAGACAGATAGAGACAGAGACACAGAGACTGACAGAAAGATAAAAGGAAAAGCACAGACACAGAGAGACAGAGACAGAAACAGACAGACAGACCGACAAAGAAAAAGACAGCGCGAGTAAGGGTGACTCAGATTTAGATGATTTATTCATTTAAAGCCTTAGTCCCAAATGAAAAGGGCGAAAACAATATTACAGTGGGAAAAATATCATAAAGTCAGCACAATCACGAGTTCTTACATTGACAACATACGACAGAGAGACAGACAGACAGACAGACAGAGACAGACGGACAGACAGACAGATTGACAAACACACACACACACACACACACACACACACACACACACACACACACACACAGACTGACAGAGAGACAGACAGATAGACGGACAGACAGACAGACAGACAGACAGAGGTCTACTGCGTGCAACAATTGTCGAACCAGACACACCCAATGCAGCTGTGTGATGTCATATAAAAGTCAATAATCTTGTTTTTCGCTGACCTCACCCAGAAGAAGCGTCACGTGATTGGCTGGGTTGTAAACACGAGCAAAACGGCTCAGGCACGTGACTCTCGTGCACAAACCTCTCTGCAAGCGTGCAAATCAGATCCTCCCTTCTGCGGCGGGCATTAATTTCTCAGTACGAATGCAATCACATGTGTTGAAAACACTCACGTTGTTACGGAAGGTCTGGAGAAGATATATATATATATAGTGTGTGAGAGAGAGAGAGAGAGAGAGAGAGAGAGAGGGAGAAATTCGAGTTCGAACATGTTGAGTATATGTTACAGATTGTTAATTCAAGATGCTTAAAGAGCATGTATATATGCGCAATTGATCAATAATTCACAAATAAGCTTAGCATGACCATCCTTTCTAGCTTGAACTTTCACACACACACACACACACACACACACACACACACACACACACACACACACACACACACACAATTGGATTTTCTTTTCAAAGGAAAGGGAATGGAGAAGGAGGTGAGGAGGTCTCCGTCGTGTGTGTGTGTGTGTGTGTGTGGTGTGTGTGTGTGTGTGTGTGTGTGTGTGTGTGTGAGTGTGTGTGACTGTGTGTGTGTGTGTGCGTGCGTGCGTGCGTGCGTGCGTGCGTGGTGTGTGTGTGTGTGTGTGTGTGTGTGTGTGTGTGTGTGTGTGTGTGTGTTAGTAAGTTACATTCTACATTTTTTATCTTTGAAAGCTAGAGTCCTTTCTATTTTTTTTTCTCTTATTTCTTCTTCAAATTTGTCATCTTTTTTCTCATTTCTTCTTTATGTTTATATCTTGAAATCCCTTTCTGTACTTGCTTGCTTTTTAACGTGTGTAAGTTATGCCCCTTTACTCTTTATTCTTCCTTTCCTAGCTCATGTTTGTAAGGTTCAACTTTTTTTTTACTTGTACTTTCCTCATTTGTTCTTCTGTGTGTAAGATATGATATATATATATATAATAAAATATACACAGTGCGCACCCCAGGCAAGGCAGCACCATCGTCAACAGAAAACGTACTCACAATCCATACGGCCGACTCCTATTTTCGGTGTGGTTTTCGTACCAGTGTGCAGTGTGACTAAAATCAATGCGGCACAGTCAATGTTCGTCGTCTTCCACTCACAGAAGACACGCCAACAAGAGCAAAAACCACAGAACTCAGTGGGTTGACCTCCTCAAGGCAATCGATACTGACGGTTGGTGGCCTTCGACATACCCTCACTAGGCTAGGGTGTTCGAAGACACTCATCTCACTGGGTGTATTATTTATACAGGATAGGCGAGGGTTCATCAGAATGACATTGGTTCTGATGTTCTTCATCCGACCTTGTGAAGAATGGGGGAAAGCAGGGACGTGTGTCGATACCTGCCCTCTTCTGCCGTCCCTGATTTCTGCTTACAGCAACATCAGCAAACAATAGATACGTAGAGTTAGTAGTAACATGCTACGATGTTGTTTAGATCAAGGGCTGTTCATTCCTTATCACCGATTACCCTACACAAAAGTGCACTGCCCTTTCTCTACACATTATTTAACTTGCTTTCGTGAATGAAGACGCATGTGTAGAAATGCTCATGCTCACAACCATATGATGTGTATGGTAATAGTACCAACAAGCACAGTCAATGTGTGCACATATCCACATTTCTTCAGAATGAAACTCTTGGGACATAACACCATGCTAAACAAACACATCCCAATGTATAAGCACATGCGGACGTGAGAAAACTCGAGAACATTCCTATACTCACTCAGGTTAATATCAAGATGAGATTTGTATAAAACAGGTATACGTATAAAACCCGCGCACATTCATATACAGATAGATAGATAGATAGATAGATAGATAGATAGATAGATAGATAGGTATATATTTATATATATACATAATTATTCTCTCTCTCTCTCTCTCTCTCTCTCTCTCTCTCTCTCTCTCTCTCTCTCTCTCTCTCTCTCTCGTACTTATTCAACCACTCCTTCCTCCTCATTTCTATTCTTCGAAGAGTACGGACATTAATCGATCATCCAGACTCATCGCCATTCCTGACAACACTCGAGGACTCGCCAGTGCTTTTTTCTGTCCCCTTCTCCATCCCCCTGCTCCGACATCCTTCCCTTCTCCCCCACCCACCCCCCCCCTCCTCTCTCTCTCTCTCTCTCTCTCCACACACACACACACACACACACACACACACACACACACACACACACACACACATTCCTTCTCTCTACTAGATATTACTCATGATACCCCCTTGCCAACAGGGCCTTTTGCTAATGGCAGTAAAATTGTGTCAGTGTCAGTGTCATTCTCTCTCTCTCTCTCTCTCTCTCCTCTCTCTCTCTCTCTCTCTCTCTCTCTCTCTCTCTCTCTTGTTCACTTTCCCCCTTCTTCATCCCTCGCATCTCTCTGTCTCTCACTCCCTGCACCCCCATCCCCATCCCTTTCGCTCCCTCCCACGCTCCACTGCTCTCCCTTTCTAACCAGCCGGATAAACAGGGCGAAAAAAAATTCACTCGCTTATCTGTGACCCTTGACAATAAAACATCATCATCATCATCATCATTATCCCTCCCGGCCCAACCGATAATATCAGCCGACATCAGTCCACGCCGGTCTCCCGCACGTCACCGCTCCATCAACGTGTAATGCCTACACTAACGGGGACTGAAAAGGCGGTGTCGTCGGCACCCACTCCGTCTCCTCTCAGATCCCCCCTCTCTCCTCCCCCCCCCCCCCCCCCCCCCCCCGATCCCCAAGATCCTATTTCACACGACAGATCCACAGAATCATCTGACCCAGGTCGGCACGAGAGCTCGAACTGGACAGTGACGCATGCGCGTTCCTGTGTAATGACGTTCTTCCGGTTCATCGCGGTGGAAGGAGGAAAAAAAGAAATCATGTGGTAAAACACCTGGAATCCGTACGGCAAGGACGTGAGTAAGTTTTCAAGGACAACCTTTTAAGTGGGTTTTAAATCCGATTCCACAACCCCTGAAACCTGACATGAGAACCCTATCTGACACAAAGACAGGGTCGGGGTGAGTTACAAGATTTGCATGCTGTTGTCAGGTAAGGGGTGGTCCGTGCAGCTGAAAACGGTGATAGATTCCAACGAGATCCTTAAAACTAAGTGAAACATGTTATTGGTACATATCCTTACAACTAAGATGGATGGGAGAACACGGAGGGTTATGGGTTGGGAAGATTTGGGGGGGGGGGGGGGGGAGAGACGTCGTTGGAGCGGTTGCAGTTGTTCTGTGAGGGCTGGTATTTGATCTGAATGCGTTTATAATGAAAGCTTCCTGCCCCGTTTTTGTTTTTGTTTTTCTACTAGAGGCGTGTGACCTGCATGTAGTTTTGCTACGGTTTCGGTCACAAGACTCCACATCAGTGCGTTTCTGAATGAATGACTGTATTCGGAATGAGGATGGAATATTTGTGGATGCTTCTGTGTCTGTGTCAGTGAGGAGTGTGTCATGCCTAACTGGCACGTTACCGACACGTCTGTGCTGGATTAGGTTAAATTCAGTGACTGTGACGGACCATTTTTGTCCGGTCCCAAATTGTGTCTGGGGACAGTTTTAAGAAGGCGCAAGTTTACCTGTTCATCCTTGCGCTGAACTCTGAAGCGATCTGAAGCGATCAAAGCTAAGTGAATTTTCGTTATTTTATTCGTTTGTTTCTCAACTGAAGAAGACCTAAGAGGTCGAAACGCGTTGTGTTTTGTCTTGTGACTCGTTTGTCCACGTTTCTCTGGGCGGTTCGCTAACATTTATTTAAGATTAGTTAAATGGAGGTTAGGGTCAGTACTAATGGAGCTGGTTTTCCCTACAGGTGGTCGTGAGATTGCCAGTAATTAGTGAAGGCCTAAAATATTTGATTGTTCCCTTGATTGATATTGTGATTAACATGACTTGACGAGACACAGGGTGACTGTAGGAAGCTGTGGTCAGTGAATGTGTGAGTCGAGAGGTGGATGAGAAGAACGGAGTGAGTGGATGGAAGAGAGAATATGTATATGTGATCGGGGAAAAGTGATCAAATCAAATCAATGTATGCTTGAAAAAAAAAGAACGTTGTTTATCTTTTCCCTAAAGTATTATAATGGTGTGAGTGGTGGCGAGCTCTGGAAGTGAAGAATGAAAATTATTGTGTATAAATTATTGGAAAATGTATTCTGATCCCTGTAGTGGACACGTCAAGTGATGATAATGTGGAAAATATAAACATTCTTTTCTTGTAACGGTCGATCGTCATCGAGATAAAAGGAACAAGTGGAAATCGTTCCTTTATCTTTAATAATTGTATTCTTGGTACTTTTAAAAGGGTTATGTGAGGAAATCTTTGTTGTGTTCTTCAATGTAATCACTCGTGGTGCTAATCGATGAATTTTTCTATTGTAATACACACATTGTATTGAAACTTAGTAGACTATATTATGGGTATTTCCCCCAAACTCTAGTAAAATGTATTATGTGAAGAGTGACTGCTAGTGACAAAACAAGGACGATAAATATGTAGGTGGTAGGCTAGGTAACCAATGTAGTTATACAGTTCCCAGGCGTCGGTGAGGCCCCTGAGTCCGGCTTTGCAGGAACTGGTTACCATCGGGTGTGGGGCACAGCCCCTGCCCCAGCCGCTGTCTCCGTCTTGCTGGCGTGGAGAGGCTGACCGCCAGGTCAGTAGTATTATTTGTGTTGTAAAGGGCCTCATGATTCTCCGTCATGCTGGCGTGGAGAGGCTGACCGCCAGGTCAGTAGTGTTATTTGTATTGTAAAGGGCCTCAGGATTCTCCGTCATGCTGGCGTGGAGAGGCTGACCGCCAGGTCAGTAGTATTATTTGTATTGTAAAGGGCCTCAGGATTCTCCGTCATGCTGGCGTGGAGAGGCTGACCGCCAGGTCAGTAGTGTTATTTGTATTGTAAAGGGCCTCAGGATTCTCCATCATGCTGGCGTGGAGAGGATGACCGCCAGGTCAGTAGTATTATTTGTATTGTAAAGGGCCTCAGGATTCTCCGTCATGCTGGCGTGGAGAGGCTGACCGCCAGGTCAGTAGTGTTATTTGTATTGTAAAGGGCCTCAGGATTCTCCGCCATGCTGGCGTGGAGAGGATGACCGCCAGGTCAGTAGTATTATTTGTATTGTAAAGAGCCTCATGATACTCCGTCATGCTGGCGTGGAGAGGCTGACCGCCAGGTCAGTAGTGTTATTTGTAAAGGGCCTCAGGATTCTCCATCATGCTGGCGTGGAGAGGCTGACCGCCAGGTCAGTAGTGTTATTTGTATTGTAAAGGGCCTCAGGATTCTCCGTCATGCTGGCGTGGAGAGGCTGACCGCCAGGTCAGTAGTGTTATTTGTAAAGGGCCTCAGGATTCTCCGTCATGCTGGCGTGGAGAGGCTGACCGCCAGGTCAGTAGTGTTATTTGTAAAGGGCCTCAGGATTCTCCGTCATGCTGGCGTGGAGAGGCTGACCGCCAGGTCAGTAGTGCTATTTGTATTGTAAAGGGCCTCAGGATTCTCCGTCATGCTGGCGTGGAGAGGCTGACCACCAGGTCAGGAGTGTTATTTGTATTGCAAAGGGCCTCAGGATTCTCCGTCATGCTGGCGTGGAGAGGATGACCGCCAGGTCAGGAGTGTTATTTGTAAAGGGCCTCAGGATTCTCCGTCATGCTGGCGTGGAGAGGCTGACCGCCATGTCAGGAGTGTTATTTGTATTGTAAAGGGCCTCAGGATTCTCCGTCATGCTGGCGTGGAGAGGCTGACCGCCAGGTCAATAGTCCGACTTGATTTTTCTCTGTGTGGGTGTGCCCTGTGAGATACCACTTGGGACTCTGTTCCTGTAGCGGCTCTGCCTGCCGTGAGAATACCCTGGTTGGTGCTATAAGACTGTGACTTGGGCTCGGTGCAGCCAAGTATGTTTACTGTGTCTGTTAGGACACAACTGACTGTGCCAGCGAGGTCTGTGCCAGGAAGACAGTCGCCGTGACAGCTTTTGTGAATGTCGTGTCGCTGAGAGCGACTGTTAAAGCTCCCGCTGGAAGAGGAGGTCGTTGAACTCTCTTACATATCTATGCATAGTTATTTGCTGTGGTTGTACCGCCACATGCGTGTCGGCGGATTGGGTTTATTGCATACCTTTGCTGATGTGACATGTTGATCTGCGCGCTGTGTGGTGGCGTGTATTCATTTTGTGCCTGCTGGTTTATATTGATGATTTATGGCGACATGTGGTTGTAATGTCCTGATGATTCAGGCAGCATACAAAAGAAATGAAACTTAGTTTGTGTGTTGCCTGACCGTCCATGTTCGTGTGGTGTGGGTGTGTGTGGGCAATAAATGTAACACGCATCCAAACTTTTGAAAGTAAGAGTCAGACATTAACACACACACCAGCACACCGTCCGTAACAGTGACCATGACGGATGCCACAGTCGAATAGCTGGAACATTACGGGCCGTAGGGCCACTGTCTTTGTGGTTCGAACCCTAGCAGGGCAAGCGAGTGAAGTGGAGCAGGATGTTTCCATCTCCCTGGTCAATACACATGCACACCCGCTTGCAATTGAACCTCCTCCGTGTGTATACGCACACAAAACCACCCTGTACCTGAGCTTCCTCCGTGTGTACATATGCACATGCGACCTGCTTATAGTTGTCTTATAGCTTATAGATGAATCCATCGGTGCTCAACCAATCATGACTGCAAATCCCAAACGGACTATGAACATGGACCAAATGGAATATCCATGTGTCTGTGGAAAGCGTTTCGCTACCACCCGTGGCATGAAGATCCACAGAACAAAGATGGGATGTGTGAAGACTCATCTGAATGAGCAGCAGCGCACTGCATCAGCAGATAAGACGTCGGAAGACCAAGGCCAGGATTTAAACCACAGTGCCAAGGACATCCACGCTGTTGGTTCGGATGAGGAATTTGCACAGGCCCTCGATGCCAGGCGCCTGAAACTCAACCTGCCACGA
Source organism: Conus canariensis (assembly GCA_033310375.1). Lineage (NCBI taxonomy): Eukaryota > Metazoa > Mollusca > Gastropoda > Neogastropoda > Conidae > Conus > Conus canariensis. The sequence goes on along the minus strand of CM065728.1, from coordinate 4,923,558 downwards.
GCAAACGAAACTGAAGATTGGGAGAAACTGGATGCAAAAATCGTCCAAAGACTCGATGCACTGATAGGGAAAAGCACCCTGGAACACAAACTAGCCACATATGGGGACATTGTGTATGCCACATGTAGAGACGCCTATGGAGCAAAACTATCCCAAAGAGAAAACACCTCCAAAGAAATCCAGACGCCAAGAAAAGATGGACAAGATCAGGGTCCAAAAGAAAAACCTCAAGATGCAAATGAAGACCGCACTGCCAGCTGAAAAACAAGGCTTGGAAAAACTGTGGAAAGACCTGAAAGAAAAACACAGTGCCCTCAGCAAAGCGGAATCTGCGAGGAAGAGGAAGAGCAAAAAGAAGAAGACACAAGAGCGCTTCTTCAGAGACCCCTTCCAGTTTGCCAGAACACTGTTTGAGCAGCCAAAATCTGGGACCCTAAGTGTGGACAAAGGAGTTCTTGAGCAGCATCTGAGGAAAACATACTCTGACCCACAGAGCAAAGCACCACTCGACATTCAAGGTCTGGTGTGGCCAACCAACCCTGAGGAACAGTTCAATGGCAAGCCTCCAACGTTGGCGGAAATCAAGAAGGTGGTCGACAAAGCCAGAGCCAAATCATCACCAGGACCAAACGGAATACCTTACCAGCTTTACAAGAAATGTCCCAAGGTGCTGGAGTGGCTCCACAGGCTGCTGCGATCGGCTTGGAGAAACCAGAAGATCAGCGGCCAGTGGATGACGGCAGATGGTGTGTACATCCCCAAAGAGCAAAACTCAAGTGACATTAGCCAGTTCAGGCCAATATCACTACTGAACGTCGAAGGGAAAATCTTCTTCTCTGTCATGGCAGCAAGGCTGACCAAGTACCTGATGGAAAACAAGTACTTGGATGTGTCAGTCCAGAAAGGTGGCATCCCAGGCGTGGCGGGCTGTGTAGAACACGCCACAATGATCTGGGACGCAATCCAAAAAGCAAAAACAGAAAAGAGAGACCTGGACGTTGTGTGGCTTGATCTGGCAAACGCATATGGATCTGTGCCCCATGAGATGATACAGTTGGCTCTTGAGATGTACCATGTGCCAAAGAACATCCGCGACATGCTCAAGAAGTACTTCAATGGCTTCTCAATGCGGTTCTCTACCAAGGAGTACACAACAGACTGGATCAACTTGGAAGTGGGTATTGCAATGGGCTGTGCAATTTCCCCAATACTGTTCGTGCTGGCAATGGAACTCATCTTGAAAGCAGCAACAAACAACGCGAGACAAACAGACCTTGGCGATGGATACAAGATGCCTCCTCTCAAGGCCTTCATGGATGACACTACAGTGATTTCATCCAGAGAAGACGAGACACGTCATGTGCTGGAGAGGCTGGACGACATAGTTGCCTCATCCAGAATGAAGTTCAAGCCAAAGAAATCACGGAGTCTCTCACTGAGGAAAGGAAAAGTGGCCGGATCTGTGGTCTTCAGTGTTGCCAACCAGGCCATTCCAACAGTCACAGAAGAACCAGTCAAGAGCCTTGGAAGATGGTATGATGATACGCTGAAAGACACACAAAGAGCAAAAGAAACCAAGCAGATGGCGGAGGAAGGCTTGGAGACCATTGACCAGTGTGGGCTCCCTGGCAAATACAAGGTCTGGTGTCTGCAGTTCATGCTGATACCAAAGCTGCTATGGCCTCTGATGATATACGACATCTGCACCAGCATAGTGGAGGCAATGGAAGCCAAAATCAACAAGTTCACAAGGAAATGGCTTGGTGTCCCACCCTGTCTGACTGACATAGCGCTGTACTGTCGCCAAGCAAAGCTGAAACTACCCTGAAATCCATCCTGGAGGAATACAAAGCAGGGAAGATCAGACTTCAAAGCATGCTGGAGGACTCAGGAGACAAGGTGGTAGATGCAATTAAGCCCCAGCTGAAGACAGGCAGAAAATGGAAAGTTCAAGAGGCGATGGATTCTGCAAAAGAAAGTCTCAAGATCAGAGAAATAACAGGACACACACAGACCAACAGACAGGGACTGGGGGTGACCAAAACTGAATGGTGGTCAAAGGCCAAAGGAAAAGCCAAAAGAGACATGATGATTCAGGAGATGAGAAAAGAAGAAGACCAAAAAAGACTCCAAAAAGCAGTCCAGCAGAGCCAGCAAGGGCAATGGACAACGTGGGAGAATGCACTCCAAAGAAGTCTCACTTGGAATGACATTTGGCACATGGCCCCTCTCAGGATCAGCTTCATTCTCAGATCTGCATATGACCTTCTGCCCTCAAATGCAAACCTGGTGAAGTGGGGGAAAACAGACGATCCTGCATGCCCCCTCTGCCATGAAAAACAAACAGTGGAGCATGTCCTAAGCTCATGTAAAGTAGCCCTGGCTCAAGGAAGGTACACATGGAGGCACAACCAAGTGCTCAAAGAAATTGTACAAGTAGTCTGGGCTAGTACCAACACCACAAAAGGGAAAATCAGGACTCCAAAAGCACCCGCAACATTCTTCACGGCAGGAGGCAGCAAATCATGGCCAAGAACAACAGTGCCACTCGAAACATGCAGGCAGAGTCTGCTGGACGGGGCAGATGACTGGGAGTGCACTGCAGACCTCCCAGAATGGAAGAGTCACCCAGAGATCATCAGCAAGAGTGGCATGAGACCAGACATAGTAGTCCACTCTAAGTCAACCAAGCAGCTGATCATGATCGAGCTCACGGTGCCATATGAGAACAGAATGGAGGCAGCTCAAATCTACAAGACTGAAAAGTATGCTGATCTGGCAAACAGCCTGAGGAGAGAAGGCTATCAGGTCAAAGTCCTCACTGCAGAAATCGGAGCTAGGGGGTTTGTAGGAACGTCTGCATACAGCCTCATGAAACAGCTCTCAGTTGCAGGGAAGGAAAAAACCAGAGCCCTGAAAGCAATGGCAGAAGCGGCAGAGAGGTGTTCAAGCTGGATCTGGTCAAGGAGGAACAAAAGTGAACTTCATAAGGCTTAATTTCCCTACAAATATCAGGTGTCCCTGTGGCTCAGTGGTTAAAGCGCGAGTCATTAAGTGGAAAATGAGCATGTCCAGAGGGTCATGGGTTCGAATCCCAGCCATGGCTCGTCCCAAGATGGGAAAAAAAGGGGCAGCAGAGGGACATCCGGAGTCATGAACCGGGTGTGGCCCAACCCCCCTAGAGTGTCAGGAGATAAGGGCCGAAACACTTGCTTGAAGGGGGCTTCTCTTCTGAGGACTCTCTGCTGCCACGCTCTCCACGAGTTTCTTTCTACTGTCTCCTTCATGTTTGATATGCACACAGCACCTGCTAGTACTTAAGTCTCCTCCGTGTGAATAGACACACAAGATCTGCTTGAAGCTGAACGTTCTCTGTGTGTATAGGCAAACTCAGGGTCAGATACTCATGTTACAGATCCTGTAACCGATGTCAATGTTGTGCATGTGATGGGACAAATATACCCGGAACTCCCAGGGTATCTGGACAGGAGATGGGCTCCTGCAAGCGTTCTTCCTTTGCCCACTGACATGCTGTGAGGTTAACTCCGACAGCAGCAACACGGTTGTTCACGTGTCTGTGACGGCACCGCTCCCATCCGATTGTGAAAGAGAATGTGTGTGTGTGTTGTGTGTGTGTGTGTGTGTGTGTGTGTGTGTGTGTTGTGTGTGTGTGTGTGTGTGTGTGTGTGTGTGTGTGTGTGTGTGTGTGTGTGTGTGTGTTGTGTGTGTGTTGTGTGTGTGTGTGTGTGTGTGTGTGTGTGAGTGTGTGTGTGTGAATGTGTGTGAGAGAGAGAGAGAGAGAACGTGTGTGTTAGTGTGTACGAGTGTGTGTTTATGGGTTAGTGTGTGTGTGTGTGTGTGTGTGTGTGTGTGTGTGTGTGTGTGTGTGTGTGTGGTGCGTGCGTGCGTGCGTGCGTGCGTGCGTGCGTGCGTGAGTGCGTGTGTGTGTGAATGTGTGTGTGTGAGTGAGCGTGTGTGTATGTGTGTGTGTGTGTGTGTGTGTGTGTGTGTGTGTGTGTGTGTGTGAGGGTGTGTGCGCGCGCGTGCGTTTCTGTATGTGTGTGTGTGTGTGTGTGCGTATTTTGTGCATGTGTTTGAGTATGTGTGTGTAAATGTTGTGTGTGTGTATGTGTGCGCGCGCGCGTGTTTGTTCTGTATTACGGGAAGTTTTTGTCTGCCCATGTTAACTCCCATCTCAGCCCCCTTCCCACCGACTCTGTCTCTCTCCCTTCCCTTCCCCTCCCTCCCGCCTCCCCTCGACATCTCCCCCCCCCCCCACCCCCCCACACCGCCCCTTAGCTCCAAACCCTTTCCCAAACCCCCTCCTCTCTCTTCATCGTCCTCTTTCATCCTTTAAGCCCTTCCCCTCCGTTTCAAATCCCATTTTCCATTTTACGTCTCTGTCGCTAGCGCAGGAATTTCCTCCCGATGGGGATAGAGAGAGAGCCATCGCGGTAACAGAAGACGGGAAATCACGCGCCCATGCTCCGTCTGTCCATTGTGTTTGCCGGCGAAATCATCTCCCTTGACCTTTCGGTTTCCGCTAGGAACGGAGGTATAGGTCTTACAGCCGGCTCTTTGCCAAGCGCGGCTACTCCAACGCACGCATTGTTCATTCATCGGGATTTTTTTTTTCTGGAAACAATCTGGCATACGCGGGTTAGAGTCTGTAATGTGCTTGACCTTTTTTCTTTTTTTTTTCGTGCATACGATGGGCGAATGTGTGGCGTGAGCCACAAGCTGTAGTGAAGGAGATGAATGCTCGTGTCTCATTTCTTAGCTGCATTGCGTATCTGGGGATGAAGATCCCCAACAGATGTGCGGTTTCGTTAGCATTCAGCCTATTTTTTCCCCTCATCTAAACAATATCACACTTATAGTCACTAAGAACCACTGGCCTGCTTTGTGGGTACAGTTTACTGCTAACGTCAAAATGCATAACCATGACTTCTAACAAACAATTCGGTTGGGATATCAATCGTTGGCATCGGTAGCGTTTAAAACGTTCGGTAAATCTTCTCAACTCAAATCGTTGCTATTGGGTAAGATTTTGCTTGTTTGTTTTTGCTTTGTTTTGTTTTGTTTCGTTTTGTTTTGTTTTTTTTGTTCTTGTTTGGTGGTAATTGCTGCATTCTCATACTCTGCTCGTGGATTTGTAATATTTCACCAGATTATCTGCAGATTCCCTTGTGGGTTTTCTACTACATGATCTACAGATCTTTTCTTGTCAGAGGGAAGGGGGGAGGGAAGAGAGGATGAAGATTCGTTTTACTGCATTATCTTGAGATTCCTTGGGGGAGCCTGAGGATTCGTTTTAACTGCATTGTCCGTAGATCTTCCTCGGGGAATTAGGGGGACTTGTTTCCATACATTATCTGTAGGTTTCCTTGGGAGAGTTTGAAGGGGGGGGGGGGGGGGGGTTCGTTTTTACTACAATACCTGTAGATGTGTGTGTGTGTGTGTGTGTGTGTGTGTGTGTGTGTGTGTGTGTGTGTGTGTGTGTGTGTGTGTGTGTTGTTTTTCGGGGGGAGGGGTATTGAATTATATATAGATTCTCTATGGTGAGACTACGGATCAGTTTTACTGCACTGCCGCAAAACGGAGGCAGCCTCAGACTGTCTTGCAGCTGTCAAACACTGTGAAGGCCATTCTGCGTCGTCGCTCTTCTTTCACCTCTGACATCAGCCGGTGTTCTGTGACGTTCATCTGGCACGTGAGTCATACGTCAATATTCAACAAGCTTCCTGTCTTCCTCCATAAGAGCTAGGAACACATTAGGAAAAGGCGTCGGACCTTCTCTGCCATCCTCACGCCAGCTTCCTCGTCCCTCTCCCTCATTTCCTCCCCGTGCTCTCCACCCACTCACCCACCCTCCAAATGCACACCATTATTCATATTTCCCAATGGGAGCCTTAAGAAAGAAATAAAAAGCTGAAAAGAGGACATGGGCAAACATACTTTCCCACTTTCCGCAGACACGTCCTTGCGATGGGATCCAAAGAAAATAAACAAAATATGCGCGGGCGCGCGCACGCAAACATGCAGAGAGAGAGAGAGAGAGAGAGAGAGGGAGAGAGAGAGAGAGAGAGAGAGAGAGAGAGAGAGAGAGAGAGAGAGAGAGAAAACTTTTTTGACACGGTTCACCCCGCTCAGATCCCCTCTTCCTGCGTCAACTTTTTTTGTTTCTTTTTTGCTTTGTTGGCAGCACAATTTCCGTTTGGCAGCCATTAAGACACCTAAAAGAAGTACTGCCCTACCTTCTGTCCTTTCCAACCTCTCTCTTCTCTCTCTCTCTCTCTCTCTCTCTCTCTTCTCTCTTCTTCTCTCTCTCTCACACACACACACACACACACACACACACACACACACACACACACACACCTTGTGTCTTTTGGTCAAAGAGCAAAACTGACAGCTCTTTAAGATCACACAACACACACACACACACACACACACACACACACACACACACACACACACACACTTTTTAACATGCGCGCTGGTGACCTACTCGTTTTTGAGTGAACCAGTATTTTAGGAAGAAGAAGAACACACACACACACACACACACACACGCGCGCGCGCGCGCAGCGCGCGCACGCACCACCAACACACAAGAATTGAAGGGGGTGGAAGGAGAGGAGAGAGAGAGAGAGAGAGAGAGAGAGAGAGAGAGAGAGAGAACAAGAACAGTATTTTATTTTGTGTAGACCACTAGCCCTTAGAAGCAGGATCACGGTACCAAATGTGATGTACGTAAAAAAAAAAAAGTAAGTAAATAAATAAATTAAAAAAAGGCCATACACACACAGTAAAACCTAGTTCCTACTTTCATCCGGCCTGCAGTGTCAACAACCTGCACACAGCTGCAGACACTCGCCACAGTGTTTCTCTGCAGAAGTGCATAAAATAATGTACATAACCGGTTTTCGAATGTGTCTCTCTGATCCATTGCGTAGAATATTTGGGGCCTAGTGTAGGGCTGTTCGATCCCGCTCAAGTATTTAGATCTGAATTCATCCGACACAGGGCAAACATGTACACAATGGTTTTCCTCTTCTCTTCCTTTGCAGACAGGACGAAGACAGTTTACATGTTCACTGAACATTGTTCTGAACGAAGAACTATTTATTGGCAGCAACCCCAGTTTTAAGTTTAACAAGCCCATCACTGAAACATTGTATGCATATATAATGGAAGCATGATTCGTTTTCAAATGAACATTTTAATTGCCGGTCAGTAATTACACACGTCTTTCTTCGCGACAGAGCTGCCTAACACATGCAAATAATTACCTTTCGTACCTTCTTCGAAGAAGGTCAAAAATAATAGTTCACATCCCACTCGTTGGGTTTAACGATGCACGACCAAACCCCATTCTGAACAAAGAATTCTTAACGAAACTAGCCCAGTATGATGTACTTCCATCATTTTTGTCTTGTTTTTTGTTTGTTCCTTTTGTCCGGCGGAATAACTATCGTTTCTTTTCTAAATTGATTTCAATTTCCGCCTGCAGTCACCTCACTTTGAAACTAACCTCCGTCCTGTTTTTCTTCTTTTTTTGTTCAGAATGATGAACGCCATCTTGCTGGTATGGACATGTCCATCTTTATCATCTCCAACCAGTACTTACTACAGCAAGCAAGAGCAGGTCTCCCACATTGCCTGGCCAATCTGTCACTGAACATTCTGTGCACGCATCGGCTTGATCAGCCACTTGCGTATCCACAAATCATCACACACACACACATACACTCTCTCTCTCTCTCCTACACACACACACCACACACACACACTCTCTCTCTCTCTCTCTCACACGCACACACACACACACACACACACACACACACACACACACACACACACACACACACACAGACGACCCCTCGACCCCAAGATGACTCAAGTGGTTCTCGTCGACTCCAGGGACGAACAACACTATATCTAACAGAACTTTTAACGTACAACGGATTCCGCTCTGTTTCACCCGAACAGAACTTATTTGCTACCATTAAACGAACTTCCAAAAATGGCTTCCCTTCAGAAGTGAGCACTTTTTAGACGTTATCTGGTCTGTTTAAGCCCCACAGTACAGCTGCGTACTTTAATAACAGAGGTTGCACTTGAGTGCCAGAGTTCCTAAACAAATAAAAATCAAAATATCATGAAGTCTGCCTTTATGATTCAAATGATCAGTGCAGTCGACAGAGAGACAGACAGACAGACAGAGACAGACAAACAGACAGATAGACAGACAGACATACACAGAGACGAAGACAGAGAGAGACAGGAAAGAAAACGGTGGAGGGAGGGAGAGACAGACAGGCAGACAGACAGACAGACACAGAGAGAGAGACAGACAGACAGAGAAAGAAAGACGGGGGGAGGGAGGGAGGGAGAACAGACAGACAGACTGACAGACAGACACAGAGACAAAGACAGAAACAGGTACTGAGAGATTTCATGGAGAAAAGATCAATGACGATGAAATGACAACGAAGCTGGGGGCGAGGTTCCATTGAACACCACTAAACTAATTCAGCAGAAGCAGTCTGCAGGGTCTCCTCTGGGAGTTGCCTCATGGCGGCTCCATAACCCATAGCTCCCTGTGGTCTGCCGATGCTGGGGGAGCGAACAGCGCCCACTGGGTGTGGCTGTGTGGCTGGGGAACGAACCAGAATGAGCGGCGTGGGGCGACCACAGAAATGAGAAAGCAAAACATCATTAATAATTAAAAACGACAGGAAGGCGCGGGCAGGTGGCGACTGGAGAAGATGAGGATTAAATGGAAAACGAATTACACGTTCTCTCCGATGAGATCACACCAACGCACGCACGCTCTCTCTCTCTCTCTCTTTCTCTCTCTCTCTCTCTCCTCTCTCTCTCTCTCTCTCTTCTCTCATTAATACACATACACATACACACACACACACACACATACACACATTCATTCCCCACTCACTCACTCACTCTCTCTCTCTCTCTCTCTCTCACACACACACACACACACACACACACACACACACACACACACACATAATCACACACGCACTACGCGCGCGCTCGTGCACACACACACACACACACACACACACACACACACACACACACACACACACACACACACATCACAACACAACACACACACACACACACAACAACCAACACACACACACACACACACACACACACACACACACACACACACACCACACACACAATGTGTTCAACAAGGCCAAACGAAACAGATCGGGCAGTTAGTGACCACTCCGCACAATGCTTATTGTCCAACCACCTGGTCGCTACATAACAACAGGTAAGCTGGCATGGTGTAAAACTGTATCAACAGTACAGCAACTGTCAAGAAATTCATCCCACAGATTCATCCCACAGATCCCTAAGATCATCCCACACAATCCTGAAAACAACGTGTGTATAATGCTGGACCGACGACAATGAACTATTTGTGCTCTACCAATACCTAGCACTTCATTCACTCCTTCGCTTTGCCTTAAATTCCGTACCAAACAGAATCACGGTATATTGCACATATTGATATCACACACACACACACACACACACACACACACACACACACACACACACACACACACACACACGTGTACGAGAAGACATGTACACATAGGCACAAATCCAGACACACAGACACGCACATATGCGTTCATGCGCACGCTCATAGAGAAACACACACATGCGCGCGCGTGCGCGGAGAGGAAGAAAGAGAAAGACAGACAGACAGGCAGACAGAGACAGACAGACTGACAGGCAGACAGAGGGAGGGAGGGAGGTGTTGGGTGATATATACTAAAACAGAGAGAGTCAGGGAGAGAGAGAGGGAGAGCATTAGCAGCCAGAGAAAGAGAGAGAGATAGTAAAACTCGGTCTGTGAACAACTGGTCGATCAGAGCCTTGAGCTGACAGGACGAAAATCTCACCATTCACCCCAACTAAAAAAAAAACAAAAAAACCCGCTCCTCACTCCCGTCTCCAGCGTCTGCTAATAAATGTATTCAGTTTTTAACACCAGATTTATCTTAATAAAGCTTTTTAACATCCGTTATATTCATCTTTCCAGCCAGCTGATGCATAAACTCTCTCTCTCTCTCTCTCTCTCTCTCTCTCTCTCTCTCTCTCTCTGTGTAACTCTTTGTTCTCGTCCTGACGTCCTGTCCGGAGCAGTCAAGTGTGACATCCCAAACAGCAACACCGGTCGACGGAGAAGCGAAAGTAATTTTGAGTTCCAAGTCGCCCGTGACCTTTCGTCATGCAACGTTAAGCAAGGTGCTCTACAGACCGCGGATCAATAAGCACACCTTGGATCGATTTCCTTTTTCTAATTTTTTTTTCTTTGTTGTTGTTCAACTTTTTGCCTTCTGTCTTGCATATCCATCGCATCATACTCATAAGCAGACACGCGCGCACCAAACAGAATACGGCTGCGCGTTTGTACTACACACACACACACACACACACACACACACACACACACACACACACACACACACACATCATCGTATACACAAGACATGTAACACAAGGCACCACCATCCATTAACACTGAACACGGCAATATGTGATTTCATGCGCACGTTATTACAGAGAAACACACAAGCGCGCCGTTAGCGCGGAGAGGAAGAAGACAAGACCGTCCCAGCGTCGCACGAACAGAGACCAGAAGTCACTGAAGGCTGCGACACAAAAAGGGAGGGCAGGTGAGGTTTTGGGGTATAGAAATAACAAATAACAGATGAGTACAGATACAGATATCTTATGGGACGCATTACTCCAGGGGAAAGAAAGACGATAGTAATAACTCGGTTCTATGTCATACCTGGGTTGACAAGCTATAACTGACAGACAAAATCATCACCTATTCAACCCTAGTGAAAAAAAATAAAAAACATACATCCTGTCCTCATGTCATCAGCGTCTGCAATAAATGACTAATTCAGTTTTAATCACCAGATTTACTTAATAAACCTGATTAAATCCGTATATTCATCTTTCCAAGCAGATGATACCATCAAATCTCATCGTCTTCATAGGCTGACAAGTTCCTATAGAATCATCTCTCTGTCTATTCTTTCACTGTAACTCTATTGATTTCTCGTCTAGTCCTTCGGATGCAAGTATGTAACCATAATTAGCAACACTCACTGGTCGACGGTTAGAAGAACGAAGAATAATTTATGTCCAAGTTGCAGTGACCTATTGTCATCAATCTGTTAGCAAGGTGCACATACAACCGTTGATCAATACATCATCCTTGGTCGATTTGTCTTTTACAATATTTTATTCTCATTGTTTATGTTCAACTCTTTTGCCCTATACTGTTGCATCATCATCGCTATTCATACTCATAGCGCGCGCGTAAACCGAAACACGATACTCGTCTGTGTCTTAGGGTTACTCTAACACGAAAATCACACTCTCTACATAGTCACACACAAACACCACATTAGATCCATCATTTCATATTCATAGTGACACGAGATAACAAGACCATCAAGATTCCCTCCCCCTCCGACACTCCCTCATCTGTTTTAATAACTTTGCAATGCAAGAATAATGATTAGATTTCACTCTATGTCATTTTAAACGTTAACTTTACAGAGAATACACATGCAAAGGCTGTCCGTTACTCCTAGGTTGCATCAGAATTAACCGATAGATCACGTTTACTAGTCATTGGTCAACGATAACCTGATTGTATAATTGTCTACTGATGTGCTCCTAGGTCGAAAAGATAAACTGGATTAAATCTTCCAGCTGTCTATGCATTATTGGTTACAAGATAACCAAGAACACCGGGTCTATTCATACTTCAAGATTATAACCTGATTAGAATCATCAGCATCTTCTATGTCATTACTCCTAGCGTTGACAAGATATAACCTGATTAGAATCATCATTCATCTCTTTCTATGTCATTACTCCTAGCGTTGACAAGATATAACCTGACTAGAATCATCATCATCTGTTCTATGTCATTATGGGTTGACAAGATATAACCTGATTAGAATCATCCTCATCTGTCTATGTCATTCTCAGCGCTGACAAGATATAACCTGATCTAGAATCATCACATCTCTGTCTATGTCATACTCTTAGGGTTTACAAGATATAACCTGATTAGAATCATCATCATCTGTCTATGTCATTAGGGTTACAAGATATAACCTGATTAGAATCATCAGCATCTGTCTATGTCATCAGGGTTGACAAGATATAACCTGATCAGAATCATCATCTTGTCTATGTCATTAGGTTTGACAAGATATAACCTGATTAGAATCATCATCATCTGTCTATGTCATTAGGGTGACAAGATATAACCTGATTAGAATCATCATCATCTGTCTATGTCATTACTAGGGTTGACAAGATATAACCTGATTAGAATCATCATCATCTGTCTATGTCATTACTCCTAGGGTTGACAAGATATAACTTGATTAGAATCATCATCATCTGTCTATGTCATTACTCCTGGCGTTGACAAGATAGACGCTTGGTCAGCCTCCGATCTCCTCACCTCCCTGGCCTCAGTCTTACTCAGCAACCTGAATCCAGTGGATACAGGACTGTTTCACCCTGACGGAGGTCTACATTCTCCTAAGTGTCCTTCCAGTGTCTTTTTTTTTTTTTTTTTTT
>CM065728.1:4835883-4880883 GCA_033310375.1 Conus canariensis | reverse complement strand
TTAATGAAACAACCAGCCGCGAAGTGGTTAGCGTCGCGGACTCCCGGCTGGAATGTCGTGGGTTCGATACCCATCAGAAGCATGTAGGATTTTCCTGACCCGACCGGCTCCTACCCACACAGTCGAGTTTCATCCATTTGATGGAAGCGTCTCTCTGAGAGTGTTGCTCAAATTTCCTGACCAACACTACAGGTGTCTATATCTCTCGGGCTTGGTTGATACCAGGATATATTATAAAAATTTTTAAAAAAGCGTAGAGTACAGTCCTGTCAGGCAGTCTCGGACCGGAATGGAAATCTGTAGTATCATCTTCATCATCATCAGTCTCATCGATCAGCATAAAAAAGAAAAAGAAAGGGTCTCAAATTCTGTGGCCCTTCATGCCCTGCTCTCATGGTGACCTCAGTTTGGATGTTCTCTCTACATCTATGGCCTTGGTTTGATTCCGTCGGGGTCCTCGGTATCGGCAAGTTCATGGGGATTGTAAGTAAGGTAAGTAAGTCAGTAGAGGGCTTAACAGGTGGTTTCCTGCCTATGCAGGATCAGAACAGGTGCCACTGAACACCACCGAAGTGACTCGTCAGCAGTGCGGTGTCTCCTCCGGTGGGGTGCCTCTTGACGACTTGAGCCGGCGCGGGGGGGGGGGGGGGGGGGGGGGGGGGGGGGGGGGGGCTGGGCGGGGGGGCTGGGTGTGTGGGGCTGAAGCATGCCACTGTAGTGGCGAAGAGATGGAAAAAAGGAAGAAAAAAGAGCAAAAAAGTAAAAGTATTCATTCTTAAAAGAGAAAAGTAGTCCACACGAAAAAAAGTACTCTCTCTCTCTCTCTCTCTCTCTCTCCTCTCTCTCTCTCTCTCTCTCTCTCTCTCTCTCTGTGGATTGCCGGTGCCGGCTGTGGCTGTGGACGGCGACTCGGAGTGAACAGCGTGAGTGTAGGGCCCATGAGGTGGCACAAAAGATGGGGCAGCGGGGAAAAAAAGTTTAAACCGGACGAACATGCATACAGTGTGTGTGTGTGTTCAATGACAGGCCAGAATAACGGTACAAAACGTAACACACTTCAGCCTGTTTGACATCAGGAAACGTATTGTGTGGCGGCACAGATATACGGTGAAACTTCACAAACTGGAAATTTTGATCAGTCAAGTCACTCCACTCACTTCCTTGTGGAATCAGTGAGTCACACCGTACACAAAAACTACTGCCGCGAATGCTCAATCAAGTTTCAGGACACACCCAGTGGTATGATAAATCAGCTGTGACCCTTTGTATCAAAAGTGAAACACTGAAACCAGCAATGAATGTCCATCTATAAAACACACACACACACACACACACCACACACACACACACACACACACACACACACAACACACACAATGCGTGGCAAGTGTGAGTCGATTTCGGGGAAAATGAAACAGGGGGAAAAATGTAAGCAAGAAGAAAAAAGTGAAAGGAAAGAAGTGGGACAATTCGACAGTTCAACGCCCCTCATTCTCCTCATTAAGAGTTCTTATGACTGGTGGGAGAACGAGCCCTGTCTATACTTGGTTGTCCTGCACCTCATAAACAGGAGGCGACCAGAGTGACGATTTGAGAAGCAGTCTGGACATCAGACCCCAAAACACATCCTCCAACACTGTCCAGCCCATGATGTTCTACAGCGACAAACCTGGCCAGAGGGTGCAGAGCTGCAGATGCAGCTTTGGGGCAGCCGTCAAGACCTCGAGAAGACTGTGGGATTCATCGTGGCTACAGGATTGAAAATCTGACGCAACCAGTAAAATCGACCGCAGACAGGTGGAGGAGAAGAAGAAGAAGAAGTAGAAGAAGAAGAAGAAGAGGTGCAATGTGAAAGATCAGGGTGCAGGGGATGGCTAGGGTCCTAGAGAACGTCCAGGACTTTCCTGGAGCTCACCTCGCTGCAGACGTCCACCCAGGGGAGTGACATCCCGGCCAATGACCTTGGCTGCAACAGACACGACTGTGGGCCCCCTACGCCAACAGCACAACCGTATCCTAACAGCAGTGCCAAATAGTGCATGTTGCCTTTAGTTTCGGCACTTTCGTCCATTAATCTTGGCATGGTATCCAACACAAAGACAGGATATTTCAAAAGAAAATGCGATTTCTGTGATGAAATACAGTAATGGCACCCTCCCCCTTCTGATGATTGAATGCATACCAAAGTATCGTCTGCTTTATGCACGTTCAGTCAGAATCAGGTTAGCCTGGTCACTATGAGAGAGAGAGAGAGAGAGAGAGAGAGAGAGAGAGAGAGAGAGAGAAGAGAGAGAGAGAGAGAGAGCTTGCATGCTGATAACAAAGCATCTTCCAGTGTGCGGGAATTTTGCTGAAGGCAGGCGCTCGCTGGAACTGGCTCTGTGATGGACAACACGTGCCATGCGCGCAGCTGTGGGAAAGAATGAGTAGGCTACATCCGCAGCGAAGTGTGCATGTCTGTTAGCTTACAGTCAGCTGTGAGCATAGGGCGCCCACACACGACCCTATCCAGTCTCTCCACGCTGGCTTTCTTCAGAGAGCTGAAGAAGCAAAACTGGTCGTGGATGAGGGTGGACTACATCACAGACAGGTAAAGATGTGTTCAGGATGGTTCTGTTGACGCTGAATTGTCAAAGCTTCCACAGGAATGTCCTGTGCGTGCCTGCACCCTATGTGAACACTGTGCAGGCTTCCAAGGGTGGTGCAGGATTGCTCCCAGCTGGCTGGTTAGGCAGTTGAGGACAGTACTTCGCTGAGTCCCACCCGCACCTCGTGTGAATCTTTTTCTTTCTCGAAGTTTCCACAGGAAGAAAAGGTGATTAATGACTTTATTGTAGCAGGCGTCGATGTGTGGAAGTCTCCTACATGACTGTGCCGAGGTACTTGTAAGCGTGCACAGTGCGCGCTTCCTCATCCTTGATGACGAGTGGTTGGACAAAACATGGCTTCTTGCGGAAGTCGATGACCGTCTTCTCTGTCTTGATGACGTCAAGTGCCAAAAATATCTGTCGCTCCACTTCACTGGTTCGCTAGCTGTCTTTCGGTTCTTGCTTTGGGCAGCGTCCTGTGTCATCAGACCTGATGAGTGTCATCTGCAGACTTGATCTGCAAGATTGCAGGCCTCCCTTGTTTGGAAGTCAGCAGTGCTAATGGTGAAGAGGAAGAGAGAGAGTACACACCCCTGTGGTGCACCATTCCATCCCAATTGCCCTCCCCACCCCCACCCTCTTTCCTGAAATAACATGTACATCTGGATAATAAGCAAGCTGAGTCTAAAAAAAAATATTGATGGACAGTCTTTCTGAGGCCAAGCCCAGACTCCCTTCGGAGCCCCATATAGAAACAAACAAGAAAATAAATAAAACAACAACAAAAAAATCACTGATTTCTGGACAATGCTAAATCTATTGCTGGAGTCGTTCTTGGATGCGCTGACCCAAAGGGATTCCCCAGGAATCTCCCCTTTTCTTCGTCCCTGGAAATGCACGCAGATATAGCGGGCAAGGTTGAGTCTACAAGTCATTCATCAAGCTGTACTGGTGCTGGTCCTCCAGTGCCCAATGTCTCTCACCTTCTCATCGCCAGTCTTGGAAACAGCATATGTACCTAGAAAAAAAAAAGTGAACTCGATGCAAAATGAAAAAAAAGGTTGAGTCTTTGAAGCAGTCCCCAAAAGGTTCCCACATCGCCTTGGCTTAAGGCTGTGTCAGGCCAGTTGACACAGGCTGGAACACCAAGGCTACATCAAAATGTTGTTATGCTCTGCATAGTTATGTGGGGATTGTCTTCAGTTGTGACAAACTCCTAGCACACTATTATCAGTCTCCAAAATCCCTCGAAGTCGGAGTGTTGCTGCCCACGTGGCAGGGTAATCAAAAACGGCCACAACACGTAATGTTCTCATCCCTAGCTGATGCATTTGTTACCATAGTGTTCAAGTACTTTGGCTGTTCGGATGATCCCTGGAGTCTTTAAGCCAGGGTACGACAACAACATCAACAACAACATCCCCACCGCATCATCGAACCCCTATCCATCATCCCTCAGCACACCCCACCCCAGTTTGAAAATAACAGGAAAACCTGTTTCTGAAGATATTGACGAAGTCGTTCTGGGGAGGACCCAAAATGCATCCCTCAAGGCGTCCCCCCCCCCCCCCCCCCCCCCCCCCCCCCCCCCCCCCCCCCCCCCCCCCCCCCCCCCCCCCCCCCCCCCCCCTCCTTTGCTCACCCTCTTGTTTTGAGACTGCACATACAGGATGATAGTGAGGCTGACGTCAAAATATTGACGAGGTGTTGTTGAAGGCGACCTAAAATATCCCGTTGTTTGTCCTGCCTGAAGAAGATCAATGGTGCGTCATGTCTGTTTTGTTACTTCGTATGTTCCATTGGATTTGTCGGTTCCAGTGATTCTACTTTCGCTCTTATGCTAAAATAACCACACCATCCACCCACCCTCACCCCCCCCCCCCCCCCTTCCACCTTCTGTTACCGCCCGAAGCTTCATCCGCTCCCCCCCCCCTTCCCCCCACCAAGTTCCCCGCCCCTGTTGTATAGTGTCCGGAATTTCCTGAATCTCAGCAATTTAAGGCTAAATTTTTCGTTATATATGCATTTATCCCAGTTACACACGCACTCACACACACATTCCAATATTACTTAATGTGGAAAGATGTTAAGTTGAAGACAACACACACACACACACGCGCACGCGCACACACGCAACACACACACACACACACACACACACGCACACGCACACACACTCACACTCCTCTTCACTAGCTATTTCTGGGAAACGATTCTCCAGGAAACTAGAGTGGAGGTTAAAAAGGGGACGGGAGAGGGTAGGAGAGACAGAGCGAAAGACAGAAAGAAAAAACCATGGCACTGACAGTAGATTGGTCAGGGAATTCTTTGGCAGACACACAGACTTTACCGTAAAACTGGGAGAACTTGACGAACAGGTTTTCAGTCTGGGTCTTAAAAGGCATGAAAAGAGGAAAATTCTCCTGTGAGGAAAGTACTTCAGAGAAAATTTCTCGTAAGGAAATTTTACTCTCCTGACAAGAAAAAGTACTCTCTTACAGGAGAACAATAGTCCACACGTAAAAAAAAAAAGAAGAAAATCTCTCTCTCTCTCTCTCTCTCGGAAATTTTATTCCCGTGACAAGAAAAAATACTCTCTCTTACAGGAGAACAGTAGTCCACAGGTTAAAAAAAAAAAGAAAAAAGTAATCTCTCTCTTCTTAGTCTTTATGCCTCTTTATCAATCCGTTTCTCTCTTCTTTCTGTACGTTTTTTTTTTTTTTTTTCATTCTCTGCTTGTCAGTCTCTCTTTTTATATGCCCCCCTCTCTCTATTTGTCACTCACTCATTTTCGCTCTCTCACAGTATGTCTTTGCTACGCTCAGAATTTGTGCCTGTATCAGTCTCTGACCACAGTTCGGTTTCTTTCCCCTTTCCTCCGAGTCTCTGTCTCTCCCACTCAACCTTTACTCTCGCCAATCCGTGCCTCCTTTCTCTATAGTTTCTCTTCTCTCTCTCTCTCTCTCTCTCTCTCGTGTGTGTGTGTGTGTGTGTGTGTGTGTGTGTGTGTGTGTCAGTGCGTGCATGTGCGCGTTTGCGTGTGGGTGCGCGCACCACACAGACACACACACAGACACATGTACGCGCGCACATTCCAATTCCACTTTACACGCCCTCCCGTCTATTGTTCAGGGACTCGAGTTAACATCACGCTCATGAATGCTAAGAAGAGACAATCAGCATGACGTAAGAGCTGCAGCTGTAGGTTAAGTCAGAGGCTTTTACATGTACTTGAGAGAGAAGGGGGAGGGTGGAGGGGGGGGGTGGAGTAGGGTGGGGGAGAGAGAGAAAGGAGGAGGAAGAGGAGGAGGTAGGGAGTTGAGTGGGTGGGGGAAGAGAGAGGAGGAGGAGGAGGAAGAGAGTAGGAAAGGGGTGGGGAGAGAGCCACACACACACACACACACACAGAACAGAGAGAGGAGGAGGAAGAGAGTAGGAAAGGGGTGGGGAGAGAGCCACACAACACACACACACACAGAGAACAGAGAGAGGAGGAGGAAGAGAGTAGGAAAGGGGTGGGGAGAGAGCCACACAACACACACACACACACACACAGAGAGAACAGAGAGAGGAGGAGGAAGAGAGTAGGAAAGGGGTGGGGAGAGAGCCACACACACACACACACACACAGAACAGAGAGAGGAGGAGGAGGAAGAGAGTAGGAAAGGGGTGGGGAGAGAGCCACACACACACACACACACACACACACAGAACAGAGAGAGGAGGAGGAAGAGAGTAGGAAAGGGGTGGGGAGAGAGCCACACACACACACACCACACACAGAACAGAGAGAGGAGGAGGAAGAGAGTAGGAAAGGGGTGGGGAGAGAGCACACACACACACACACACACACCGAACAGAGAGAGGAGGAGGAGGAGGAGGAGGAAGAGAGTAGGAAAGGGGTGGGGAGAGAGCCACACACACACACACACACACACAGAGAACAGAGAGAGGAGGAGGAGGAAGAGAGTAGGAAAGGGGTGGGGAGAGAGCCACACACACACACACACACAGAACAGAGAGAGAAGGAGGAAGGGAGGGAGGGAGGGAATGAGAGTGGGAGAGAGAATGCCAATAAGAATGTTTTATTCAAAACAGCTCGGCCACAGTTAAAGGAGGGCAATACATATTCACGAACACGATGATGGAGATAGCAAGAGACCACGGATATAGACACAGAACATAGATATAGAGGATCAGAGATAGAGAAGGTAACACAGAGTAGAAAGGAAAAGGAGATGGCGAGAGATTCTGTGTAAGATGGAGACAGAATCTGAGATAAAGCATCTGAAAAGCGAGACAGACCAGGGGAAAGACAGAAACAAGATAAGATAAGATAATGTTGCTTATAGCCCAGCCGACCGCAAAGGGCCACATCAGGGCTGTCACCACGTTAAAATCAACTCACAAGTCATTCATTCACACAATTCTTTAAAATACATTGAAAAACCCATCCGAAAGTTTGTTAAAAACGATTCAGAGACTTGCTAAGACCGAGTTACAGACACAGGGGCAGCCTGATGGACAACGGCAAAAGAGAGAGAGAGAGAGAGAGAGAGAGAGAGAGAGAGAGAGGGGAGAGAGAGAGAAATTGAAATGTCACAACTTTTCACCAGAGCATTTCAGCAGACATTGCAGTGGGGGTGGGGGCAGATTTGAGGGAAAGAGGAAGAGGGGAGGCGTGAAAGGGGAGGGGAAGGGAGGAAACAGTGATCATCACTCACACAATTCCGGTAGTAACTAGAAAATTTGTGCAGTTCCATAATCCAATGAATGTCAGCATGGATTACCTTTAGAGCCACTATAATGTGCATGCTTCATTTCCTAAGTAAAGCCCATTCCAAAGTCAGCATAGATTTCCTTTATAGAACGTCTGTACAATTAGCACCAAACTCTCACCAACTGGCTCTTTGATATCGAAAATCTGTATTCAATGATATGTCCTCAGTAGTTTCAGCAATCACCAACAATTTCTGTGGTAAGATTCCACAAATTTCTTGACAATTCAAAGTCTAAAGCGATTCACCTACACTTTCATATCGATACATGTTCCGTCAACTGTCATGACCCAATGCTGTTAAAAAAATAAGCAACCAGATGTCAGAGCTGGTATGAGTTAAATAAAGGATCTGTGTGTATATAATAAAGGACATGCATGTGTGTACTTCATAACTAGAGTCCACTGAATATCTGCATGACGTTCAATGCGTAAACTGAACTGCCAACACAAAAACAGTCTATGGTGTACTTTCTCACATAAACAGGTGTATTTTGGAGAGAAAAAAAAAACAGATGGATTTCATTTTCGTAACATTCATCGTTTTGCATCACTTTTTGGGACCTGAAGGATTGTCAGTTGATGAATTTCCTCGCTTCATTTGAGTTTTCACAAACTAACACTTCTGAACTGTCGAACAGATATGCATGCGCAGTTCCTGTAAACAATGTCTGATAGTAACAGTCCACAGATTCAGAATTTAAGCAATGCCTGATGTGGTGTACAAAACGAAACTACTACAATTTTTGCTTGGTGTATTTTTCATTTGAGAGGTGTATTGTCATATTCTGTGTAAAATGGCGTACAAAATACGCCAAAAGCGTATGGATAGGCAGATCTGCATATAGTTCATTGACATAATCCACTGGATGCCGACACACCTTCTTAAGACCTTTTATATGTATAAATCACTGCCATAGTCCATGAGAAGCCTGCAAGCATCACCTTTGCAGGACTTTAACTGTGTGTACTTAAATTTTTCTGTGTGAGAATGCACTCTGCATATGTGTTCATCAGTGACATCAAACAACTGAAACTGGCTGCATGACCTTTCACCTAAACATACGATCTATGATAATGCATATACATGAAAGGAGTTCAATCCCAAGCAGATATACTGACTTTGGATCAGAAAATCTGCCTAAATCCTTCAAACAGAGACATTGATAGGGGTCAGACTCATGATCCTTCAACTGCTGGTCCAGTGCTGTGACCACGTAGTCACCACACCATTCTTCATGTTAGCTGTCATTGCTCATTTCTCAGTGGTTCTTCTCTATGACACAGACAGTACAGGAAGGAGAAACAGGTCAAATACACAAAATCCACACACACATAAAGCACCATCACCGACACAGGAAAAACAACAGCAACCTTCACACGTAACTGCACGCTCATCTTTTTAATTCAAATGAAGACACACAAGATGCGACCACACACCAGTTCCACACCTAACAGCACACTCACGTTTTTCATTCATATGAAGACCCACAAGATGCAACCATCACACACCAATTCCACCACACACAGTTTCTTTCCCATTCTCTCTCTCTTTCTGTTTGTTCACTCTGCAGCTGTCTCCTGTCATTCAAACACTCGTCCGTACAATTTTAAAACATATGCTCCGCTGAGATACAAGCTACCATTCCAATGGCCAAAGAAAGACTGTGTTTCCTGACGAGCTTTAGCAGTGCTAGGAATTAAATCTGGGTTTTAATCAGACTGTGTAACAAACTAAACATATCATGTTCAATGAAATGTTGCTGACGGCAGCTTTTCGTCAAATATTCAGAAAAACACTACGCTTTTATGGAACATTTCCAGAATTGTTAGCCAGAGATTCTTTTTTTGTCTTCTGTTGTGTAACTGTGTGGACTGCCTCATGCGCTGCAAGACGCAAGAGCATCTAAATCCAAGTAAAGTAAGTTGTTTAACGCCTGGGAAACGTTCTTCTCTGTTAACTCTCTTGACAAGCATGCACCCAACCGGAAATCACACAGCCAAAAGGCTGAGCACCTGCCAGCACCCGGTAAAACACGTGGCAACAATGGGCGCCGCCATGTTTCTCGTAGAAAAGGAAGTCTCGCGAGAACGTGACTTTCTTCTTCCTATGGCCATTTACTTCTGTTTGCAAAAAAACGCAAGTCGATGTGTGCCGTAGTTCTCGAGTTACAAATTTTTAAAGTTTTGTGGTCGAAATGCTGTTTTTCACCATGGCTAACCTTGATTTCTGCCGTTCTATAATGAGATTTAGTAATGAAGATACTGTGATTTGTGGGATTTACGGTATAAGACTTAGTGAAAGTGCTGGGTGAAGAAGCTTACAGTGACCTAGATTTCGACTGGGATGAGGTTCCAGATATGATAAACAACGATTCGGAAGAAAGTTCTGAAGAAGAAGTTTTTTCCCCTCCCGAGTAAATGGCTCATGTGACATTCTTCAAACTTATGATATAGCAACATATATATTCGTAGGAATTTTTAAATGATTTTCATTTCATTATTTCCTTTCCTCTCTTTAAATTAATTTTTAAACTGGGTAACCATGTTCAAATTACGGAGTTACTTATCCTGCCGATGGTTTTCGGTAACTAAGCTCAGGTAAGTGCATACTGAAGAGGGTTAATGAATCTTCAGCTGCCCATTAAGTGAACACCACTTCCACTGTCTGAAGACACAGTTTCCATGGTTCTTTCTGTATTTCTTTTTCCTCCCAGTATTTTTCTTTAAGCACAGTTTACTTTAGATACATAAAAGCCCAATGTAAAATGAAAATCAGGTAACCAAAAACAAACTACACAACTCGTCTCTAGTTCTTATCCACCTTCAGCCATTGAAACGGAAATCAAAAGAGAAACATTTCGCATTCAGATCCATTGCACCTTGTTAAAAGCCTTGCCCTTGTCTCACCGACACCACAGTTAAAGCTTGGGCTGAATTTCAATACTCAATGTGCCCTACATAAAAATTGATCTGATTTTCTAAACATCTCTACAGATTTGTCCATTGCCCCAAAAATGAAATTAAGAACAGAGCTGCAGATTTGTTTCAAGATTTTTTTTTTTTTTAAAAACAATCTCCACACAATGATTTTATACTGAATGGTCAAAATAGAAAATCAAGAATAAAGATACAATTACATTTAATGATTTATTTCTTGTGGCTACCTTCGCAGAGTTTCCTTTGATTATTTCTTTTTTGTTGTTGTTTTAGGGCAACACCTGCCAAGTGTGGACTGTACCAGGCATGGAAATGAATGAAAACGATCAACCCTTTTATCCTGAATGTACAGTATATACAGTAGGGTGAACCAACGGAATGACAGACAGATAAACATCATCTTTCCTTTTAGCTGGCATGACTAATTTCCCCACCTTTGTTGACCTCCTCGGTTTGTTTTTTTTTCTCTCTTTTGTCAGCTTTCATGAAAATCTGCCCCAAATACAAAGAGAATTTATCCCCAAATTTTAGGTTTTGATTACTGAGTATATTCAATTCAAATAACACAATACATCATCTTGATCTACTTCTTTTGTCAGCTTTCATGAAAATCTGCCCCAAATACAAGAGAATTTATCCCCAAATTTAGGTTTTGATTAACTGAGTACTATTCAATTCAAATAACACAATACATCATCTTGATCTACTTCTTTTGTCAGCTTTCATGAAATCTGCCCCAAATACAAAGAGAATTTATCCCCAAATTTTAGTTTTGATTAAGTGAGTACTATTCAATTCAAATAACACAATACATCATCTTGTTCTACTTTTGTCAGCTTTCATGAAAATCTGCCCCAAATACAAAGAGAATTTATCCCCAAATTTTAGGTTTTGATTAACTGAGTACTATTCAATTCAAATAACACAATACATCATCTTGATCTACTTAGAATACAAACTTTCTTTTTTTTTTTTTTTTTTTTTTTTTTTAGTACTGAAAGCTTCAAACGATAATAGATTTTTCCACTGAAATCATTTTTGTGGGTTATACTGCTCAAGATGCCTTTGAATGCAATGAATTTCTTTCTTTCTTTCTGCGTATGCAGACTGATACTCCTGCGGACACTGCCTGTATAGACAGGCAGTGAAGTTTTGTGTGTATGACCGTTTTTTATCCCACCATTAAGGCAGCCATACCCCATCTTCGGGGAAGGTGCATGGTATGTGTAACGTGTCATCCATACCAACGGCCAAACTGGCCTTCTCTTCCGAAAGCCGGTGATGGGATTTTACGTGTGTGCAAGATATTGTGCGTGCACTCACACACGGAACCTCGGTTTATAGTCTCATTCGAAGGACTGTATGGGAATGGAGTCAGAACCAATGTTAACTCCGAGGGAAAAATCCCCCTGTGCCAAAATTTGAACCCGCAACCCCAGGATCACTAGTCCGGCGCTCTACCAACTGAGCTGTTCCAGCCCCCAATGAATTTTTTTTTTTAAACAAGAAAAATTAAATTTTCTAACTAAAACATCCCATTTCTTGTTTAATGTGTCATCTTAGACACTGGGGATAAAAAAAAAAAAAAAAAAAAAAAAACGTTCACTGAATAACAAGAATCAATTACATATTTCTAAAATTTAAAAGGGGAGTGAACTGCTTTTTGATGAGTGACTTCAAGCTATATATTCTCACTACTTGGAGCTGATGACTAACTTGCACAAAGAGATGTAAAAGTGTAAAACATAGCCATGGAATGATGGAATGAAGGTAGAAGGTTTCAATGCTCCATTACTGCTCCTTGTTCTCAGTGTCACCATCTGCTGTTGGTTTGATGGTGGGTGTGCTCCCAATGCTGAGGTACTGTAGCCCTGGGAGTTGTCTGTGTAGAATCATTGCCTCAGTCGTCGTCTGACTCCTCCTCTGCCTCCTTCAGCCAGGTAATGAACACCTCCATCTGGTCGACAGCAGAAATGATATTAGCTGCAAGTACCAGCTTACACACATGCAGTTGTGAGTCGTGCAAACAAAACACACACACACACATGCATACATACACATACACACACACATGCAGGCATACACACACACATATACACACATCCATGCACACACACACACATATGCATACACATACACACACACACATACACACACTCTCTCTCTTTCAGACATGCATGCACGCATAGATAACTACACAACACCCCTCTACATATACAGACTACAGTGAATATCAGTCTCACAGCTCCAGAGCTGTAAAGGCCTAAAAGCACAAAAAGTAGCAGTCTGACATAGGTCTTGGTTCTATTTAAGCTGCTCCAGTCTTGTGAACAGGGTGGTTTTTTCTTTTCTTCAATGTCTTGTTTTTGATGTAGCATATCCTCACAGCGCAGCGTTGTCAATGAAATCCATGGCACAGCCCTGGAAAGCACTGCAGTTAGCTGTCGGCTGTTCTGTTTTTACAGCCAATCCAGCAGTCAACTGCTTTTTTTTTTCTTTTCTTTTCTTTTTTTCCCCCAATGTTTCAACTGATCCAACTTCATTCCACAGTTCTTGAAATGCTTCACAAAGACAAAATCAGAGTCAAGGTTTCTCGGAAAGTCCTTCATGTTTTCACAAGAAATGGAACTGTTTGGTTTGGTCTGGTTTCAACTGGTTTGGTTTTAAAGGAAAGGCTTCCAGGTGTCTACCTTTGTGCCCTTCTCCCGGTACTGTGAGACTGGCTTTGAAGCCAACGCTCACATTTCTGCAATGCTGAAAAGCGTTCAAAGGACAACTGTCCTTCTTACAGAAGAACAATGCATCCGCTTCGCACAGATGACAAGTACCAGACTGACCAGAACCAAGAATACATGTAATTACTGACGGCAGATAGGTATCATTCTTATTGTACAGGAACAACCGTCCAGTGTCTTGAGCATACAAAAAACAAACAAAAAACACCCCACTAAAGCACCAGCATCATCTCCTCCTCCCCCATCCTGTCCGCAGTTTCCTTAACTGTGTTCCTATCATCCTCTCCCAGCACAATCCCACAATTCTTCCTCTCTCTCATACAGACATGCAACACAGACCAAATTACTGAACTTGTGCCGCAACTTCCTGTTTTTGAAGAAAAAAACACCATTTAGCCTTACGTCATTGCTGATCTGCTCAGACCCATGACACACTTTTTGTTTTTGTTTACTCTTGTCTTTAAAATGCATGGGTCTGGCCTCGACCCTGACAGTACAGCACTCAGGTTTCTTCTTTGAGAGTAACGGATCTGCTTAGACCCATACTACTGGACTTTTAGTTTTTTTTTAACTCTCAACAGTTTTTGAGATTTTGCATTGATGACGGACATCTTTGTTTCCGTAACAATCTTGCATTATTTAAGGAAATAATATTTTTGTATAGATGTGGTCTATTGGCTTTTAGTGTACTTGCTTCAGATTAAAAAACTTGTTTACAATACATAATTCCGAAGAAACCTGTGTCACTGTAATCAATTCAAGGAAAAACTTGAAGAGTTAATTTTGTTGCTAGCTTACCGATGAAAACAAAGCATGAGTTTTTGGTAACACTTGAATTTTTTGTAGGGCCATTGCGTCATGTTGACAAAGATCGAAATTCAAAATTTTTGTGGTTGGAAGGACATGGCTTTCACAAAATGAAAACCCAGTCATCAAGACACAATCATGAGCATGGGGTCATTTTCAGACCCACAACGAATGGGAAAGGTGAACTCTGGGTTGTGTGTCTCACCTGTGAGCGGATCTTTTTGTGCTCCTCTTCCTCCTCTTCCTCGGCCTCCGTGTCGTACCACTTGATGATGACCTGCTCCTCCAGGATGTCCTTGTCATACAGGTACTGCACCACCTTCGCCAGCATGCTCAGCATGCGCTCACTCTCCACTGCGAAGTCCTGAAAAACAGCCGTCCATAGAACTAAATGCACCACCACCTTCCCTGACATGCGATCACTCTCCGCTGCAAAGTCCTGAAAAACAGCCGTCCATAGAACTAAATGCACCACCACCTTCCCTGACGAGCGATCACTCTCCACCGCGAAGTCCTGAAAAACTGCCGTCCATAGAACTAAATGCACCACCTTCCCCAACATACCACTCTCCACTGCAAAGTCCTGAAAAACAGCCGTCCATAGAACTAAATGCACCACCACCTTCCCTGACGAGCGATCACTCTCCACCGCGAAGTCCTGAAAAACTGCCGTCCATAGAACTAAATGCACTACCTTCCCCGACAAGCAGTCACTCTCCACACTGCAAAGTCCTGAAAAAGAACCATCCATAGAACTGACAAACAGCCGTCCATAGAACTAATTGCACCACCACCTTCCCCAACAAACGATCACTCTCCACTGCGAAGTCCTGAAAACAGCTGTTTGTCCATGTCGTTGAGCGGACTTAAAAATAATTCCTCGTAAAATTTGTTTTAACATCCGCCAGCAGTCAGCTCACTTAAAAAAAAACAGATTTTCTTTAAAAAAAACACACACACTGGAATTTTGTGAAAATCTTTCTTCTGTAAACTCTTAGATCAGAAGGAACCTGTGGATCTCTTTCAGCAAACAACACACTGTACTGACCTCCAGGGAATGCAGACAGTCCCACTGAGCCTCCGTGTTCTTGATGTAGTGTTTCAGCAATCCTTTGTGACTGTCAACGTGCTGCAACAATGCCACACACGTCAACAACACACCACCACCACTGTGATCCAGGGTGGCAGCTTCAGCGTCTTATGTGCTGTAACAACACCCCCTCCCATTGACAGCATGTCACATATCAACAACACATCACACATCCACAACACCACACACATCAACATCACATCACACATCAGCAACACACATATCAACAACACACATTAACAACACATCACACATCAATAACACCACACACATCAACAAATCACACATCAACAACACATCAACAACACAACGCACGTCAACAATAAAATACACGTCAACATCACTTCACACATCAACAACACACACACAGAACACACATATCAGCAACACACACATCAACACCACAACACATATCAACACCACAACACACATTAACAACACATCACACAACAACACATCACACATCAGCAGCACATCAACAACACAACACATGTCAACACAACACATCAACACAACACACATAAAAAACACATGTCAACACATCACACATCAACAACACAACACCTGTCAACAACACATCACACATTCACAACACCCAACCAACCACAATGACCAAGAAAAAGGTCACATCTTCTCTCTAGCTATGCCAACACCTTTTAAAACCAAATCACATCAATTAAACTGTCCCCCCCCCCCCCCCCCCAAATCTGTATACGGACTTGCCAAACGCGCTTAAATTGTACTTAAATACATTAACAAAACTAGTACATATAGAGTACTTAAAACATTAACAAAATCTGACACATCAATATGTTTATGCTTACAAAACTAGCTGAATAAAAACACGAACAAAAGCTCACATAGCGATTTGCTAATGATTACCAAACTAGCTCAATAATAACATTAACAAAACCTCACACATCAATACGCTTACGCTTACAAAATTAGCTGAATAAAAACATGAACAACTTACAAAACTAGCTGATTTAAAAACATGAACAAAACCTCACATATCGATATGCTAATGATTACAAAACTAGCTCAATAATAACATTAACAAAACCTCACATGTCAATATGCCCACGCTTACAAAATTAGCTGAATAAAAACATTAATAAAACCTCACATATCAATATGCTGATGATTAACAAACTAGCTCAATAAAAACGTTAACAAAACCTCACATACCGATAAGCTTACGCTTACAAAATTAGCTGAATAAAAACATTAATAAAAATTAAAAGCTCACACATTAATATGCTAATGATTACCAAACTAGCTCAATAAAAATATTAACAAAACCTCACACATCGATATGTCTATGCCTACAGAACTAGGTAAATAAAAACATTAACAATACCTCACACATCAATACGCTTATGCCTACAGAACTAGGTAAATAAAAACATTAACAATACCTCACATATCAATATGCTTATACCTACAAAACTAGCTAAATAAAAACATCAACAAAACCCAACACATCGATACGCTTATGCTTTACAAAACTATCTAAATAAAATGGAACAGGTCAACAAAGACTGGGCAGGGCTACATAACCCCTCTATCCTGTTGCGTATGACTTTGTGTGATCCCCAAATGCTCTTGTGTCCATGGGGGCGCTCCGACCACTCACTGATAGGTAAGGGGGCATTCATACACGCAATTCTCTGTGTACTTTAACCTTTCCCGTATGTCATGGATCTGAGCAGACCCGTTCTGTCAAAGAAGAAACCTGAGTGCCGTACATTGTGGGTCTGGCCAGACCCACTGCATCCAAAAGACAAAGAGTAAACAAACACAACACCGGCCTGTTACGTCGTGGGTCTGCTCAGACCCATGATGTAACAGCAAGGGTTTATTCCTTCAGACGACAACAAAGGGTCTGTGGAGACCCACAATGTATGGCAATGGTTTACTCCTTTACAAATAGCTCTGGTCTCCGGAGACCCACGTCGTATGGTGTGCAAAACTGTAGGCGATGTATGGGAAATGTTCACGCAATTCAAGTTCATTTGTGCTAGTTGTCTTACAAGTCCTCACAGCCCCCAGTACTGTTGTAGAAAAGCATGAACTGTTCAAGACAACGGTCATGCTGTACTTTCACTTTCAGTGGTAGTTACAAACCAACGGTCTACACACAAACCTTTCCAGGGATGTTACAATGAAAAAAAAACACCTTTCCTGGGATGTTACCATGAAGAAAAAAAAGAAAAAATCAAACGAACAAAAAAGAAAACAGAAGTCCTGTCAAGAACCCCCCCCCCCCCCCCCCCCCCCCCCCCAAGAATATACTGATAGAGGAAAAGCACACTTTCTTAAAAAAAAAAAAAAAAAAAAGACATGACAAAAACCTGCCATACAATCCTTTTAAACTTGGTCCTCTAAATTGAATGGAACATATCCAGACAAAATGTTAAAACAAGAACAGAAAGCCAAAGAGAGAAAAGAGCATAGCTGCCTCCCCTCACCCTCAACACAGCCGTCAAGAGCTCTTTGCCAGTGGCCTTCTCGTGCTGCGTCAGTGGCATGTCCACCAGCACCTTCACCACCGCCTGGTGCACGTCCTTGATGGCGATGTTGTAGGCATGTCTGAAACACACCCACAAAGTTCTCTTATGACAGTATGACGGCATCATGTTCTCTATCACAATATAACCGCATCAAGTTCCCTAGAACAATCTGACGGCATAAAATCTCATTCCACGGTGGCGTCCGCATGAGCACACATGGTCATAACAATGCTAGCCTTCCAATATTCGCATATACCCAAAGTACCAAACCATCTGCGCCATTTTGGTGACCATCCTGTTAGAAGCTAACCAGTTAAAACTGGTTTTTGCAGTTATACTGAACCACATGAATCATGCCCACATGCTCAATTTTAAATGTGTATATTTGTTGAGAATTATTCCCAATTCGCATACATATCCGTGGTTTGCTGTGGTCAACAAGGGGGAATACTCTTGGGCATAGAGGGAGCAAGGATTCAGTAACAGACTTACTTGAGTGAGTTCACCTCCAGGATCAGGTTGTCCAGTTTGATGTTTTCTTCCTTCGCTCGGCTCAGCGTGTCTTTGAGCTCTGAATAGAAACCTGAACATCACCCACACACAACGTTAACACTGTATTCTATACACATACGTCATGTACATGTTTGCTAACATCAAAAATGAACATTCCTAAAACACAGCATGAATTTTTTTTGTGGCTATTTCACGTCCATACTCAATAACCTAACGACTGAACATCACCTACACACATTATTTCATAGCCATGTTCTCGCGAAGCTCCCATCCAAACCATCACCCACACACATTAAAAACTGCTACCCACAACATTTCAAATACCAAGCTGTCAATCGCAAGATCTGAAAATCGCCAACACACGAAGTTAAAACAATGGGTTCCAAACCACAGGCACTTGACATGCACATCCACTGTCATCATTTCTAGGCAGTGCTAAAAATTGATGGAAATTGTCGCATGGTTCTGATCTCCCCTGATTGAGACTTCCACACTGATTACAATGACAATTACCAACATTTTCTCCCTGTGCCTGCAACGCAAGGGCAGGATTATATCTAACCTCAGCAAACCTATGCTTAACATATTTGTCAAAACAGTGGATTTTAAGCTGAAAAATATTCACTCTTTCATACAATAACTAAAAAGATCGGCATGTAATGTGTTCTTTACTGTGATAATACACAACTCATGCACTTGTTATGCTTTTATAAATCCAGTAATATCAACGTACTAACAATGAATGTTTTATAATCACACAAACAACATCGTATAGCACTTCCTTTACATATATTGCACTCATCTTAAATTTACGACACTTTACAGAGTAAGCAATACATTACAATGGTCATGTCAAAATGTCGCTTAGTTATGGAACTAGCAAATGCTCATTAAATACAAACACATTTATTTCTATATAATTAAAAAAAAAAGTTACACACACTTTAACAAAAATTATATGAGTACCACCACAACACTAATAAATGCGAAACATTTAATCAAATGATGTAGAAAATAAAAAAAATAAAATAAAATGACAATGGGAAAAAAAAAAGATGATTACAGTGCAAAATCTCTTTCAGACACTCTGACTCTCTCTTTCTCTCTCATACATGTATTTACAAACACCAATCAATAGAAATCCAAAAGTTTATTACTCATTCAATATATGTTCACAAAAGTGCAGCACTGGCACAAAATACTGTAAAGTCTTTATATGTGTTTATGCACATGCGTGCACAATGCACATGCATTTATGTCATCATGTTACACCTATACACATATGTCAAATAACAATATGAAAGAATATTGTCAATTTTAATAAACAGTAGATAACTGAAATGATTACAAAATCTTCTTTTAAAAAGTGTCGGCAATGCTTAAAAACATGAACACCTTTGGCATCTTATCACAAAAAGGCACCAAACACTTATAAAAGTATAAACGCCTTAAGTATAGAAACTGATTCACAGGTAAATAAATGTGGAAAATGAAGAATTTCTTCATTACAAAAGCAACATCAATTTCGCTCTGAACATACTATTACATTATTTATATCCAACCAAAAGCTCTTCAATGCTCAAAACTGAAAAAAAAAATTTCCTTACAAAAAACATACCAGATGACATCCCAACAAATACAAAAATAGCATCAACCAGCACATATATTGCACCTGAACACAGCTGACAGAAAGCAAGACTTTGAATCAACGCTGGTTCTGAAATTACCATTTTTGTTCAAATGATCAGTGTGTATGTGCTCATTGTGTTTAGTTTTATATCTTTCTATTAAATGTGATTAGACCAGGGAAGAAAAGTATGCATGCTTGTGTGTGTTCATACATGTGCGTTAATGTGTTATTGTGTGCCTGCATGCATGCGTATGCCTGCTTTTGTGCGTGTTCTTTGAAAGAAACAAAGATTCAGCTTCAGAAATTGGTCCGATGCCCTCTGACAGCAGGCACTCTCTCATGCACAGTCCGCTCTACATCCACACAGACTCAACAACCGTCATCGTGTTTTATATAGCCCCTAGAGTCATTGCACTGTCCATAACCAACACTGATTCACACGCTCATACTAATGTACTACCACACAGCCTACTGCGATTCAGTGTGAGAAACCACAATGTCAGTTTTAAGTAGCAGCTTAAGTATAAATAACAGCTGAGTCCATATCCCTCCATCTACCCCACCTCCATTCATCCCAAATCACACATACACTACAAAAATTTAAACACACACACACACACACATATCCCCTAAAAATATCCTAAAATGGAGTGAACCCATGCTTCAACATGGCTGACAATGGCGATGGCGTTGTCAGACACTTGCCCCAACCCCCACACCATGTAGTCGCCCCAGACACGTATCGCACGCTCGCCCACCCCGTCTACATCCACCCAGCCCCCCCAGTCACAGACGTGCACAGCCATGCCCACGACATGTCTGGTGATGTTGCCAACCGGCTGGAGCAGAGACGACACCGTGAGACTGGAAACCCAGCCTGTGAGCCACTGGCAGCCGGTGATGAGAGCCTCCATGCCAGACAATGTCCCCTCCCCCACCGACAGATTCACCCCCTTCACGCAGTTTAGCAACGGCTGCAGCACTGACATGCTGACGTCCTCAAGGTACCCCTCCCCCATCACAACCCTCACCATGCCAACCAGAACCAGGCAGAACATGCCAACGCCACAACACAGGCCGAACAAACTCTTACTTCCGTATTCATCCATCTCCTCTTCCGACTCCTCCTCAAGGTCGGAAGGGTTGATGGACGACGCGACGTCGTCGTCGTCGTCATCCTCGCTGCCGTGTGGGGCAATGAGAGGTTCACCCCAGTCGGCATTGTACTTGTTTTCGTCGTCGCTGTCTGCTTCCTCAGAGATGGCGCTGTAGAGAAACGCTCGGCTCTTTGCTCCGTACTCAGGTGTGAATTCTGTTACAGACAAAATTGGCACAGTTTTGTCACGCTCAGGCAAGCACCAATGTTTCTGTCACATTTGTAACTCACAATAAGACAAATCTGATTTCTTAAAACATGACCTATGTCTATAATACCCCTTGCTTCTGGGAAGAAGAGCGGGGGCAAGATGAAGAGGTAGAGATGGGGGAATTTTCTGTTTGCCGTTTTCCTTTTTAATCAGTGTAACCTGCACGTCATACTCATAATACACAGAATACATGCAGCCTTATCAATAGTTGCAAAGATGATTCAGTTCAATTCAAAGCATGTGGCTTACAGCGCAGCCGACCACATCATGGCTACCCCCTGGTCAAAGTCAACTCTCAGCACAGAGACAGAAAGATGACAGTAACCATTTGTACAAAACAGCATACCTGGGACCGTTTCCTCGGTATCGTCTGCAAACTCGTCTTTGGGCGGAGTGTCCTGCAGACGTATGGACGGCGGCAAGGTGATGTCAGGACCCACCTTCACCTGGAACAAACGATCCACGTCATCATCGTCATGAACCCATTCTACTCCCTGACCACACAACTCTCACGGATGGTGCAATGTCCTGTGCAAAAGGAAAAGATGCACAACCAGCCACAGCAGTTCACACAGTTTAACTTTGACCCCACGACTGTTGGCACTGTATGATGCACGCTGCTGCCAAAGGCAAACTGTACGCCTAAAAACATATGTCACACATATCTAATCACACTGTCTCTCCTTCCCTGTATGCATCTTTTGCATGTCGACTGCTGCCATGGCTTACGTTTATTTTCATTATATGATTAATAATTCTCATCAAACACAAATCAAGTTTCTTGTTCCATTTCGACATACTTCAACATACCACATGAAGAACATCATTTTACCAAGAGAGTTACAAGCATAGTAGCAATACTACTCAAATAATTTGATAATTTACTAGCACAAAGCAATGACACTAGGTCAAAGTCAAGTCACGCTCAAGGACATAACAAAAACAATTTTTCATGTGAGAAAACACAGGACCAACTAAACTTGTATGTCATTTCAAAAAAGCCCCAATTTGTATTGAATAAGAACATATCAAGATCATAAAAAGCAAGATGTTCATATTCCGTATAAAAACAAAAATGAAAAGATATGTGACACACATTCTGAAGAGACACATCTTAATGCAATGAGATTTGTACAGTTTGGGATTCACATGGTTCTATCCATCAAAATTCCACAGACTTTTGAACACATGACGTTCTTTTTCAAGGACTGTAAAACGGACCCACAAACTGCCACAAACACTCATCAAAACACAGCACACACTGATCATAAGGTCAGCTAATTTCTATAACTTGTGTCTGCAAATGACAGTGCAACTGTACCATTAACATTTTCCCAGAAAAAAACTTCTCTCCGGACGCCATTTCGGCACCCATTTCTTTCAGTTCGCTCTCTGGATCACTTTCATTCTGGAGAAGATAAAACAATACAGACACCAGGACATCCGACACAACAAACTTCAAGGACATTTCAAACACCTTTTTCTACTAAAGCATTGATGTTTTCTCATGGACTTTCAAGGATCTTTGCAGACCTTTATTCTTTCTTTGTTTCACGTTCCCAGCCATGCTAAATCTTCAGTCCAGTTAGACAGGCAAGTTCTACAGTCTGCCCCAGAGACCCCGCCAGTCCCCACAGCTTCTCCTGGACCTCAACCGGACTGGGCCACGTCTAGCGTCTCAAGGCCTCTTAAGACTATTATGGACTCTTACATAACCATTTTTCAATATACATACCCCCATATGACAAAACCAGACAAGGAACCAACACGTGCAGAACACAAAACCTTCACACAGAGAGAACAGAACACTCCCTCCTGACAGCTACATCCAGGCACTGACAGCACAGACTCACGTTCCAGGACAGAATGGTCTGTTGCTGAACGCTGGTGTTGGCAAAGACCACCACACCATCACACAGGATGGCGTTGGTCAGCACGCAGCCATCTTCAATCTTCACGCTCCCCCACAGGTAACAGTTCTCCATCTTCACATCAGCACCTGTGAAACAGTGTTTTCATCTGTTGCCCATCAACTGCTCACAGGTCAGTGTGATCCAGCAGACATCTGGTCTGCCTGTCTGTAAGGGCTTTTGTTTTTGCTAAAAATTTTAAAAGGAATTCAAAGTAACTCTGCCAGGTAACAAGGACAAACAAATGACAAGACAAAACATGACGCGTTTCGACCTCTTAGGTCTTCATCAGGCAAGAGAAACATTCAGGACAATGAAAATGAAGAATGAGCAACCACTTGTCTTTTCAAATTCCACGCAAGATGGGCGTTTTGTTTTTGCTTTTTTTTTCTCCTTTACAAACAATGACAACTTCTTTCACTTCAAACTAGAATCCAAAAAGTGCACAAAATTTACAGCTTACACTTATTTACAAATTGAAAAAGGTACCGCCCTGCAATGATATAAAATATGCCATCTCCCAAACTGTATGAACACCTACTTTGTACTGTAGCCTTGCCACAGCGTGACATCTCACAGGTTGACGGCATCCAACATCAACAAGAACCATGCTTACAATATGTTACTATGTGTTGTGCATAAACATGTATGACCTCTAAAAGGGGAACTCAACCAATCACAAGCACACACATTCATACGTAAGAACTCCCTCTCTCTCTCACACACAAACACACACACAAAGTGTATGCCAGCATGCACACAAACACACACGAGACTCTATACAGCATCATCAATTTCAAAAAGTCCCTGCCGATTTCATGACCAAAATTTTACTGCAACTAAAAATGGCACAAAAAGCTGTAACAACAAAATGTCTTTTGGGCGAATGTATCAGCAAAATTGCCCAGTTCCCAAATCAGAGGGTGGCTCCCTTCACAGTGCAGTCAAAATACCACAGTTTGTTACATACTATTTCCGTATCTTGAGGTATGGCCAGTGTCTTCAAACAAAAAGTAACAAGGAAATCTTCTCCCGGTTCTGATGATAATGTTCCAGGTTTGTGCCTGCCTTTACAGCAGTTCAATATTAATGTACAGCATGTCAGCAAACTCTCCAACATTTCCCCAACTTCAAGCCAAGATATCATTTTTGCCAGACTTTCAAGTAACTGGAAAGAAGCTTGTTTGCTTTTGAATACTTCCCCCGTTTTCTGTCAAATACACACACACACACACACACACACACACACACACACACACACACACACACACACACACCCCCACACACAAAATCACAGCAGTCAGCACTTACCGATGGAACAGTTTTCACCAATGATGGAATTCTGGATCTCTGTTCTGGCCTGAATGGTGGACCCCTTGCCAATGACTACATTCCGTTTTAAATCTGCTGTGCTGCAACACACACACACACACACACACACACACACACACACACACACACACGAGGTAAACATTCCTTTCATGACACTCAAATGTCTTACAAGTAAGCGACCAGAACCCAGTGTTAAGGTTAACCTAGCCAAAACAGCTTCGGAACTATGGCACATGTTCCGCTCAAACCATTCAATGTTTTGCAGGTAAACGATAGGAATGCAGGACAAGGTCTTACCTGGCTACAGTGACATGGGGTAGACAGAGGTAAGCATTTCTCTCAGGACACTCAAATGCCTTTTAAGCAAACGACAACAACCCTGTTCTAGGTTTAGCCTGGCCAAAGTGACTAAGGAACTATGGACATGCTCCTCTCAGGAAACTCCATGTCTTGAGGTAAGGTAAACGACAGGAATGCAGGACAAGGTCTTACCTGGCCACAGTGACATCGGAGCTGAGGTAGACGTTCCTCTCATGACACTCAATGTCTTGAGGTAAACGACAGGAATGTAAGACAAGGACTTACCTGGCCACAGTGACATTGGAGCTGAGGTAGATGCTCCTCTCACGACACTCCATGTCACAGGTAAAACAACAGGAATGGAGGACTAGGTCTTACCTGGCCACAGTGACGTTGGAGCTGAGGTAGATGCTCCTCTCTCTGTGTCTTGCAGGTAAACAACAGGAATGCAGGACAAGGTCTTACCTGGCCACAGTGACGTTGGAACTGAGGTAGATGTTCCTCTCTCTGTGTCTTGCAGGTAAACGACAGGAATGCAGGACAAGGTCTTACCTGGCCACAGTGACGCTGGAACTGAGGTAGATGTTCCTCTCGCTGTGTCTTGCAGGTAAACAACAGGAATGCAGGACAAGGTCTTACCTGGCCACAGTGATGTTGGAGCTGAGGTAGATGCTCCCCTCTCTGTGTCTTGCAGGTAAACGACAGGAATGCAGGACAAGGACTTACCTGGCCACAGTGACGTTGATGCTGAGGTAGATGCTCCTCTCACGACACTCCATGTCACAGGTAAAACGACAGGAATGCAGGACAAGGTCTTACCTGGCCAGAGTGACGTTGGAGCTGAGGTAGATGTTCCTCTCACCACACTCCATGTCACAGGCTAAACGACAGGAATGCAGGACAAGGTCTTACCTGGCCACAGTGACGTCAGAGCTGAGGTAGATGTTCCTCTCACCACACTCAATGCCACAGGCTAAAGGACAGGAATGCAGGACAAGGTCTTACCTGGCCACAGTGACGTCAGAGCTGAGGTAGATGTTCCTCTCACCACACTCAATGCAACAGGCTAAACGACAGGAATGCAGGACAAGGTCTTACCTGGCCACAGTGACGTCAGAGCTGAGGTAGATGTTCCTCTCACCACACTCAATGCCACAGGTTAAAGGACAGGAATGCAGGACAAGGTCTTACCTGGCCACAGTGACGTCAGAGCTGAGGTAGATGTTCCTCTCACCACACTCAATGCCACAGGTTAAAGGACAGGAATGCAGGACAAGGTCTTACCTGGCCACAGTCACGTCAGAGCTGAGGTAGATGTTCCTCTCACCACACTCAATGCCACAGGTTAAAGGACAGGAATGCAGGACAAGGTCTTACCTGGCCACAGTGACGTCAGAGCTGAGGTAGATGTTCCTCTCACCACACTCAATGCCACAGGCTAAACGACGGGAATGCAGGACAAGGTCTTACCTGGCCACAGTGACGTCAGAGCTGAGGTAGATGTTCCTCTCACCACACTCAATGCAACAGGCTAAACGACAGGAATGCAGGACAAGGTCTTACCTGGCCACAGTGACGTCAGAGCTGAGGTAGATGTTCCTCTCACCACACTCAATGCCACAGGCTAAACGACAGGAATGCAGGACAAGGTCTTACCTGGCCACAGTCACGTCAGAGCTGAGGTAGATGTTCCTCTCACCACACTCGATGTCCTCGTTACTGCCCACCATGAGCTGGGGGCCGATGGGCTGGGTCTTCCGGCTGATGATGTCCTGGCTGTCAGCACACAGGTAGCGTGTAGCATCAGTACTGTGTGTGTGTGTGAGCGTGTGTGTATATGTGTGTGTGTGTGTGTGTCTGTTTATGTGTGTGTACTAAAACTACACCTGTGTGTGTGTGTGCGTGCGTGCGTGCGAGTGTGCGTGCATGCGTGTGAGCACACATGCCCATGTTCCTTACATGTGTGTGCATGTGTTCATGCATGTAAATGTGGGTGTTTGCGCACATATGTGGTATTCACTTGCACATGTGCATGCGAGGCTAGCGTTACTGTGTGTCTATGTGATGGCAAGCAGGCACATAATGTTCATATTCATGTATGTGATATACAAACAATGACTAACAGTGAGTGCTATGCATGCACATATGTACATATTCATGTATGTGATATACAATGACTAACAGTGAGTGCTATGCATGCACATATGTTCATATTCATGTATGTGATATACAAACAATGACTAACAGTGAGTGCTATGCATGCACATATGTTCATATTCATGTATGTGATATACAAACAATGACTAACAGTGAGTGCTATGTATGCACATATGTTCATATTCATGTATGTGATATACAAACAATGACTAACAGTGAGTGCTATGCATGCACATATGTTCATGTGTATGTATGGGATATACAAACAATGACTAACAGTGAGTGCTATGCATGCACATATGTTCATATTCATGTATGTGACCTTCAAACAATGACCAACAATGAGTGCTAAGCACACACATATGTTCATATTCATGTATGTGACCTTCAAACAATGACCAACAATGAGTGCTAAGCACACACATATGTTCATATTCATGTATGTGACATTCAAACAATGACCAACAATGAGTGCTAAGCACACACATATGTTCATATTCATGTATGTGACATTCAAACAAACAATGACCAACAATGAGTGCTAAGCACACACGCACGCACACGTTCATATTCATGTATGTGACATTCAAGCAATGACTAACAATGAGTGCTAAGCACACACACACACACACACGTTCATATTTATGTATGTGACATCAAAACAATGACCAACAACGGACCGAGGACTCTGGCGGACTGTTGTCGGCGGCCTATGCTTCGGGAGGAGCGACGGGCGTAACTGACTGATAGAGTGCTAAGCACACACACATGTTCATATTCATGTACGTGACATACAAACCATGACTGACAATGAGTGCTTGCAATACCTCCGTCACTTTCTTCATACCCCTGCCAAGGTATTTTCAACACTTTCTCATTCTTTTCTTTTATGTTCTTCCAGCATGTTCAGTGTTTCGCTGAACACAAGAAAGACCACAAAATGTCAATCCAGATATCCAGTTTCTTCTCTCCCTCCTTGCACACATGGGGTGGGTGGAAGAAGCGAGGGGAGAGGGGAGCACTTTTCCCCCTCCCCTCCCAGAGGAGGAGCGGGTTGGAGCAGGGGGGAGGGAAGGGGAATGGGAGAGCATTTCTTCTTTCTCTCCTTTTGTGTGTGGGGGGGGGGTCGGGTGGGGTGATAGTGGGTGAGCGTTTCCACAAATCTATTGTAACTGTGTAAAAACAGCAACAACAACAGAAAACAAACGAAGCTGTAGGGGAGTAGGGGAGCGTTTCCTCCTTCCCTCCCTTCACCTGTCTGTTATGACTGTGTAAACAGCAATAACAAAAACAAAAAAACAAAACATGAATCTGTACCCTTGTCTTTCAAATCAGTCTAGCATACAGCTTATGACAATTCTGACAGCCTTTCTCCTCCTCCTCCAACATCTTTTCAACAACAAAAAGAAAAAGAAAAAAAAAAAAAAAGGGGGGGGGGAGAAAGTTCCCATTCCAACTTCCGCTGCACATGAAAAAATTTCACCAGAATTAAAGACCATCAAAAAAAAAAAAAAAAAAGAAAAAAAAATACCCCCCCTCCACCCCTCTCTAGTCTTTCCCCAACTTACCAACGAGAACCATGACACTTACCTGATAATATCATACATGTAGGGGTTGGTGATTCGAGCACAGTATTTGTTTTTGAGCACGTTCACATGAACAGTGTTGCCAAAAATCTGAAAAAAAAACAGACCCCACATCAGAATTTCAGACCATTAGTTATTAGATCATTCATGTTCTAAAAGAGCATGTCAAACTAGTAGCCGATACCAGTCCGACACATGCAGACCTGACACATCAATAAAACAGGAAGCGTGGTCCAATAGACACCAAAATCCCCAGCCCATCACGCCTCATTAAGTCGCTAAAATCCACCCTTGTTCAAAGCCACCTTAGTGGGCTGTTCTGTCTTTTCACTTTCTGCATGCACTACAGTCATTCCACTTGCTCACTGAACTTTGAAGTGCATGCAGTGACTGTTGCTTCAGTAATCAGGAACATTGTCCTTTTCATCTTTTTAACCTTTAGAACACCCATGGCGCACTGGTGCGCCAAGCCGACATCTTGCCGATACAGCCCCAGGTGCACTCGTGCGCCCATTGAGGGGTAGTGAAATCAATAAGCTTGTACTCGATTGGTTGAAAAGAACCAATCAGAATGAAGCAATCCCATAATGCACCGGGATTTCAACTTCCTTTCCTTCCTATGTGAGCGCCATTTTCCATGTGGTTTGTTTACCGTAAATTTTGAACCTTTTTCGAAGTTTTTGAGTAAAATTTCAACATGGATGCTGGCGATTAGCAATTCTTGCATGAGGTGTTTTTCGACTCGGACTCTAATGAAGAGATTTTAGGGTTTAATTGTGAAGATATTGAGAATGTTGTGGCAGAGTGGGAATGGGCTGATGCAGGTGAGGGGGAACTGAGAGACGATAGCAAGACCCTGTACTCTCCAGGGCTCTATGACTCGTAAACACCCATAAGGCATGTCATTTTTTTTAAAAATAATAATCAAAGCATATGCAAAACACATAATAGTTGGTATTGGCGTGTTCTTTATTCATTCCTCTACATTCGCTCCAAATTCCATAAGTGCACGAACAATAGAAAAGAAATTACAACAATTGGAAGAAGGTAGGTGTGCAGATTTTTTCAGTCACCCAAAAAGAATATGGCTGCAGGCAGAAATTATCGCTCATGAATCTGGCCTCCTTTAGGTTAAAAAAGCGAGGTGTGCAGATTTTTTCAGTCACCCAAAAAGAATATGGCTGCAGGCAGAAATTATCGCTCATGAATCTGGCCTCCTTTAGGTTAAAAAAGCGGGGCTTTCTGTTTGTAACATTTCAACAACCTCAGGAACAATAAGATACTGGTGCTGCTGTGGTCTACTTTCTCCAGCACAATGCTGAGACGTGAGGCCGTTGTTGGACCCCAGCCAGTCACACAGCCAGCCGACCACTCCTCCTCACACAGCACCCTGAGTCACCTGACCAGCCTTTTCACTTCAGTGGGCATGGGGCTGACCAAATTACGCTAAGCTTGAAGCTTCATGACATCATGCAAGAAGCAAACCACTCTCTCTCTCTCTCCAAGCCAAAAATGCTTCAGCGTTTCGAAACATCATATTTCGCAGACCGCTACGATGTTTCTGTGTCACAGGTTTACGTGCTGTCATCCTAGTGATAGAAGTGTAGTAGTGTTAATTTCTCATCCCCTGTATTGTGGAGTGGCAATCCCTGTCTGCTGTATCAACTTTAGTGAGGGTTTTAAAACCATGAAGATCACCTAAGCCGAGCCTGACCTCTTCGTTGATGATGATGCCGCGGATGAAGTCTTCTAAAGAGCAGTAGTCGAAGTTGTCGGTGAAGAGGTGGAGGACCATGGGCGAGCACAGGTACAGCTGGCCGTCCAGCAGGTCTTGATGCAGCTCCATGTCCGCGTGCTGCTTCTGTCAACAACAAGGGGATAACACCCGCAGTTAGCACGACAATGTCGTCGCATCATCCTCCAAATGTCTGCCCACCACCACCAATGCATCTCACACACATACACACATATCCACGCATGCATGCGCACACACAAGCACGTACACACATATACACTAACATACATGCGCGGGCACACACACACACAAACACACTCAATACTCACACACACACTCATCCAAGCACACATGCACGCACGCGCACACATACACACAAAAACACCAACACACACACACACACTAACACACAAAAACACCGACACATACACACACATACACACACACCAGTGACACTTTGATCTTCTTGTCCAGCGTCACCCTCTGATAGTCGTAGATCTGTCGGGTCTCTGGGTCGGTGGCCAGGAAGATGTTGTCCTCCGCACAGCGCATCCGGTCCTGGGGGTTTAGCCGCATGCACGTCATCGTCATCACAGACGACTTGATCTTCTCGCGACGATCTCTGCAACAAGGGATTCATTCAAATGATCAGAACTTATATAAGCATCAGAGATGGAAGAGTGTGTTGATATCAATATCAAGCTTGTGGGCTACATCATAAAACTCAGTCTGTACACTGATGCCATTGTACATAATCCCTTTTCCAAGCCATTCTGGTAAGAAAATATTGAACGTGGACTGCATGAAAATACAGTTAATATGTAGTTGATTTATACACTTGTTCATGGTTTCAGCCAAATAATCTAGACGAGTTCTCTCTCCTGTGGTCTTATACCCTACATTCATGTTCTTGCTCTTAAACTCTACATTTAATTCATTTCTTTGCTCTTATACTCTACATTCCATACATGTTTTTGCAATTGGAGGCACTGAATTAACATTTTCTCCTGAATCAAGAGAACATTAATTTCTGAATCAAGAACGCAAGTTTGGCACAGGTTTTGGTTTTTTTTCATCTGTAAAGTAAATACATGAATGAAATTGCCAAAATTTGCTTCCAAAACAGGAGAGCTTTTCATGGTTACTTCCCTTTGTGTGGACCTTACTAAGTCCCAGTGTGCTGTTAAGGTCTACCACACAAAGGACAGTAACAATCAACACAAAGCTCCCTTGTTGTGGAAACAAATTAGTGATTATCTTTTCATTTATGTATTTACTTTACAGATGAACAAAAAATGTGCCATACTTGCGCTCTTGATTCAGAAGCGAACATTCTCTTGATTCCGAAGAAAATGTCAGTTTAGTGCCTCCCTTCATAATTTCATTCACAAATCATGGTCATGTATCCAAATCATTCACTACCTATTCAAAACCGTGGCTCTGACGATCTCTCTAAGTAAATCATCAGTGAGCAGTTTTCAGCTGCGCATTAGGGTGTTTTCTTTCACTAGAGAAAAGATCACCCACTTTTAAAATGGATAGCCTGTACATCACTGCAACGCACTACAGGTGAACAGACCATGGATAGTCAAGTTCAAAGTGAGGTGACTGCAGGCAGAAATTTAAACAAACTTCAAAAGGAATTTCAAGCAACTCCTCCTGTTAACATGGACAAACAAATGACAAGACAAAAGACGGAGCGTTTTGACCTCTTAGGTCTTCTTCAGGCAAGATGAACAACATTCAGCGCAATGGGAATGAAGAATGAGCAGTCACTTTATCTTCTCGAATTTTACTGAGAGTCAACTTCAGTTTAGAAACAAACTGGGGATCATCATAAATCCATACTCCAGTTTCGTGATCTAACATCTGGTTGAGTTAAGAACTGTCTGTCACTCTCGCAGACTTGTCCCGCCTGGGTTCTTATGCTGGTTCTTGCTTCAGTTTTCTCAGCTACGCTATTGCACTCGTTCTCGTCAATCTGCACTCTTGCATCAATTTTCTCAAATATAATAAAAATGTGGTTTGCTACAATAAT
The DNA here is from genome assembly GCA_033310375.1 of Conus canariensis. NCBI lineage: Eukaryota > Metazoa > Mollusca > Gastropoda > Neogastropoda > Conidae > Conus > Conus canariensis. The sequence continues at coordinate 4,848,865 of CM065728.1, read as the reverse complement.
GCTTCTCACATGTACAATGTACATGTACACACACACTTTTGCATTTTCTTGCATTCTTCAATCACTAGTAATCAATGTTTCAGTTTTCTCACCTGTACTTAGAATCAGATGTCCCACATCTTGCATCAGTTATTTCACTTGTGCTCTTATATCAGTTCTCACTTCAATTTTGTCACTGGCATAAGACACAGAGCACTAAATCTCGGGCACCTGTACCATTTCATCAGTAATCTCAATTTCTCATCTATTCAGCACGTGAGTCCTGCCTTTCAGGACACACGAGTCCCCTCATTTCAGTTCCCTCACCTGTGTTCCTGCATCAGCTCTTTGAGGTCGACGTTGGCAATGGTGTCGCAGTTGAGCAGGAAGAAGTCGTTGCGGATCAGTGAGCAGGTGTGGATCTCGCGCAGCGCATCGCCTATGGAGCTGCTGCCCTCGGCCAGGATGACCTTCACAGTCATGGAGGACTGGCCATCGTCCCAGCGGGACTGCCTGAAATACACACAGTGACCATTCCCCTCTGTCAGGGGCACGTCCCCGGCAGCAACAGACACAAGAGGTTCAACCCCTGCACCACCAGATTCATTTTGTACCCATATAGTTTTAATACCTAATTGACAAGAATTATCTTTCCCAGGTCCATCCAACCCCCTCCCTCCAACCCCCCTCCCCTCTCCCGAAAAAAAAAATTAACCCTGAAGTTATTTCCCCTTTTCTTCTAGAAAGGGCTCCCTGAAATTCAGATGTTATCTCCCATGCTGTCAGTTTCATCTCTACTATCAAAAAAAAAAAAAAAAGAAAAAGAAAAAAAACTTTCAATCCACAGACTTCTATTTCTGGACTTTCTACAAGCAAGCACATCTCCTACTGCAAAGCTTGTACACCACCAATAAATCCCCTCTGCTACCCACACAACATACATATACAGTAATACAGGCAGCTGAAATATGAGCCAAGTGCTCTATTATTCTTGAGCATCCTGTTGCTGTTTATGTCTGTCAAATTTTCATTTACATACAAAAGTGTACAAAGTCATAGCATTCTCTTCAGATTCAGACGATACACAATCTGTTATATCACTGGTTACATTATCTAAAAAAAAAAAAAAAAAAAAGTGTTGAATGTTTAATACAAATAATTTTTCATACACACACACACCAAAAATAATAAAACAACAACAAAAATCTTTATCCACAAATAAAGTCAAGTGTATCTCTTGTATCTCTACCATACACATCAAGAATCGGAGCCACATCCTGAAATCAACACGGACACCTTATATTCATCCCCAAAGTGTTAATGTTTACAAACAAAAATACACTCCAATATCTGACCAAGTTTCATCAGTTAAAATCAAGTGGACTCATGAAATTTTTTTTTTTTTTTTAACCCTTTGACTGCTATATGCCTAAATATACTGACTGACTTTTTAACTTCACTTCTTTGTGAGCGTGATAGCTCAGCATCTACTTACATTATTATTATGAAACCATACAGAAGTGTTGTTCTGTGTTTAAACAACATTTAACGTAACTACCAAAAAGAAAAATAAATAAATGTCAGCTTAGCCATACATACAAAAAAAAAGTTTTGTGATGCGTAACACTGATAAGAAACATAAAAAGATGCGACAGTTGCAAAACAAAAAGTTGACACAGTCTGACTGTAAAATGCTGTACAAACATCAACTGGGCATCAAAATACAGGAACATTAACCGCAAACAGTATTTTAATCTCATCGCCAATAAAAGAGGCTGGTGCATGATGCTCCGTTGTAGTTCTCTCCACCGCCATCTTGAGGTTAAAAAAAAATTCACTTTCAGTCCAGTTTTATTACAGGACAACACACGTGATGATACACTCAGTGTGAACAAGTAATGTATCAAATTAAAGGGATATAAAGGGATATAACCACGCATTACTTTAGCCATAAAAATGCAACTGTGTCCCATGAACTGCTGAATGAGAACTTCCATCATTGTCGTCCTGTGTGTCACTCAGGGTAAGACACACAGGCTGACATTGTACCGAGTCAGGCATGGACTGGACAGGCATGTTTAAACATATTCTGACCAATCTTTAAAAGGGTTTTCAAATAAATCCACCAGTCAACATGGATAACATGATAAAACACGACACGTTTCGACCTTTTATGTCTTCTTCAGGCAAGATAAACAACATTCAGGGCAATGAAAACGAAGAACGAGCAATCACTCATCTCCTCAAACAGATTTCAACGCCCATCTTGCACCAAATCTGAGACGATAAGTGACTGCTCGTTCTTCATTTTTCTTGTCCTGAATGTTGTTTACCTTGCCTGAAGAAGACCTCGGAGGTCTAAACACATGTTCTTTTTCTTGTAATTTGTCCATGTTAACTGGTGGATTTACTGTAAAATGCTTTCAAAATTTGTTTCAGTTTCTGTCTGCAGTCACCAAACTTTGAAAATAACATGTTCTAACCACTTACGGTGCAAGAAGAAAAAAAAAAGGAGAACAAATTCTGTTTCCTGCTACTGAGAAGGAGTGGTCCACCAAAAGGTTACATGCATGTCAGAACAGAAAACTTTCCAGCAATCGGCCAAAGCAAGGAACCGTTGGTTCGGTCAATGTAATGCACACACTGTTACCTAGAAGTCAGTTCTTTCATGACTACTTGTTTATCCACTTTTACACTGTAAGGATAAAACCTTAGTGGCAGTCATTTCTTTACATAATAATTGTTGACATAACTTTCTGGACATTATTTAACCCTCTTGCATTTGCCAACCCAAAACTGCTCCTAGTATTCATATTTTTTGAGAAATCAATGGAATGCAGTCAGTTCATAACCCTAGTCTGTGTGAATGAATGGTTTCCCACACCCGATATACTACTGCTAAGATTTCATTGGACACCTCTCAGGGATGCACATTTATTTTGGCCAGTCTTGACTTAAAACAAGGTCACAGTGTAAGGGAAAGTAACGCAGCACGTAAGGCCGGTTGCAGCCATAACCAACACCTGGGGAGACAAACAGAGCGGCCGGATACGGGCCAAACAAATGCAAGAGGGTTAACTTGTTATGATCTGCGACAAACCTTTTTTTTTTTCCCCCCAAGATTTATTTAATGGTCTTCCCAATCTTGGAATTACTTCTTCAGACTATTCACACTGAATATCATTTTCAAAAAGCAAGAGTAGATCAAAGTATGCCAGTGGGATGAAAGACACAGACACAGACACACAGACACACACAAAAACATAACCATTATTATTAGCGTTGTGTTCCGACATCATCCCAGAGACAGTGGAATGTGGGCTGCCTTAATCATGGGAACAAAACAGTCCTATACACATAAATCTCACCAATGGTTTACCTTGGAGGTCTAGCCAACAAATGAAATGGGGGGGGGGGGGGGGGGGGGGGGGGTTGGGGAGAGAGAGAGAGAGAGATTTTGAGGGAGACAGAGACAGAGCGAGAGAGAGAGTTGGAGGGCAGTAGCCAGCAGAGCAAACATTTCCTCTCTGCACGTTGGTACAGCTGAACTGAACACAGCCTGCTTCAACTCATGAGTGCAACACACCATGCAGTACATAAATGTGAACCATAAGCGCCGCTTTCTGTCCTGCATTCAAGCTCTGGATTGTCCCTGCAAAAGCCACCAAACTTCGCTCGTTAATGTCTAGCTAGTAAACCTCTCCCACCCATCCCCCATCCCCACACATTCCCTTTATATACTTACATATGTGTACATTCAAATCAACTACAATAAAAACACAATGTAGCAGATGCCAAAGTTGGTCTTACTCATTACAAAAAAATTTCAAAACAGAACCAGTATGATCTCCACAGTTTCCTTTACATCCATGATTGCTTTGTTTTTTTTTCCATTCCAGACACCAAACCAATCCTAGACGGCTACATCAACGTCAAATTAGGATCATCATTGTAAATAACATACATATGTACATGAAAACATTGCAAAGAAAATTTTTTTTAATGAGTTTGTTGTTCACCAAACAGAACATGTAAAGAACACAGAATTCAAAGTTGAATAAAAAATCTCTGATCATTCGTGTACTTGCAGCATGACAACATTTATAATTTACTATGATATACAGGCATGTTTCTTGATTTGTACTGAAAACACATAACATGATAGATTATTACAGTGGGTGTAAAACATGTACTAAAAAACAGAATTTGCCATATTCAACATATGGCAGAAGAAAACCGCATGCAACTATTATTTGTTGCGTCTGAAAACACATGCTGCATGGGCACTGTTTACATGTGGCCTCTCAATTATGAATCTTTACTGACAATAAATCATTAAGCTGATTACATTGACCGTCTCAGTTAATTATGTTCATTAAAAGCCGTACTGTATAAAATGATACCGATCTCAGGCTATTTCCAACCTGGTTGAAGTGAGTGTGTCTGGGGAAGAGGGGGGAAGGAGGGGAAGGAAGAGGTGTCAGTATCATGTAAAAGCGTACATGTGTTGTGCGTGTGTGTGTGTGTGTGTGTTGTGTGTGTGTGTGTGTTCCGCACGCATGTATGTTTGTATATGTGCGCGCAAGCAACACATGTGGGTGTGATGTACACACAGAGACAGCACTTGCTAATTACACATTTTTACACCCCCCCCCCCCCCCCCAAACTCACCACCCTTCCAGTTCTCTCTGTCTTTCTAGTTTCTAGACTAAATCTGACCTTTGACACCGTGTGTGCCACAGCCAGGCACAAACTTTTCACAAAATCAACCCAACTACAGTCACCATAGGCTCTACCTGACATCAAAACTCATTTTAGAGACACTTCAGACATAACCAAAAAAAAAAAATTTGCAATTGTTAACCTCAACTACATCCATTAAATCAAACTTCTGCTATATGAAAAAAAAACTTCCACTGGGCTGTACTGAGAGTATTTGACTGTTAAAAAAAAAACTGTATGAAAAAAGTTACAGAAAAAAAAGGAAAGCCAATGACAATTCAAATGATAAGAAACAAGGCCCTGTCAATCAATCTGTTAGGGTACATGAGTCACAAAACAACAAACCTTTTGAAACAAATCATAAAACAAACAACAAAAACTGGAATTAAAGAAAACGAACACACACCATACACAAAATAAATACAGTACAATATCATGCACTCAATGTTAGCAACAAAAGAAAAGACTGCTACACACACACACACACACACACACACACCACACACACACTCACACACAGAGTCAATTCTCATTACAGCAGGTAAGGTACGATAATGCTGCTTATAGCCCAGCCAACTGCAAAGGGCCACTGGGCTGTCATCGCATTGTAGTCAACTCACAAGTCATTATTAAAAAAAAAAAGATAAACAAAAAATACAATTTTTCCCAAATAACACCATGGTCATGGTGTGGTCAAGAAATTGAATGGTGAAGGGGGGGTGGGGGTGGGGGGGGGAGGGGAGGGGGAGGGGAAGGGAGGAGAATGAGGTCTGATATAAGACTGGGAGCAAGGGGCTTGAGAGTGATGATGTTATGAAGAGCTGCTAAAACTGGACAATAACAATGAGTATGCAACCATGACCAATCCTCTCCACAGAAGCTGTTTCAATGGTCACTGTACAGTACCTGATGTGTGAGCGGATATCGGCGGACAGGTGAGAGCAGAAGATGAAGGTTTCCTGCACTCCTTGTGAAGCCAGGAAGTCCAGGGTATAGTCCAGCATGGGCACATTCACCAAGGGCAACAGCGCCTGCCACACACAAAAACCATGACCTTAACAATGCAGAACATCATGGCCATAACAATACCAAAATCGTGACCATAACAAACAAAAATCATGACCATAGCAATACCAAAATCATGACCATCACAACACCAAAATCTTGACCATAGCATACCAAAAACATGACCATAACAATACCAAAAATCATGACCATAGCAATATAAAAAATCATGACCATAACAATACCAAAAATCATGACCATAACAATACCAAAAATCATGACCAAATTATGACCATAGCATACCAATCTCCGTAAGTATAACACCTGGGCAGCAACATCTACCGCAAATGAAAGTTACGACCATAATAATAGTTCCCATCTTTGAAACAACCAATGACAGCAACCCCTAACTACAGACGAAAGTGTGACTTTCATCTAGATACAGACACCTAACTCTATACCATCTACTCTTGACAACATACAAAAAGCATGACCCTAACGATGACATGACTCCAGGCTCTGTATCACCTGGCACCATCCAAAAATGGATCCTACCCATACTAGCTCCACAAAAAACTTGCTAAGCTGTTCTTGCTATCAGTAAAATGACTCAGCAGTAGTGCAGTGTCTCCAATGGTCGGTTGTCTCATAATGACTTTTTTTTTTTTTTTTTTGCTTCCTGTAAACTGTTGGCACTGAGGCTGCAACAGGACAAGCCAGGCTGCCACTAGTGCAAGATCAGAATGAGCGGCGTGGGAATAATGGAACCAAGGGAAATGAAACAAGAATCAGCCACAAAAACTAACCCATAAAAACTAATCATACTAGTCTCTATCTGTCACCAAGGATAGTAAATCCTCACTGCGCACAAAAGCAAGACCATAATAGCACAAACTTCTGTATCATTCTTGAAGGAAAGAGGAGTTAAGTTTAGGGCACAAATCATCCATTTCATTGCATTTCTTCAAACCATGTTCACTTTTTTTTTTTTTTTTTTTGCATTTCATTTTATTGGAAGTAAACTGTTCCTGAATTATTTGTACAAACTTCTGTATCATTCTTGAAGGAAAGAGGAGTTAAATTTAGGGTACAAATCATCCATTTTATTGCATTTCTTCAAACCATGTTCACATTCTTTTTTTCTTTGCATTTCATTTTATTGGAAGTAAACTGTTCCTGAATTTATTGTTCTGAGGGTTGGCTTGTTGTCACAATCTTCCCTCAATGATGGAGTCTATCCCTTTGTTGTCGAATTTTAAAGACAAAAGAATGTTACTAAAAAAGGTATGCCAGAAAAATACAGCGCCATTCTTGCAGCTTCCCACTGTTCGACCCGTTTTGTGCTGCAAAATTATACCACCAATAATTGCAGAATAACAGGGGTCACTCCGTGTTAATTGCTGAAAGCTGTTAAACGTTTTCATGTTGTACAGACTTTATTCTTCATCTGGGTGAATATTCGTGGCCGTTCCAGTCAGCAGCATCCATGATTTTACAACATGCAAAAATTGGGGACAGAAAATATCATGCGTCATACAAACATATGTAGAGCTAATTTTTTAAAGGAAATCTTTCAGTTCAATGAGGCAGAGAACAGTAAACAGTAAATAATGAACAAATAAGGCAGCTCTCTTTCTTTCCGTAGAGTGTCACGCCGTTAAGGCAGCTATACTCCAACTTCAGGGAAGGTGCATGCTATGTGTAACGTGTCATCCATACCAACGGCCAAACTGGCCTTCTCTTCCGAAAGTTGGTGATGGGATTTTACGTGTGTGCAACCTCAGTTTATACTCTATTCGAAGGACTGTATGGGAAATGGAGTCAGAACCAATGTTAACTCCAAAGGAAAAATTCCCCTGTACCGGAACGCCCTGGCAGAGATTTGAATCTGCAACCTCAAGATTACGAGTCCGGCGTTCTACCAACTGAATTATTCTGGCTCCCCTGATGAAATAAAAACACGCCCATAACTCCAAATGAATGCTGCTTACGATATCAAATTGCCTAGTAGAAATACAACATAGAGCACACAGAACAAAGAAGATGTCCCTCAAAAAAGATGTTCCAAGCTTGCCCATACACCCTGTACCTGACACATCTACACAGCAACTGGAGAAATGAACAAACACAAATTAACATGTATGCAAGACTGGCACAGCATTTTTGGTCTTGACCTTGACCTTGAGACGCTCGAGGCCCTATGGGCCAGTTCATCATTCCAATTTTCAACGTACATTTATAGTGGCATGCGCTGACATGCAAAAGTTAAAATAATATTGTCAGAGTTTAGGACTGGCAAGTTGGAGTGTGAACACTCGCCATCTTTCCAATGAGCGTCGAGTCTGCCTTTGAAGCTGTTCATGGATGGTGCTCTGACCACAGACTCTGGGAGGTCATTCCACATGTTGACTACCCTCTGAGAGAATGTTCCGCTGCGAACATCCAGCCTTCAGTGTTTTTTTGTTGATCCTGAGACTGTTTCCCCTTGTTGCACGGTCACTGATGATCTTGAACTTCGGCCGATCAGAATCGTAGATCCCGTGTATGTATTTGTAGAGATCAATCATATCCCTCTGTTTCTGCGATGCTCAAGAGTAGGTAGTCCCAGGGTCGCTAGCCTCTCAGGGTACGGCTTGTCTCTCAGTGATGCCAACAGTTTGGTTGCTCGTCGTTGCACGTCCTCCACTTCACTACAGAGGGTTTTGTGGTGCGGCTGCCACACAGAGTGGCCGTATTCCAGGATAGGACGCACAAGGCTCTTATACAGTTGTACAAATAGTTGTTGCTGAGGAAGTCAAAAGTGCGCTGAATGATGCCGACAATTGTGTTGGCTTTTGAAGTACTTTTTGCTACATGTTCCTTGAAGCAAAATTTGTTGTTGACGTGGACGCCAAAGTCTTTCTCGTGTTCATGCTCCTCCAACACTGTTGTGCCCTGTGTTCTGTCTTGCTTGGTGTATTCCACCTCTGACTTTTTGCTACTGAGTTTCAGGACGCTGCACTTTTGCGGGTGAAAACGAAGTAGCCAATCCTGCGACCACTGCTGGAGCTTGTCGAGGTCAGCTTGCAAGGCAGTCGTGGCTCCTGGGATGTCACTGCGGGCGTTCAACTTTGTGTCATCTGCAGTTTCACTTCACTGGCGCAGATATGCTGATCACTTTTCCCCATTCCAGGTGCCACTGTAATCTCTTCGACCAATTCCTCATGGTTTGAAAAGACCAAGTTCAACACATTTGATTTTTTGTCTTGATTACAGTTAAAAAAAAACACAGGCAAACAATAACAAAAGCAGATCACCTTGGTTTGCTTGGCATGAAAGGAATCTTAAATGAGGCAGAGAAAAGTCAACAGTAAAAAACAAGCAAGTGAAGTTAGGTAACTCTTGCTCCCATGATGAAATAAATGCACGCCCATAACTCAAAACGTATGCTGCTTATGACACTGAATCGCCTAGCAAAAATGACAATACAGAGCACAAAGAAACATCCCTAAAAATAGATATTCCAAGCTTGCCCATATACCCTTCATATTGTCGATTTTAATTGACTGATCTTCAGTCTTGAATCTTGTCTGTCATGTCTGAAGAAATGGTCGAAACGCATCATGTTTGTCGTGTAATTTAATTATTTCTTTCATTTGGTGGCACAGTCATTTTTCTTTCAAGTTTGTTCAATTTCTGTCTGCAGTCACCTCACTTTGAAACTAACCCTGATTCATACTGACTGCTACCCTTCAACGTTTTGTATTTTGATTCAGGTTTTCTATTTTGATGTTTACTAGTGATTCATCATTCTTAATTTTCATTGTCTTGAATGTTGTTTGTCTTGCCTGAAGGAGACCAAAGATGTCGAAACATGTCCATTTGTCATATCATTTGTTTCTTTCGTTCAGTAGTAGTACAGTAATGCTTTTAAGTTTATTGCAAATCTAGTCGGCCCTATGTTGCACTTGCATGCTGTTATGTGGATTTGTTATCCTTTGTTTGATTTGCAAATATTTATTTTTTTTTTTTTTTTTCTTTTGGATATATATATACATGTAAGTTTGTTTCCACTGTTCTACTGTGTAATCAGCTGCCATCTCATGATTGTTAAACATTTTTGTACTTCTGTTTCTCTCGAAAGAGAAAACGAGAAAAAATCATTGTTCATTATCTATTCCGTCAGCTCCGTTGTTATAATGAGAAGCAAAATATACTTATATGTAACTTAAAAACATTTCATTACATTATACAATCTTGGTACACTGGAATGAGCCTTTTTGTGTTTTTCAGTTGGACAAAATCACATTCACATCAACAGATTCTTTTCTCCAATAAATAGACATTTACATCTGCAGTATTCTTCTTGCATCAGCCCATGCTGAACTTTACTCACGACACACGTGTTACAAAAATGTTACATTTATTCTTATTGCATATCAATAAATTCTTATCAAATAATTCATACCCTCGGTTTTTTCTCTGTAACTGGTCCAAATCTGACATTGAAGCTATCAGCAACAACGACAGCTTGCAATATTTCCTCTTGCTTTAAGTCGTCGCCTCGTCCCTTTCCTTTCGGAGCCATTTTGCTGTGATTGTTGTGATACGAACGTTAACTCTGCGAGAAGAAATACTTGACCGGAAGTTAAGATTGTACTGTTGTTGTTGTTGTTTTTTTTAATATTGAACTTACAGTACATCATAACTCAGAAACAAAATAAAACAAAACTGTATTTTATCTGAAAGGTTACCGATTGCAATCATCGGTATTTTTTTCAATGCAGCTTGCAAGAGAAAGTTAGTATTTTTTTCCTTAGTGTAAAGGTCCCTGTCCACGTTACAGATTAGGCCCAACACACTATACATTCTCCATTGCACTCAAAGCTGCACCTGACTTTTGTAAGAAGATCGACCATTACGAAAACATATTCATCGCACAGTCTAGCCATTGACTCATACTTCAGGTTCAGGTTCAGGACGATGATTTATTTCATCATAGCCTCGCGGCTTTAAATGCCCCTTCTTAGTGTACTCGTTTATTGGTCAGGTCTATAGCGAGCCCAGTTTTTATTTTCGACCATCAAACTGTGCCTGACTCGGAAGCAGATCTGTCACGTCAATGGGATTTTAGCAGCCTTTTAGCCGGAAGTCTGCATACTATGTGGCAGTTATTAAGAAGTGGAGGGATTGGGGGGGGGGGGGGGCAGAGAAATAGAGAAAGAGGGGGGAGGAAGAGATAACAGGTATACAGAGTGACGGAGAAGAAAGACGCGGTGGGTGGAGAGAGAGGGAGAGGGGGGAGTACAATATAAGTCGGTGTGCATGCGGGAAAGGAGTACAAGGCGGGGAAGAGAGGGGGTGGGGGTTGGGAAGAAAATATTAAGTGTGAAAGATCTAATCATCTTCTCAGACATTTAATGCACTGCTCTAATCACATAACGGTATGATCCTGGAGTTTGTGCAATTTGGGCCCGAACATCGTCAGAAGGATCTACTTTCTTTCAAAACATGTCTGGATTACAGTTATTGCTATCATTATTTGAAATGTGGAGTTAGTTGCAAAGTTAGTGTTCTTTGTACTGTTTGTGCTCTTCTTTCCTTTCTCTGCCCTCCTCCTTCTCCCTCCTTCTCCTCACCTCTCTCTCTCTCTCTCTCTTCCTCCCCTCTCTCTCTCTCTCTCTCTCTCTCCTCTCTCTCTCTCTCTGCCTTTTCGCTTTCGTCTCTCTGTCTGTCTGTTATCTCTCCTTCCCCCTCCCCCCCCCCTTTCTCTATTCCCTCCCCCCTCCAATCCTTAATGGTCTGTCTTATCTGTATTGTTATACTTCTGTCAGTTTGTCTCTCTGTATTTCTGTCTGCCTGTTTGTCTCTCCCTCTCTCTCTCTACTCCTCTCTCTCTCTCTCTCTCTCTCTCTCTCTCTCTCTCTGTCTCCATTACCCCTGCCCCCCCCCCCCCTCCTTCCCTCTCTTTCCCAACCCCATCAATAACCTGTTTGAATGTTGGCCGACCTGTCGTTCTGTCTGTCTCTTTTTTCTCCTTACCCCCCCCCCCTCTCTCCTCCTCTCTCTCTCTCTCTCTCTCTCTCTCTCTCTCTCTCTCTTTCTGTTCCTCTTGCATTCTCTTCCTTTTCTATTTCGTAGTGTAATCATAAACACTTGTGGCCATTTGTTTGTACTCTGCTTCCTCCGTTTATTATCCTTGACTCTTATTGACATTGCCAGTTGAGTTGCTCCCCCCCCCCCCCCCCTCCCCCACTCCACCTCCTATTCAAACCCCTCCTCCTTCCTTGCTTCGCACGGGTCTACGAAGCTAACGCTCAGTTCCTATGCTTGCTGAATCAGCAGATTTATCAAACTATTTGTCAAAATTTGTTTCCAAGGATTTGTGTTGCTTTCTCCTAAAACCTGGCTGGATTAGGCCTACAGTTATTGCTTTAATTGTTTGAAATATAGCGGCTACAAGGTTAGTGTTAATCTTGTATGTTTTGTGTTCTCTCTCTCTCTCTCCTCTCTTTTCTCTCTCTCTCTCTCCTCTCTCTTCTCTCTCTCTCTCCTCTCTCTCTTAATTTAGCTTTGCAAGGACAGAGTGCAAGAATAGGCTCTGCCTAAAACCTCAATCCTCGATCGAATCAAGGTTTTCTGAGTTCTGAGTTCTGAGTTCTGAGCTCTCTCTCTCTCTGTCTCTCTCTCTCTCTCTCTCTCCCTCCCTCTCTCTCTCTCTCCCTCTTCTCTCTCTCTCCCTCCCTCTCTCTCTCTCTGTCTCTCTCTCTCTGTCTCTCTCCTCCTCCTTTATTCTTTTTTTTTTAACCCATTTTCCCCCTTTCCTCTCTCCTTCCTTATTCTTTATTCATTTTTACTCATTCCCCCCTCTTTCTCTCTCCCCATCTCTCTCTCAATGTGTGTGTGTGTGTGTGTGTGTGTGTGTGTGTGTGTGTGTGTGTGTATGTGTGTGTGTGTGTGTGTGCGTGCGTGCGTGCGTGCGTGTGTGTGTGTGTGTGTGTGTGTTGTGTGTGTGTGTGTGTGTGTGTGTGTGTGAGGGAGTAGGGGGGTCGGGGGTGAGTGGGTGGGGGGGTCATGGTGTGTTGTGGTGTGGTTATGGGTGGGGGGATGTGTGTATCTGGGAGTTTGGTGTTTGGATGGTGCATGCGTGCTCACGCGTGCGCACACGTGTGTGTGTGTGTGTGTGTGTGTGTGTTTTGTGTGTGTGTGTGTGTTGTGTGTGTGTGTGTGTGTGTGATTTTGTTGCTCTAACGGAGACGTTTGAGTGTACAGGAGTCCTAAAGAAGCCTCTTGCAGG